>CM070016.1:20380244-20885244 GCA_036247105.1 Cirrhinus mrigala
CTGCTTTGAAGATATAGTATTTTGTGCTCATCATTTTAAATAGTTAAACTACAATCAGTTTTTTCCTTTTTAGGTAGATAGCAAGAAGATATTGACAAAGTAGCTGACTAGATTTGAAGCTGTTTAAAGGACAGTATATTTTAATTATGCAACTTTTAGATTATTTAATTAATTTAAAGGTAAATTATGTTTTTAAATATTGTATTTTTTATTAATTTTTTTAATTTAATGTAGTTTATTTTATAATACGTTATAATGATGCTACTTTCAGATTATAAAAGTAAAAGTGTTTGTTTTTGTATTTTATTTCATAATATTTTATTTATTGTAGTTTATTTTATAATATTTTTGTTTTTTTTACCTTTTAAGGGTAAGTTGTGCTTTTTATATTTTATTTTCATATTTTAGTTTTATTTTATATTATTGTATTTTACTTCATAATGTTTCTTATTTTTTAAATTTTATTTCATATTAATTTTATATTATTGTGGTTTATTTTATAATGCATATTTTAGTTATGTGACTTTTATATAATTTAAAGGTAAAATTGTTTTTATATTGTTTATTCTATTTCTTTTTCTTCTTCTTCTTCTTCTTCTTCTTCTTCTTCTTCTTCTTCTTCTTCTTCTTCTTCTTCTTCTTCTTCTTCTTCTTCTTCTTATTATTATTATTATTATTATTATTATTTTATTGTATTTTATTTTATAATAAATAGTATATTTATGTGACTTTCAGATGAATTAATTTAAAAATAAGAATCTTTAAATTTTTTAATTTTATTGTATTTTATTTCATAATGGTTTATTTAATTTCATTATTTTTTATTGTTTATTTTGTAATAAATATTGTAGTTATGTGATTTTCAGGTTATACAATTGATTTTAAAGGTATTTTTTGTATTTTAGTTCATAATGGTTTATTTTATAGTGGGTTTTTTTTGTAGTTTATTTTAATATTTTTATTTGATTGGTAGTTTCATTTTTAATTGCTTTTTATATTTTATTTTTCTTAATATTATTTTTATTTTATTGTAGTTTATTTGAAAATAAATATTTTAGTAAATTTTTTTTATTGTTTTATTTTATTTTTATTTTATAGATATTTTTAACTTTATTGGTAATTTAATTTGAATTAATTTAACAGTAAAATGTACTTTTTATATTGTATTTCATTTCATGTTTTGTTTTATTTTATTTCCATTTTATTTCATATTATTTTTATTTTATATTGTTTTTTTATTTTTATTTTATTGTACTTTATTTTATAATACATATTTTAGTTTATGTGACTAATTTAAAGGTAAAGTGCATTTTTAATTAATTGTATTTTATTTCATAATATTTTATTTTTATTTTATTTTCATATTTTCATCTCACTGTATTTCATTTTATAATAAATATTTTAGTTGTGTGACTTCCAGTTTGTATAATTAATGTAAAGATTTTATTTTATTAATATATATAGATTTTAAAGTTTATAAAATACGTTGATTCTGCTAATCCAGTTGATTTATATGAAAATGCAACTCTCAGCTTTTTGTGGGTTGATTTCCCTAAAAACTGTGAGTTTTGAGTTTCATTCAACATTACGATGAGCCTTATTAACAGTTTGTTTAAATTGTGTCTAGCAATGCGAGATAAACAGAATGCACACACTTTACCTTTAAAAAATCGTAGCACTATTTATCTACCTCAAAACCAGTGAGGATCACACACAAAAGCATTAAACTTCTTTAACTGAAACGGCGGTTATTACTCTTTTTTTTTTTTTTTTTTTTGTTTAAATATTAATTACATTTAATATTTAATATGAATTTCTTTTAAAAGTGTTAATTTTAAGTGATAATTAATTTAAGGAGTGATTCATTTAACTATTCAAATTAAACAGACTTCCTTAGCTACTTCAGTTCGCTCACTAGAGTCTTCAAATGACTGTGGTTCATGCCAACACCCCTGCTTAACTAACCTGATTAATGATGTTTCTGAATTTCTGGGATCTGCTGGCACTAGTACAGAATGCAGAAGTAAATGATGAGGTCTGTAAAAGAACCTGTGAAGCAGCTCCTACTAGAATCTAGCTTAGTTGTCAGACCGTCGACATATTGCTTTCTTCCTCTCAGTGTGCCTGGACGCCGGTTGTGGGGAGTGTTTCTGTCTCTGTGGAGATCAGGCAGGAGAGGTTCCATCTTAGTTCTCTGCTCCAGGACTGCGTACTGAAGCGAAACCGCGAGTGGAGTGAAATCCAAAGAAAGAGAAAATGAGGGGGAGGATTACAGAGACGCGTCGTAGAAGAGTTCTGCTGACGCTGAGAGAAGACGATTGAAGCTCCGCGTGTACTCTCGCACAGGAAACCGTAGCTCTAGGATACATTCATTACTGACGACGGTGTGCGTTTGTGCGTGTGCTGCACGTGTGTGTGTGTGTTTAGCTGTGTCTGGGGGGCGTCTGACTCTGAGTCTCATTTAATGTACCATGCCTTTATTTCCTTTGTGTCTGATTCAGAGACTGATGGAGATTTCGCATTTGAATGAGTCTCTCTCTCACTCGCTTATTTACTCTTTCTAAATTATGGCCACTTGAATAGGGTAAAAAAATTTAGCCTAAAATTAAATTAAATTTATATTTTTATATATATATATATAACATTTCTGTATGTTTTATATAAAATGTTATATTTATATGTATATAAATTTGCATAGGTTTAAGTTAAGAGTATGCTTATGTTAAATGTTACATTTATTAAACTTAATATAGATAGATAGATAAATAGATAGATTAATTTCAGATGCATTACAGTTTGTGTAAAAATTTAAAATGTATTAAAATTGTTTATTTATTGTAATGTTAATAATATTTATTTTACCTAGTTTTTTTTTTTTTTTGGTAGTTTCAGTTAGTTTCTACTACAAACATAGGAACATCAAATAAAAAATAGATGTCAGTTTTAATATTGTTGCCAGGCATTTGATGTGTTTAAAACAATATATTTTTCATTTTGTGTTTGATAACAGTAGACAATACTTAATGGATTCCACCAGTGAGCGATATTTTAATTCACTCAAGTGCAGTTTTATGCTAGTGGTTGACTGATATGTTTTTCAGAGCTGATTCCGATACCAGTTATTACAGATCAAGTAGCTGGATAACCGATATTTTGAACAAATATATATGCTACTTGTGTAAAAATGAAAATTAATGTCAAAATTAGGAATAACAAGGGCTCTGACAAAAACTTTAGAAATGATTAATACCGATAACCATAAAAATGCTTAGTATTGGGCCGATAACATTTTTGTATATTTGTATATAAAATTGTATAATCACAGTACTGTGTGTGTGTGTGTGTGTGTAATATATATATATATATATATATATATATATATATATATATATATATATATATATATATATATATATATATATATATATATATATATATATATATATATAATATACACACATATATATATATATATATATATATATATATACACACACTTATCATTATATTACAGTGTGTATATGCATATACTATGTTTAGGTCCTATGAAACCCATTTTAGTATTTTCCTAAATTCTGTTTTTATTTTTTTCCAAATTCCATTTTTTCCGTTTTTAATTTTTCTGGATTCTGTTGTTTCCATTTTAATTTTTCTGGACTTAAAAATGTTTTTTTTTTTTTTTTTTTTTTTTAATGGCTAAATTACATTTTATTAATCAAAAAGCTAGTCTAATTAATTACAGTTATGAAACTTATGCAATTAAACATCAATTTATTAAAAGTTTAGCAAAAATGACATGTTTACGGCCCTATGAAATATATATTTTTTTCACCTTCTGTTTTGTTGTTACCAAATTCTGTTTAATGCATAATTTTGAATGCATAAAAACAGCTTAATTTATTAAAGTTTATTTTTACAATATTTTTACAATATTTATTTTTTTCTGGTTATCAAATAAAGGCATAAAATATTAATTCAATTTATCTTTTATTCAAATGAAAATTAAACAAACTTTATTTTTTGGCAAACAAAGTTACTATTAAAATTAAACTATTAAAAATTTAATTTTTTAGTAGTAGTAGTAGTAGTAGTAGTAGTAGTAGTAGTAGTAGTAGTAGTAGAAGTAGTATTATGTACATTCTACTAAACAGTGGTAATAGGTCTTCAAGTTAAACTGAACTTTTATTTTGACGGGTTGCACCATTTCTGTGTATATGATATGACGATAGTTTCTCTCAAAAGAAACAGTAAAATGCTCCTGAAGAAACTTCAGAGCAGTTCTTGAAATGTTGTTCATGTGTTTATGTCCTCATCTGGCGAGATGGCAGACACTGAAATTACAGTTAGCGTCATGCGCACTTCAGTATGTGTGTAGTCCCGCGCGTCTGCGTCATTCACACACACAGAGACACGCAAAACATGAGCAATTCATATTTAAATTGTCTTTTTGCTTAATATTTGGAGATACTAGTCCATTTCGCAATTTGATTTAAGTATAATGACCTGCTTTTAGTTAATTCATCCAAACTTTGACAAATTCCGTGACATTCCGCATTATATAGTAAATTCAGACTGCGTTTTCCACATCGCGAAAATAATACGGCCCTATTTAGGGTGTTCTCAACGAAGTTGAAATTCTTAAAAGTCTTAATGACAATAACAGCACATAATTAATAAATATACAAAACCGTTAGCAAACTGTAAATTATGATAAAAACGAGAACACAGAACAGTGTTGTTAGTCTTAGAATGTTAAATTACATTGGCATCCATAGCTGTATGGGCAGCGCGCTGACATGTAGCGCCGTTGTGCTTCAGGTGTCACAAGTTCGAATCCCAGTTCGCGCACCTAGAAATGAGCGCTCAGAATGACAGAGTTACAAGTGTTCTGCCATTGTCACAACATGTTGCCAAGTATGGTAACCCATACTCAGAATTTGTGCTCTGCATTTCATTTTTGAAAATGACTGATACCAATAACTATTAAAATGCCTAATATCAGTGGTGATAATCAACCAGGCTGATAATTGTTCAACCCTTAGTTGGTGCTAATCATTTTCATTCATATGAAATCCACAAATGCAACTTGTTGGTGTTCAGCTGACGTGTATTTTTGTGGTGCGAGTCATCCTTCTCCTTTTAATGAAGCTTAAATTTAGCTGCAGAATAAAACACTCATTTAAATCTGAGGTCATTGGTTATGAACTAGAGCGAGCTGCAGGCTGAGCGGAGACAATGGCATTCAGTTTAACAAGCTCGAACAGGTCGTTATCTCAGCTCCTTGCAGCTACGACCGTACCTCAAAGGATACACAGACAAACACACAAATCTTTTACATGAGTTTGTTTGCGGGATCATATTCCCAATACAGTATTTGTATTGTGTCGTTTCATAAGCCACAGTCACGTCTCACAGCTGTTGTAATGGTGGTCTCCTCCGTGTCCTCATTTGTGAAGTTTTCCTTTCTTTTCTTTTTTTTTAGTGGCGGCATAAATTGGGTTTCCCCGTTAACTCTCTAGATATTTTAACAGCTCTGAAGTTAACCTCATTTAAAGGCATAGTTCACCCAAAAATGAAAACTCTGTTATTTACTAACTCCCTTGTCATATTTATTTTTTAGCTATTTAGCAGTATGTTCAGGCTGCTCTTTCCCATAGTGGTGATTTGGGTAAACAATCCCTTTCAAAAGCCTTGTTGCTTGCCTAAAAAAGGCCAGAGCTCTGTAAAATGCATCAATTAGTAATAACCTTTGTGATTTTTTTTTTTTTTGAGTGTTCGTGTATGTGTGTTCATTATTCAGAGGTCTGAGATGGCAACTGTTTTGTTTTCCACTGCAGAGGGTGCAAGAATCTCAGGAGAGAGTTTGAGTCTCGCAGTGCAGCAGAGAGAAAAGCCTAGTCATGTGTCTGGAGGGGGCGGAGGAGAGAGAGAGTTTATGTCATTTGTTGGCTACAAAGCATGTGATTGGGCTTATGGTCCATTCTTGAGACGTTAACTCTTTGGTGAAATGCCATTGGCGTTTTCAGCAGCCATTACGCCAGTCTTCAGTGTCCTTTAGAAACCATTCTAATATGCTGATTTGGTGCTCAAGAAACATTTCTTATTATTGTTAATGTTACAAGCAGATGTGCTGCTTATTCTTTGATGAATAGAAAGATCTTTACATTTACAAAAACAGAAAAGATTTTTTTTTTTTCTCCCCCAAGACCCTGTAGGAAGAAGGAAGAGGATGTAAAATAATACAAGGCTGATGTGGGGAAAAAATATCCCACACTGATAGTCGATTCTGATTGTTTTTGATGTGTGTTTTGAATTGGCTTCGGGGTTTGAGGCTGCCACTTGGCTCTCCAGAATGTACTGTGAATTTGAGAGTATGACTGAGGCTTGCTGTGTTTTACATCACTTCCTTTAATTTGTCTAGTGAGACTGTTTAGACCTTGTATGTTAGCATCCTTCATCTCGATTACTCTCAAACCATTACATTTAAGTGTTTCTTCATACATATTAAAGTATTAGTTCACTTCCAAAATGAAAATTTCCAGGTAATTTACTCACCCACATGTCATCTGAGATGTTCTTGTCTTTCTTTAAGTGAAAAAGAAATTAAGGTTTTTGAGGAAAATATTGCAGGATTTTTCTCCATGTTGGACTTCAGTGGTTCAAATTGCCGTTTCAGTGCAGCTTCAAAGGACTCTACACGATACCAGCTGAGGACTAAGAGTCTTACCTAGCGAAATAATTGGTCATTTTCTAAAAAAAAAAAAAAAAAGTTGCACTAGTTTGGTGATGCGCTTCTACAACTTCACACATTACATAATCACGTTGGAAAGGTCAAAGCACGATTGGTTCTTCAACTGTGTACTCAACTGTGTCTCAAAAAGGTAGGGTAGGGTGAAAAAATTCATCTGATTTTCTCTTCCAACTTCAAAATCATCCAGAATCATTGTTTTACGTGACCTTTCCAACATGACTATGTAATGCGTGAGGCACGAGCATTAGTGGTTAAAAAGTATATACATTTATTTTTTTCTTTTAGAAAATGACGGATTGTTTCGCTAGATAAGACCCTTATACCTTGGGTGGGATTGTGTAGAGCCTTTTAAAGCTACATTAAAACTGCAATTTGGACCTTCAACCTGTTGATCCCCATTGAAGTCCACTATATTGAGAAAATTCCTGGAATACATCTTGGATGACATGGAGGTGAGTAAATTATCAGGAGTTTCTTATTCTGGAAGTGAACTAATTCTTTAACACAGTGTAGCATGTTTACATTACATTTGGTTCTTAGTCTGCTTCTTCATGGGAACAGATTTGGAGAAATCTAGCATCACTTGCTCACCAATGGTTTCTTTGCAGGGAATGGGTGCTGTCAGATTGAGAGTCCAAAGAGCTGATAAAAAAAAAAATTGCAATCATCATTAAGGGATTTTAACTTTAAAATGTAGCTTCTGTCCAAAATACCACTCCACAATCCAAAATGTCACACATCCAAATCCACCCACATGCATGTTTAGAACTGTTGTGGACTGTTTTTGTTTGTAAATGGTGTTTGATCTGTGCATATTTCTCTCCTGATTCAGACAAGACTACTTTTTCACTAGAGAAAGCAATATTATCCACTAGGGATGCAACAATACAGTTAGTCCACGGTTCAGTACGTACCTCGGTTTTTAACCACGATTTTCAGTTTGGTTCGGTTTTGATATCTTCAGTGTGTTTTTTTTTTTTTTTTTATAAATTAAAAACAAATTAACAAAATACTCCCGTAAACCTCTGTACACTGGAAAAAGCATGGTTTAGTATGTGTCTGCTTAATTTTTATTTTGAGAGAGGTAATATTTTTTTTTATTTTTACGCAAAATAGAATGGGTTTCATTCATACTGGACACCAGAGGGCGCCCTCGTGCAGAAAATCCACATATGTGTCAAAGAACTATCACTGTTGACGTTCTGTACCGGCTTCTCTAATATGGATATGGGCATCGCTATTGCTGTAACTGAATAAAAACAAGATATAATGTTAAACGTTTTGAATTATGAAATGTAAGGACAATAAACACTTATCTGCAATAGAATGGAAGATGCTCTGTGTGTGTTGCTTTTTCAAATATAAGAGGGGAAGCATTTCGTAATTTCAGCACGTGAAATTACGGGCACACATAACGCAAATTCAGAGAGAAATAAAACAAGGAAGTTATTTAAATGCAAAACCAAAAAAACGCAATTCACAAGCGTGTGTCGAACCGTGGATGTCGTACCGAACGGTTCAATATTATATTGAGAATTGTGACATCTCTATTATCCACTGCTGTAAGAGCGAATTTTGAAAATTTTATGGTGTTGGCTTCCGGTCTCATCCGCATCCAGCTATTTTGAGCTGTACAAAACAGCTCAGGTTTTCACAACAAAACCCGGCCAATTGCTACTCAAAACTATCCCAAAAGTAGCCCAATTGTGTTTCAAAGGGGGTAAAATACACATTTTTGGCAGGGTTCCCCTGGTAAAATTAGCATTCCAGGGGCTAAATATCACATTATTGGGGTCGCTTTAACCCGCGGACATGAAAAACAACTTGCAGCAACAGTTAAAGTAGCCCAATTCTGCAGGAAAACCGTGGACTTGGCAACACTGATAGAGCACTCATATTTTAGCCAGGCACAATGGTTTGAGTAATCTTAATGGTTTTTTTTTTTTAGGCTTTTTGCTTCACAAGGTGGTAATTGATAGACTGGAGTCATGTCAAACACTTTAATTTTTGGGTGAACTATATCTTTATTAACTGGTTGAAATTAAAAGATCGCAATCTCGATTCAAACACCAACACAATCTTATTTCTAAATGACAATGATTCGTCTGCATCTGTTAAACCTTTGACGTCATACCGCAACATTCAAATCTGTGTTTGTGCTGCCGCTGATAAGGAGAGAACAGTTATTAAACTGTTTTTTTTTTTTTTTTTTTTTTAACTAAACAGTATTTTTTCTATCTTAGAAGAATTTAGTAAAATTATCACAGAAATACTGGGATAAAAGCTTGTAGTTTGGATATAAACACGGGTGTCTATAATTGCAATCAAAATAGAGCAAATCATCTTTTGAAAGTAATTTTCCCTTCAAATTGATGCTTCAAATAACATTTGTTGATTACATTGTGGCTTTGTTTATGCCATTGAATCATTCATTCAAGCGATTCATTCAAAAGTGCTGATTCATTCAGAAATGGAACAAGTGTAGTATTTGAGTGAGTCATTGAATCATTCATTCAAACTTTTTTTTTTAAATAATCCATTCAAATTAATGAAACATTTTTGAATAGAATAAGGCAGTTAATATTTTGACACATTATTCTGCTTTAGGATTGTAGGAGAATCATGATAATTCTCAGTTTATCCAGAATTGTGCAGCATTAGTTGAAGGGTTCATATACTTTTAGTAGCTTTACAACCCATATACCCAGTACTCCAGATTTGCTGAACTGCCCAGAGCCATTTAGAGTCTACTGCTAAGAGCATGAGCCTGTGATGTCGCTTTGAGCTTTCAGACTTAGCACTGCTTTTAGTCTTAATTAAGGCCCAATCTGATCTCTCCAGAAGAGCTCCAGTCTTATCAGAGAGGATATACCCGTCAATGGTCCGTAATAAGGCTGTTATCGACTTATTTTTTTGATGCTCGCAGATGATTAGGCCGCCATGTCTCTGTTCCGTTCTCCATCTATCGGTTCTCCGCTGCCTCAAGAGCTTCTTTTGTTCTTTTCATCTCAGTCGGTCTTTTTTCCACTCGCCATCCCCCCTTTCTGCCAGTGCCGGGGTCTGTCCTGCATGGCAGGCTTGGCGGCTTTGAAGTGCATTTAGAGTTTAGAGCACAGGCTCCTTTGTTCCTCTCCTTGTTCTGCTGTAATTCGATTGGCTGAAGCCACTGCTCTGCCCGTAATCACATATCACTGAATGAGGAACACCACATGTGCCTCTCACTTCCACTGTGGTTGGAAAACGCACGGTTAAACCCAAAGAGAGGCGGAGTACGGGACCGCGGGGAGGGGGGGGGGAAGGGCCCCTGAAGACTAAGCGCACTAGATATGTCATTGTTTCCCCCCAAATCCATATATCATTTGAAAAGAGCAGACATATTTACAGACACTATGCTTTGGAAAGGGGGGAAATATGGACCGTTCGCTCTCCAAGGTCCTGAAACCGAGACTGGCCTCTAGACTGAATGTCGGCGCATTGACGGGCTCCCCTTCGGATCAAGTGTAGATTTTTGTAGTTTTCTCTCTCTGTTTGAGAAAGCAGATGTTTCCTCTGGGTTCAGATCAGTCGGATGAGAGTCTTGGGGCCTCTTTAGCTGCTTCTACAATGATTAGGCAACTGGCTGTAGAGTCTTTGAAGAGCTTGTTTACATCATTTTTTTTTTTTTTACGTCTGTGAGTCATGTGGGTTGGTGCCATGAGCGAACGCCTGAAGCAAACATGCATGTTTTTTTCTGAACGGAAACTGTAGTTATACCTGAAGTAAATAATGACTAACCAACTTCCTATTATCATCATCATCTCGCTTTCTTGTTATGTGAAATGCTCTCTAACCACAAGGTGGCAAAGGTTTAATCATTAGTGGTTGTTGCTAAGGCAAGCATCACTTTTAGTGTTGCTGTTATGTTCTCTATTATTATTGCTCATAATTAGGGTTAGGAGTTTAAACAACCCCATAACCCCATGTACAGCGTTTAATTTTGGAGCATAACATTTCCTGCATTGTTTATGAATTATACCTCAAGGGCTGTTATGTTGTGACGTTAAGATTCTATTCATGTTCGTCAAAAAATTTATATTTTTTATTTAATTAAATTTAAAAACAATAGCTTAGTGAAAGAGTAAAAAATTCAAATAATGCTAAAAATAATTATTTTATTTTATTTTATTTTATTTTATTTATACAGAGCTATCAGATTAGCTTCTTATTTTTCGACAAGTGTATGTTCAGGTTTTTTTCAAGATTATATGTTTTATTTTATTTTATTTTATTTTATTTTATTTTACATTTTGTCCTGCAGTTATCATATTTGCTTTTTCATTCTTTCCCTGAATGATCCTGGTTTATTAATTAAGTGGTTATTTTTATTTTATTTTATTTTATTTTTTTATTATTATTATTATTTTTTTTTTACATTTTATTTATAAACAGCTCTCAAATTAGCTTCTAATTTTTCGACAAATGCATGTTCAGGGCCCCCCCCCAACGATTATGTGTGTTATTTTAATTTTCTTTTCTTTTTTCTTTTATTTATACAGAGCTATCAAGTTAGCTTCTCATTTTTTCTACAAGCGTATGTGAAGTTTTTTTTTTGTTTTTTTTTCCCCAATATTTATATGTGAATGTTTTGTTTTATTTTCTTTTATTTTTAGCAACTGCCACAGTATGTTTTTTTTTTTTTTGGCTTTTTTAATTGGAGAAAGTTTTATAGTCAACTCAAAATTTGAGTATGTCAATTTTATTTTCATTTTTAAGACAAACAAAACTTTTTACGATATAAATCCTGTTTAAGCACATCAAGCTATGCAATCTTTCAGACATGTCTGGCTGGTAATTTTTGTTATTTTCTTTCAGTCTGGATCTTTTTTTAAAGACTATTCTATTATTAGTTTGCAGTTTTTTTTGTTTTTTTTTTTTTTCCCCTTAACTGACACAATTATGCTACATTGCTTTCATGACGATTTGTTTTGAAGCCATTTATATCACTGCATCTATTTTTAATGTGGATAAAGTAGGCCACATTAGAATTAGCCACATAGAAATAGAAGCGCGTGGATTTATGGCACCCATCGGTTCACATTGCGTTGCTGCGTTACGCCGCATCACTGACGCCAATGACAAATCCCCCAAAGAGCTTTAGTGGAAAGGTGGACACCCTACAGTGAGCGCAATAATGAATGCAAATTTAATAACGATATAAGAAGGGCTTGGAGATCAAATTCCCTTTACAAGGTGATCTTCTGTCCCTGGCACTGTCACCCCGAGGCAGGACTCTTATCACTATTTATTAACCTGCCGTGCTTATAGAAGTCAATTAAATATGATCTAAATTGGCATTTTGAAATTGTAGGCCTGAAGCTTTAATGATGATAGATGCTCAGATCTTATAAAACCCTTTCTTACCAGATTACAATCACTGTAGGTCGTAGACAGACAGCTTGACATTTTTAAAGAGCGTGCCTTGAGGTCTTTCTCTCTGTTGTAATTGTACCAGCCTTTTCGTTGTTTTTCACTTTTAAGAAAATGACAAGCCGCTTAGTCACATACTGCGGCTTTGTTGTGATATAGTGGTCAAGTATTAGTTTCAATGAGTTTTCAACGGCTGAAATATATTTTCGGTTTCTCAGCTGAGGTCGGCTTCTGCTCAAGGATACACGGACCTCGTTTACAGTCTAATGGAGACGACAGGCGGCAAGCGGCTGATTTGTGGCCTCCTATAAATTTCATTGGCTTCCTTCAACATTTTCAATGCTAAAATAGCAAGATAGATTTTCTGCTTGCCCTTCATGGTTTTATAAAGGGCACGAGATGGAAGTGTGGGTGTCGAGATACTCCGTGTGCTTGTGTTTGTGTGCAACATGGCCATTTAACAACTCTCTTTTCAACAAGTGCATATCTAGCACTAGAAAAAAAGCATTTTCTTTCAGACTGTGTAGATAGAAATGGGAATTCAGATTTATTTTATTTTAAAAGATATGGCAATTTGGGTTCTTATTTATCAACAAGTAAATTAAGAAATTTAAGAATTTATTTAAATTTATTTATTTAAAAGTTTTTTTTTTTATCGGAAAAAATGTATTTGTGAAATATTTAATTTTATTTCATTTAAAATCTTATTTTATTCACACAGAGGTATCATATAGCAATTTAGCTTCTTATTTTTCAACAGGTGTATATTTAGGTAATTTGTTTCTTTATTTTTTAATTTGTGTGTGTGTGTGTGGGGGGGGGGTTGTTATTTTTATTTATTTTCTTTATTTAAAATGTAATTTATTTATTTTTATTGTATTATACATTTTTATTTTATTATCTTTATTTATGCAGAGGTATCATGTGGCAGTTTAGCTTCTCATTTTCAACAAATGTGTAATTAGGTCATTTCTTTATTTTTTGTTTATTTTGGGAGGGGGATTTTTTTATTGTTTTTTTTTTTTATTTAATTGTATTATTTTTATTATATTTTTATTTTATTATGTTTTTGTATTTTATTTATTTAAAATTTAATTTATTTATTTTTATTATACATTTTCATTTTAATATATTTGTTGTATATTTGTATTTATTTTTTGTTTATTTTTTTCTATATGGGGGGTATTTTATTATTTATTTATTTTATTTTTAATTTTATTTAATTTATTTATTTTTATGATATATTTTATTCATTATATTTTTATTTATTTAGAATTTAATTTTATTTATTTATTTTTATCACTATTAATATAATTTTTTATTTTATTATATTTTTTTATACAGAGGTATTATATGGCAGTTTAGCTTTTCATTTTTCAAGTGTATATTAAGGCATTTTATTTTTTTTTAATTTTATTTATTTATTCATTTATTTTTCAGACCATATCAGTAGAAATGGGAATCAAGATGTATTTGTGAATTTAATTTAATTTTATTTTATTTTGTTTTATTTAATTTAATTCAATTTAATTTTTATTTTATTTTATTTTTACAGAGGTATCATATGGCAGTTTAGCTTCTCATTTTTCAACAAGTATATATTAAGTTTTTTTTTTTTTTTTTTTTTTTAGATCATATGAGTTGAAATGGGAATCAAGATGTATTTGTGAATTTAATTTAATTTTATTTATATGCCATATGCCAATTAAGGTAATTTATTTATTTATGTATTTTTAATTAATATATTGAAAATGTATTTATTTTTTATTATTTCTATTTTATTATACACAGAGGTATCATATGGCAGTTTAGCTTCTAATTTTTCCAACAAGCGTATATATATTACACATTAAATATTCTATATTATATTATATATTTAGTCAGTTATTTTATTATTTTATATTATTTTATTTTTGCCAGTTGACACTGTAGTTGATTTGAAATTTTTTTTCTTTCATTTTATAAAAAAAGAACTTATTTCTCAAAATATTTCTAAAAATATTTCTCATTCAAAGCTCATATGAACATATACATAAGTGAATATTAATGTAAAAAAATAAATAAATAAAATAAATAATACAAAAATATTTCTTTCAGGCCATATTTTTTTTTTTATCTGTTTTATTTTCTTTTTAATTTTATTTACTGCCACCATATTTGATTTGAAGTGATTTTGATCTTTATTATTATTAATAATCCAGCCCAAGACTCGTTTTATCAGAAATGACCAAATGAGCGTAAACCCGTAAAGCACCTGTTCAGAAGCAGTGCCCAGCTCTCTATCACCGTATTTGCTTTGCCTGGAACGTTCTTCTTATCGTGAATTCATTTATTTATTGTTTGCCTGGGTAATTAGTTGTAGTTCCAAGACACCCCCCCCCTCAGGTGTAAGCAAAATATGCGAGGTTTAATTACAGGGTCATTTTAACAACCATGCAGTGGCGTTTTGTATTCAGGGCAATGCTTCTGTAATCAGTCAGTAATTCACGTTTGGTCACATTATTTGCCTGCAGCAGTGTGTACTACGCTCAAGGACGCTATAAGGTAATGCTTTGCCTTCATAAAAAGCCTGGAAAAGAGACCGGATCCGTATTGCGCTGCGCAATGTGGCAGAACGGGTCTGTTTAGTTGATGAACACGAAGAGGAAGCGAGCATTAACTGACCTTTACACAGCATGAAATACTAGAACTCCCTTATGAGAGAGAAAATTACCGTTCCCTGCCTCAGAAACCGTAAAACGAGCGAGCACTTCTCACTCGGTTTTTACTGCCTTGCTCTCCGTTATAGAGGACGCGGTTTTACTAGGCTCCTCTGTCCCGAGGTGGAGCCGCAGGGATGGAGCGAGACAGGAACAGAGTGTGAGCTGGAATCACAGTAATCAGCTTCCTGTCACAACCCAGCAGCGGGGATTTGGGAAGGCGCTCCACATCTGAAGCTTCATCACTCCACCCGCTGCACTCTCCACCATCTCTAGCGTCTGTGCACCTGCATGTGTTCCCAGGCACGCAAACGCGTCGGAGTCACCCGTGTAGCGCGGAGACACCGCCATCCATCTCTCCACAGTTCACTGCGACGCGCTAGCTCACCTTGAAACTTGTTCTAGCTCTTCACTGGCCTGTCACCATGGTTACAGCAGCGGCTCTGAGCTGGATGGGGTGGAGGGGGACGGGGGTTAAGAACTGGCGGAGGTTGTCTACAGGCGGTTGCGTCATTGTGCTAATTCCACCCGCTCTTTAGATGCTCATGATTTGATTGTGGGTAGAAACACAATAAAAAAAGGCTTGGAAAAAAGGGATCTCTGTAAACAAAAGCAGATCACTTGCACTTCAATTTTGTGTGTTTTAAAATGTGTGCGTGTGTGTGTGTGTGTGTGTGTGTGTGTGTGTGTGTGTGTGTGTGTGTGTGTGAGAGAGAGAGAGAGAGAGAAAGAAAGGCCATGTAACAATATAACACAAAAATACAGATAACAGATTATATAGGGGTGTGTGTGTTTATAAATGTATATTTTAATATATATTTATTTATAGAGACAGAAATTGTTTGATGTAAGTTTTATTATTATTATTATTATTATTATTACTATTATTATTATTAATTTATTTATTTTACATTTAGAAATAAATAGTTATTGTGATTTTTACTCTATTCTAGATATTTATATATAGAGAGAGTGAGAGAAAATTGTAATACTTGTAATTTTTTGTAATAATTTGGTGTAGGTTTATTATTATTATTATTTTATATTTATAGAGAGAATTTTTTATTAGATTTTTGTATTAATAATAATAATAATAATAATATTATTATTGTTGTTGTTGTTGTTGTTTATTTTAGAAATAAATAGTTATTGTGATTTTACTATATTTTAGATGTAGTAAAATAAATGTTTATTGTTTAATTTTTTTTTTATTATTATTATTATTATTATTATTGTTGTTGTTGTTGTATTTTAATTTTATAGAGTGTCTATAGAGACAGAATTGATTTGATTTAGAATTTATTTTATTTTATTTTTTTATTTTTTATTTTAGAAATAGTTATCTATTCAGAGAGTGATGTAGGAATATTTTATTATTATTATTATTATTAATATTATTTTAATTTGGAAATAAATGCCGATTTGTTTTTTTATGATTTGATGTAGGTATATTAATATAGTTGTTGTTGTTGTTGTTGTTGTTGTTGTTGTTGTTGTTGATTTTATTATTGTTATTTTAATTTTAGATTTTTTATTTTTTAATATTTTATTTAGTTTTATTTTGTTTTATGTTAATCATTTAAGCAGCATCCATATCTCACCTAAGCACTAATGGCTGTAAAGCTAATGGCTCTTGTATTATGTGAATTGCACCACAAAAAATTCATTTACACAGTAATTACAATTAGAGATGGTCGTTTTGTCCAATTTAAGGGGAGCAATTTCTTCTCTTTATTTTAATTATTGGTCTGTACCATTGTATTGGCTGTCACGCCATGAGTTCTGCCAAATGCCTGCAGTCTCAGCCATTCATGGTGCATTGTCAGGGTGAAATAGTTCTTTGAAAACGCTTCTTCAGACCCCTGTGTTCTGTTCTATTCAGTTACGCTCCATGTACCTGTTCTTGTAAGGAAGGTGACGTCCTGTCTGAACGCTGTATAATCCGCTGTTGAGTGCTGAGTGCTGTCACTTACTTGGACTGAAAGTCACCGTATTCAGTGTCGGCACAAATTGCTCTCTGATAAAATTGGACCACAGTGTACCACTGAAAATCACAGCTGAACTAATCAGATAGTATTAAAAACCAAGCCCCTTTTTGGCAAGGCTGTGTGTATTGTTACTCACATGAAATGTTTTGAGGTACAAAAAGAGAACAGTTGTTTTTTTCCTGCTATTTGTATACATTTCTGACTAATGATTGGAGAACGTTTAAAACTATTAATAACACAACAAATTCTTTAACTAGGCAAATAAACCAACTGTAAATGGCTGTTAACACAATGCTGAAGACAAACGCAAAGAGGAGAAATTACTGTACAGACAGAGCAAACTCACATGCGTGAAACATTGGAAGAAAATCCTAAAAAACGAATTGGGGGTTTATATGAATGTGTCTCTGAGGGGAACTGACCGTCTTCAGAAAAGTTTAGACAGTATTTTCTTTTCATGTGTTCTCTGTACTATGCATATAAGCAGTGTTTAAGCTAGCGCTGCTTTGTTTACAGTGATAAACAAGGAAACGCTATATTGCCGCTGTTCCATAAGCGCCACCTGCCGTCAGAGTAAATTTGCATCTTATTCAGCCCGTCTGTGCAGATGTTTTTTGTTGCATAATTTCACAAAACTAAAGTCAGACCATTCTGTTTTTTTTCTTTAGTTTTTGAAATTATCCAGTGCCTTGCGAAAGTATTTATACCCCTTCATTTTTTTCATGTTTTGTTATGTTGCAGCCTTGAATACAGGTAAAACAGGCAAAAACAGGTTTGTAACAACTTTGCAAATTTGTTAGAAATAAAAACCTTAAATGATTCCATTGCATGAGTATTCATACCTTTTTCTGGGACACTTGAAATTGATCTCAGGAGCATTAATATCGCTTGTAGATGTTACTGCACTTTCATTTAAAAATTCATTTGAATGAGTATGATTTGGGAAGGCACACACCTCTAAATAAAAGGTCTAATGCATATCAGAAAAAACAAGCCCTGAGGTCAAAATAACTGCCTGCAGAGATTAGAAACAGGCTTGCATCAAGGCATAGATCTGGGGAAGAGTTTAGAAAAAAAATTTGTTGTATTAAATGTTCACAGAAGCATGTAGCCTCCATTATCCATAATGGAAAACACTTGGAACAACGAGGACTCTTCCTAGAGCTGGCCTCCTGGCCAAACTGAGCAATTGATGGAGAAGTGCTTTGGTTAGACTGGTGACCAAGAAGATGATGGTCACTCTAGTTGAGCTCCACGATCATAGATGGAAGAAAGTTACAAAAGGACAAACATCACTGCATCACTCTACCAATCTGGGCTTTATGGTGGTGTGGCCAAACTCAATCCTCAGTGAAGACACGTGAAAACACACTTGGAATTTGCAAAAAAGCCCTTAAAGGATTCTTAGACTTGGAAAAACGAGATTCTCTGGTATGATGAACCTCAATTTCAAGCATCATGTTTGAAGGAAACCAAGCACTGCTCATCACCTGCAGAGTACCATCCCAAAAGTAAAGTGTGCTGGAAGCAACCTAATGCTGTGGGGCTGTTTTTTAGCAGCAGGGACTGAGGGACTCATCAAAGTAGAAAAAGCTTGATGCACCAAAATATTGAGATTAATTAAAAACCCAGTCCAGAACATTCAGAACCTCAGACTGGGCAGAACAACAAGACAGTGACCCTAAGCACACAGCGAGAGTGGCTTATAGACAATTTTCTTTGAATGTCCTTTGAGCAATCAAATGTTTCTGGAGGAACCTGAAAATGTCTACCTCAGCTTGTTGCATCATACCCAAAAAGACTTGAGGCTGTAAAAGTGCTTCAACTTAGTACTTGTTGAGGGTATGAATACTTATGCAATGTACTTATCTCAGTGGTTTATTTTAAATAAATTTGCAAAGTTGTCACAAATCTGTTTTTTGCTTTGTCATTATGGTTGATGGAGTGTAAATTGATTAAAGCAGTTTACCATAAGGCTGCAACAACAAAACGTGAAAAAAATGAAGGGGTATAAATACTTTTGCAAGGCACTGTATGTGGCATGTTTGTTTGGATTGTGATTAAGTTTTTCACTGTGCAATACAACACTGATACATTCACTAAACCTTCCAATAATTCATAATTTACTAATTGTGCAACTTCTCTGCAGTAAATTGCCTCAAGCCATTAGTTGTTTCCACAACCGGGGCCCCAGTTGAGTATCAAGAGGGTGAGCAGCGGAAGCTCCATCCAGAATCTTCCCACGTCCCTCTTATAGTCCATTCACAGCCCTACAAGATGCCTTTGATGTTTTACCACATCTCAGGAGCTTGGTGTGATTTTTGGAGCACCTTTGATCCAGAGCTTGAAAGAGCTCACCAGTGCCTAAAAGCCCTACCGTACAGATGGAGCTGTACGCAAAGACCAGCTTTTCCTTTCCGTGTGGGTGTGTTTCAGCGAGACAGGTGTTCCGCCGCTGATGTGGTTTCTTCTCTGCATTTCACCTGTGTGTTGTCGCTCCATGTGTTCCTGCTGACACACTGTATGAGATCACATCCAGGCGACACAGCAAACAGCCTCTGAACTCAAAGGAGGGGAAGGGAAGAAACTCAAATTTTGTTTGGAAGAGAGAATTGGAACAGACAGATGTGTAAAAGCAGAGAGAGAGAGAGACGCTGCCTCGCTGCAGTCTCAGAGGAGGCTCAACAGTGCATGTAATGGAGGGAAAAAAACTTGTTTTCGGAGTCTGCGCGAATGAAGGAGAGCATCGCAATCGACCTTCTGCGGCAAGCGTCCTGCTAGCCCCACTGGGTGATAACGAGCAATTTACGGTTTAATTATGTCTCCAAATAGATCCAGCTGCACACTTGCACAGTCACCTAAGCATGGAGACTACGGGTTTATAGGCGGGGCTTTGGTAGCAAAGCATCATGTTTACAAGAAGGAAGTCATTATTTCTTAATCTTTGAGCTCTGCCGTAGTTCTGATTGGCTGGAAGATGTACAGGTTACATGCTGACTGACCGACTTGAAACTGGCTAAATTCGCACAGTAAGTCACAACAGTCGTGACTGAACAGGCAATCAAGGTCAGTCATACTCTGGCTAATTTTCTAATAATGTCTGTTACCACAGTGATAGACTATGATGCTAAAGATTGCAACTTTGGATTGTGTCCTTACAAACTGACATTTTGGAAGACTTTCCCCCCACTTGTCCTTCACCTAAACGTTTAACAAGTGATTTGTCTCACTCTGCGACCACATACACCACAATACCCATATTTTCTGCTATTTGTCATAACCTGAGAGAGGTTGACAGCCCTGACATTACTGGTTTAGAGAAAAAGCAAAACCCAGACAGTTCACAGTTTTGTCAATCACGTAAAACTTGTCTTTTTTTTTTTTTTTTTTTTTTTGGCTGATGCTTGATATAATAGAGAGCAGGGTGGCTATTTTATTTTTGTTTTATGTTTTGTTCTGCATCACAATTTATATATTTTATGCTTTAATAAAAATCTATATTAAAAGGGGTTTGTTGGTAGTTTTAGAATGAGAGTTATGGTTACTGTGGTGCATTAAAGGAATGACTGGAGCTTGCCGTTTGGGGCCTTAATGAATGGAAATTTATACAATGCATCAAGGTACATATTCCCCTCTCTCCGTCTCTTCATCTCTTTCTCTTTCTCTCCAATTTTTTGTTCACCAGGCCCACATCCTTAAATACAATTACCATAGTATGAAGTTTATGGAGCTCCGTTTGGTGCTCTTAATCTAGAATGCCATTTCTTTGCATAATGGATAAACACACACACACACACACTCAAGTGTCTTGTTTGCAGGTCTGAAGTATGCGCACACATCCACTCTGATATACAGTGCTCATAAGTTTACATACCCCTTGGAGAATCCGTGAGATGTTTAGCATTTAAATTTATTTTTTATTTTATTTTTTAACTGCCCTGAAGAAGCTGCATAATGGATTTTTAAGTGTATTCCACAAGACATGTTCTATATTTAAATATATTCCAAAGACAAATGATTCTTTTCAAAAGTGTACAGTACATACTCTTGCTTTCTAATATTGTTTGTTGCCTTCCGACTATCAGTGACTTCTAGAAGCCTCTTTTCGACACGGAATAAAACATAATCCTGACTTTTTTTCTGAATTCTGTGTTTATGCCTCTTAATTTAGTTTTTTTTTTTTTTTTCAACCACATAATAAAAAATGAAAAGGCAATTGCAAAATCTTTTAAATGTCACACTTCAGACTGTTCTACTCATAATTGCAACTTATAAACTTGGAACTGCAAGTTATCATCTCTGTCATAACTTATGTCTTGCAATTCCAACTTTTCTGACTTTTTTCTTAAAATCATATAGCAGGGTCAGAAATTAACTTTTACATTAAGGGGCAATATTTGCCACCTAGAATTGATTTCCCAGGGCATTTTTTATATTCGTGAGGGCAATTTTTATAATCACCTTATTATTATAAAAACCATATGTTATGTCGTTTATGTCAGTACTTAAATTTACCCAGTTACTATAATCAATATTTTAAACTGTTGTCAATAACAATAGACTGATTCTATCTAAATTATTCATGTAAAATGAACAGGCACTCAATGGGCTGCAATATTATGACAAAAATCATTGTAAATTATTGCTCTTTATATTGTAATAATTATTATTAATATCGATATAGAAAACAATCAAAAATTTTTGTTTCCGTTTGAGCACCTCACATTCTGGCTTCACAGACAAACATGTCGGTCCATGATGCTAGCCAAGTCTAGCACAAGTTACGCAAAAATTCTTGTTACAATCACTAAGGCTATGAAATTATTCTTTTATTTACATCGCATCTGCACTGTAATTCGTAATAGGGAATTCGCAAGCGTGCACGCTCAACAACAGCTCCAGCACTTTCAGTGCTGACTAATCTAAGCGTTTATGATTGGCCAATGCATTCCTAAGTTCAACACAATACACATTTGATTGCTTATAAGGTTGAACTGCACAAAACGGCGCATAAATGCAGTCTGATGCAGTGTGAGCAAATCTAGATGTATTTCTGCAAATTTACACTTTTAATTAATTTTCACATTTCCCTTGTTTTGCCTCTTTTTCTTGAATTTATGGGGCATTTTGGTGGCAATTTTGCCACAAGTCCTCATTAATTTCCGACTCTATCATATAGTCACTGTAGGCACGACCTCAAGTGTGAAAAGCATGCTGTGAAACCAAAGAAATTTCTGCACATTGCCACAGGAGCACAGAAACTTTTTGCGCTGGATAAAATGGAATGTGTGTAAAATATTGTTTTGGCAAACAGCTTCTTTACAGGAGAACTAAATGCATTCTCTGACCTCTCTTACTTGTATATGAATTCTGTAAATTGTGTATGAGCTGTGCAGTAAACCCTCTCCCTCTTTCTCCATGTTGATTTGTGTTCAGTTATGCATCCCTGGCTCGGTTTGGGGTCTCGGGTGTGATTGACAGGTGTGTTCTCATGCCTGGAGGGCAGACGCCCTGTGCTCGGTGTGTAATCAGGCCTGATTGGGGCCGGTAGCGGCTTTGCCTGCTGGTGATAAAAGAGTGTGTGGGTAGATCCTCTTGGCCTTCTCTCTCTGTCTCTCCCTCTTTCTCTCTTTCTCTTCTTCTTCATCTTAGTGAGTCATCCTCATCCATTCCTCTGTTTTCTGTCCAACGTATCTGCTGTTATTTCATGCTTTCCTCTTCAAAAGGGATTTATAGATATGTGTGTTTGTGGGTGAGTGCGCGCTTGTGCACATATTCACGTCGGGAGCGAGAATTCTCCTTTGAAGATTTTCCCCAGCATTGAAAATACATCACAGAAGTCAGTATGTGCTGAATAGAAGTGTACATGATATTTACTGTAAGTTATCGACGCTGTTATGAGAAATCTGTAAGGGAGGACTAGTTCTGCTTTCTTCAGGTTGTTCAGACCACTATGTAAAACGTTTTGCCCATGTTTTAGTAGACTGACCTGCTGTTGGAAACGGATAATTTGTAGTGTTTCAAGTAGTACTGGGCAACGATTAATTGCATCCAAAATAAAAGTTTTTGTGTACATAATATATGTATGTGTACTGTGTATATTTATTATGTGTATATATATAAATACACAAACATGCATGTATATTTAAGATCATAAAATATGTTATGATTATATATCAAATATATTTATATATAATAGAAATGATATGAATGTATATACATACATGTAAATGCATGTAAAAATTTTCAAAATATGTATTGTATGTGTTTTTATAAATACATAATAAATATACACAGTACACACACATATATTATATAAACACTAACTTTTATTTTGAGTGCGATTAATTATGATTAATTGCGATTAATCGTTGCCCAGCACTAGTTTTTTCAGTAACTTTGCAACATGATGTTCACCTAGAACTAGGTGAACTCTATGATGTCATTCAACTGTGATGTCATCCTTTTATTCAAAGAATGTTAGACTGACACCTTTTGGTTGTTTGGAATAACACTGGTCTTTGTGTATGGATATACACCTGAAAGACAGAAAAATATATTTGCACATGTATTTGAGTTCGTGCTGAAGCGCGTGGGCCGTGCAGCGTGAATGTTCAGTAATTACTGTGCGACGTGGTCTTATTCTGCACGCTGAACCCAACAGCCCCACTGCAGATGTAATGAACAGGTGTGCTTAATATACATGACCCGCCTCTGGGAAACTCAGAAGACCAATTACAGAGCAAAAGAGAGAGAGAATATCACCTGCTTCAGTCTACAAACAGCTTGTATATTTATGCGTTTTTGCAGAAATAATGTGTTTCTTCATTGTTGCCAGAGTCAATTATGCAGTAATTGATAACCTTTGTGGCGTTTGTGTTGATTACTACAAAAAATAATGATGTGAACTTGTTCCAGAAAAATCATGAGGTACTTTCAGTAGAAGTCAGTTGGGCTGACTTTTGGAGGATTTATAAGCAGAAATGTAAAGCTTTAATTTTAAGCGCTTACATTTATACTTCTATAAAAAAAAAAGTTTTTTGAATTGTTTAAATCAATAATTTAAATAACTTTACAGTTGTTTTAAAGGGATAGTTCACCAGAAATGAAAATTCTGTCATTAATTACTCACCCTCATGTCATTCGAAGCCCATAAGAGCTTTGTTCATCTTCAGAACACAAATTAAGATATTTTTTAATGAACTCTGAACTTTCTGACCCATAGACAGCAACGCAACTACCACGTTTAAACAGGTCATCAGATGCTAAGTTCACTTTTTCATGTTGTTTGAACATTAATGTGTGTTGGCAGTGTATGTACAAACCTACCCTATAATGATAAAAATCCATGCAGTGGTTTTTAATTAATCTGTAAAAATAATATCCCCTTTTTCAAATCGAGCCGTTCTCGGATGCCTGTTGGTGTGGCGTCACACCAACAGAGGCCGCTCCCACAATAGTTGATTGACATGAGCTCTTACCTTAGACCAGCTGTCACAGTCCAGTAACTTTCCATGTTTTGATGCCAGAGCAGGGATGTAAGTTAGACAAGAATATCTCAGATTGAGCGACTGAGGTGTTGTGTTGCTAGATGTAATAATGAACAGTGGTCGTCATTTACTCCCGACATCTGAGCCACTGAAGATGCAGTAGATTACGTTTGTTTGTGAAGGGAATGCGCCTCCTGGTCTACATATATCCGTCTATGTTCGCGCGAATCATTCATGATCCAGCTTCACTTATAGCAGAAGTGAGTATAAGCATTTTTTATGAATCTTTGCTTTCCTTATAACGTGGCAGTTAGGAAGTTTAGCGGCTAAATGCGGCTAATGTAAACCAGATCGTCTTTCCACAGAGAGAAGAGAGGGGCGGGGTGAGCAGAGCTCATTTGCATTTAAAGGAACAACCCCTTAGAATAAGATGATTTTTGCAGAGATGATTTTGGCAAGGTAAAAAGGGTGTTGTTTTACAAAACCATTGAGGATTTTTAATTAAAGTATATTAGAGACTTTTCATTAAGACCCTAAAGAATCATATTAACTTGTGGAAAATGGGCATCCAGTGACCCCTTTAAGGCCTAGAAAGGTAGTAAAGATATAGTTAAAGGAGAAGTCCACTTCCAAAACAAAGATTCACATTTAATGTACTCACCCCCTTGTCATCCAAGATGTTCATGTCTGTCTTTCTTCAGTCCTAAAGAAATTATGTTTTTTGAGGAAAACATTTCAGTATTTTTCTCCATATAATGGACTGCTATGGTGCCCCGATTTTGAACTTCCAAAATGCAGTTGAAATGCAGCTTCAAACGATCCCAAATGCGGTTGTAAGAAGGGTCTTATCTAGTGAAACGATCGGTTATTTTAATAAAAATAATACAATTTATATACTTTTTAATGCCAGACGCTCGTCTTGTCTTACTCTGCCTGGACTGTTTTTATTCTGGTTCATGACAGTTAGAGTATGTCAAAAAACTCCCATCTCATGTTCTCCCTCAACTTCAAAATCGTCCTACATCACTTTTTTACCTTTTTTGTTAGAGGTGTTTAATCTTCTTTGCATGTTCACTTTACAAAGACTGGGTTGGTACTTCTGCAGCGATGTAGGAAGATTTTGAAATCATTTTTGAAGTTGAGGGAGAAAATACGACAAGAGTTTTTCGACATACCCTAACTGTCTTGAGCCAGAATACACAGAGTTCAAGGAGATCAAGGCAAGACGAACGTTTGAGATTAAAAAGTATATAAACTGTATTTTTTAAAAATGAAAATAACCGATCGTTTCACTAGATAAGACCCTTCTTCCTCGGCTGGGATCGTTTACAACTGCATTTGGGATCGTTTGAAGCTGCATTTAAACTGCCTTTTGGAAGTTCAAAAACAGGGCACCATATCAGTCCATTATATGGAGAAAAATGCAGAAATGTTTTCCTCCAAAAACATAATTTCTTTACGGCTGAAGACATGAAAGACATGAACATCTTGGATGACAAGGGGGTGAATCTGATATGTGAATCTTTGTTTTGGAAGTGGACTTCTTCTTTAAAACAGTCCGCTTGACATTAGTAGTTGACATTGAACAATGCATCTTTTTTTTTTGCATTTTTGAATGCTGAATAAATCAAGGTGGATTTTACTCTAAATACTAGCTTGCAAGCTCAAATGCAGCTTTCGCTGTAACTGAATACTGCAGTCTCACAAACACACATTTCTATTGGGGATTCCTCTCTGTCTTTCCTTCTCAGTGATTTCCTCCTGTCCCCTGCTGATACATTACTGCGGTATTCAGCTATCAGGAAGGACATTCTTTCCTCTTAATCTGAGAAACGTTGACACAGCACTAGCAGTGGCAGAAGCATTGTGTGTGTTTGCTTCTAGGCCTTCTCTTTTTGTTAATACAGAGCAGATGAAGGTGCAGGGCAAACACTCATAAAGACTCAAAAGCAGAGCGTTGGAGAGAGAGGTAATTAACCTTGATGTTGGGGCACACTCTACTTGAGGTTTGAGGCGAAAGCGGTTTCTATTACTTCGAAAACAAACTAACAGGGGTGTAACAAGGATGGGCTTGCCTGCAGAGTTCTGGCAGTTTTCCCTTTTTTGGTCTGGGTGCAATGGATTGTTTTTAATTCAGCCTTAACTAGATTTTTACACTTCCTGTATTTAATGAGTCACATTAGGGTACACAAAACTTGCCAGCATGTAGAGAAAAAACTTTGCCATGATGCAAATGTAGTTAGATGTGAGACGTGGTGTAAACAGTATGGGACTTATAAAGTTACACTTTAAAGATATGCTTAGGGTGAGGGAGTTAAAAATTGTCATCGTGCTCATGTCATTTCTAAACCTGTATGAATTTCTTTTTTCTGTGAACCACAAATTAAGATATTTTGAAGAATGTTGGGTCCCATTGAACAGAACAGATGACCCCATTGACTTTTTTTGTACAAAAAAGGCAGGTTATTATCATTATTTAACATTAAATTTAGTTGAAATAGAGCAGAAATAAAATAAAATATAATAAATGTTAAACTTAAATGAAAAATAGAATTGCTGCCTTGTCGACTATTTAAAATGTGTTTGTTAAAAGACTGAAATTACTGACTGGAAATTAAAACTAAAACCGGAATAAAATAAATTAAGCCTAAATAGTAATATAATTTTTTTTTTTTTTTTTTTTTTTTTTATAAATGACAAAGGCAAATAACAAAACTACTAAAAATGAACTAAATTTTTCTAAAAGTATTCAAATAGGGCTGGGTTTTTACACAAATTCCACTTTGTGAAATTTCATTCAATTTTGTTTATGATTTATAAGCTTGCAATTCAATTCAATTTCTGATTCGATTTGATCATTTAGGATGTATATCAGTTACAGTACATGCCAAATTTTCTCAAAGACAAAAATCTCTAACTAATGCTGTAAAATATACACGAGAGTTAGTTGGTACTGCTTTTGTTGTTCTGTCAAATGATTAATCGCGATTAATCGGGTCCAAAATAACGTTTTTTTTTTTTTACAATATGTGTATATATACTGTGTATATTTATTATGTATATTTAAATACACACACAGTATATATTTTGAAAATATGTATTTACATGTACATATTTATAATCATATAATTGATATTATATATAAATATTTTTAATATATAAACAACATATTTTTCTTAAATGTATACATGCATGTATGTATTTCTATGTGCATAATAAATATACACAGTACACACACATATTATATAAACAAACTTATTTTGGATGCGATTAATCGAGAATAATCGTTTGACTACATTGCACTACTTTACTGTAATATTGAAGGTTAAAATTAATTGATTTGTATACAAACTTAAATTACATTCAATGACATATTTACAATTAAAAAAATATAATTACATAATTATATTTCTACTCTAATTGTTTTTTTTTTGTTTTTTTTTTTTATATAAACAAATGAATAGTGTCTGTTTATTTGAACATAAATTAAATATTCAAGAACAGTAAAAAAAAATTCTAATGATTGTGTGATATGGTGCATATATTTAGCAAAATGCTCCTCTAAAAAATTTTTTTTTTTCTAGCTGGTTAATGAGTTTTTGGCCATCGAATATGTTTTTTTTTTTTTCTCTTTCTCTGAGGTAAATGTGACAATATATGACATTGTTTACAAGATGTTATGCTGACGTCTTTGTGTGATTGAAACACTGATTACATGAGGCAGGATTTAGATAAGTTGTATTCTTTTTTTTTCTTTTTTTTTTTGACATACCTTTGGATGTTTATTCATGTATAATTCATGCTTCATGCCAAAACTGGTATTAAAGCGGAGAAGATGATCAGTTCACATGCCACTTTTCTTGAACTGAGGCGCTACAGCGATTTGTCACTCCATATTAAACAGTGCTCAAATGACATTTATTGTTTGAATACTGTAATAAAATGGACAGAATTTGAAATCTGAGACTTTGTTTCATATCAAAAGTAACAGAGCACAAAGCTTATTGCAACTTATTGGATGGGAGGTGCACTACAATGTTCAGTTCAATAACTGAAAACAGGCTAGACTAATCGATTCTTGGGATTTAAGAATCGATGTTGTTTCTCAAAAAAGAGAATCGATTAACATCAAGAAATCAATATACCCAGCCCTAAAAAAAAAAAGACTATAGTATATAATTACTAAAATTAACCTGTGTACAGATTTGTAAAGACATGAGGGTGAGTAAATGATTACAGAGTTTTCATTAAGTACTCTTAAATATTAGCAGTAGTAACAGTGATGATTACTCCTTTAAAAACAACAATACTGTACCTGATTGGTCATTTCCAGGTTTGCTTGTGAATGAGAGTTGCTCAGTCCTAGATTTAGCTGCCCACTCTTTCTTTTGCTCACATGATGATGATGATCAACTGTGGCATGTTGATTGACTGCGGCTATACTTGAAAGCGAAGCAGAAATGGCGGGAGCTCACGGGACGCAAGGACTGCATTTCCCAGGGCGCTTTGAGAGCGAGTAAACGACCAGATGGTCATCCAGACAGGATGCGGCTTCTGCTCATGAAAACCTAATCACAGATAACAAAGACACTCTGCCTTTCTCATTGATCAGAGCGTTTGTGTCTATGTGCGTGTGTGTGTGTTGGCCTGACAGCAGGAGATTGGCTCCTCTGTTTGTCCTCGGCCTCTGACGGCTTGCGGGTGTTGACACTCTGCGTTTGCAGGAGGTGCCAAGGGACCAAATGGAGAGCCAGGGAACGGTTCAGACAGAAATGCGCCATCTCCCCCGTGACAGGCCAAGAGGTTATCAGTTGGGCTGGGCAGCTGTGAAGAGCGCAAAGAGATGGATTTGCATTGGCAGAGAAAGGGAAGAGAGGTCTTACTGGAAGATATGGCGAGGGACGCGCGATCAGGCAGGCAAACAACGTTAGTCAGATACAAACACGTGCACAAAAAAGAACAGGAAATTAGGTTATGTATCACTAACCATGAATTGTCTGCTCTCATGCGTGTGTCCTACATGGCAGTTTCCTGAGATAGATGACAAATGATAGAGCCATATGTAGTGATACTAAGAAATTTCAATAGTACTCAGGTGAAAATATAAAAAAAAATAAATAAATTAGGAATGCACCGAAATCGGAATCGTCCGATAATGGCTTTAAATGTAAATATCGCATTGTCCCGATATGAAAAATTATGCCGTTATGTCTTGCTGATATGAGGAATAACATGCTCAGGGTGTGCTAGCGATTATATCACGTCAACAGTGTGGCTCATTCTTTAAACGACAAAAAGTTTTGTCTGAATGATGATTAGATTTGCTTTTTTGGATCGCTGCATTTATGCTGAGAATAAACGTACAGAATGATGCGTTCGGTGTGTGATAGAGTAAACGGTAATAGCACGTGCAAGTGGCGGCAGCGGCAGCCTCCCCCGGGTCCTAATGCCCGTTCGATAAAGAATTGTAATTCCGTAGGGGGCGCTGTTGGCCAACTTCTAATAAAATGTAAGTAAAATACACAAATAACATTTAGACTGTTTCTAATTAAAGCAGTAATTGGTGTCATAAAATCATGAGTATGTTTTGATTTTAAGGTCAGAAGGTATAGCTTACGTGAATAAAAAACAAACAAACATGACACTAAATTAAATGAAATAATCTTATATATACAGATTTATTCATTGATGTGTAATAATATGAGCTCTAAAAGATTTTCAGAATTTTTACAACTCTTTTACTTTAGACCATCTACAAATATTGAATCTTAAAATAAAAATGTTGAAGTTACCCCAGCATTAAAAAAAAAGAAAAGAATTCTCTCTCTATATATATATATATATATATATATATATATATATATATATATATATATATATATATATATATATATATATATATAGTTTTATTTTGAAAGCTTCATTTAATTTCAAAGCTTCATTTAATTCTAACAAATAAGTTTTTGTTAAAACTTAGCAAAAATTAAAAATAATTTGCAGTGGAGACATTTGGTGTTGTTTCCATACAAAAGGAAATATATCGGTATCAGCATTGGTTATTGGCCAAAATTAGTTGAAAAATATTGGCATATCAGATATCGGCAAAAATCCAATATCGTGCATCTCTAGAATTTTTGTTTTTTGGAATTTTTGGAAAGAGTTGAATCATTGTCTAAAACGGTGACTTTTAATTAGTTTTGTGCATACAACATAGACTACAATGGATAAACATGTCAGCTGTGTGGACGATAATATCGATATCTTAATCTTCATTTTGATTAACTGATACTGATTCGTAAAACCAAAGATCGATCTTTTAGTCTCTGCTGTTTTTTTGTTGAACAGTGAACAAAACTTCACTAAAGATTATTTGTAGCATGCTTAGCATTCAGTAATCACAATAATCATGTTACTTTTGTTGAGAAATAAAGTCCCTGCATTCAAATTATGTCAGTTTTATCAAAAAACTCAAACAATAAATGCCACTTTGCCACTCACTAATGTAAAACAACAGATCGCTGTGATGGAGCGGACATGAACCGATCATCTCTTCCTTTTTACTACAAGTTATAGCACAAAATAAACGTGAATAAGCATTGAAAGAATTTCAGTGATGAAATCCAAGAGCTTTCTGATCCTGCATAGCTTGCAACTTCCACCTTCAAGGCCCAGAAAGGTAGTAAGGACATTGTTAAAATAGTCCATGTGACATCAGTGGTTCAACCATAATATGAAGCTACGAGAATACTTTTTTGTGCAAAGAAAGCAAAAATAACGACTTTATTGAACAGTTTTCCCTCCTCCGTGTCAGTCTTCGGCGCATGTTGATGCATGCGTGTATACTTATATCATAGATAATTATATCATTAAAAAGTTGATATAAAAACTGCCTTATTTTCAGTTTCACTTTTTGGCTAAATGGAATCTTTCATTTTGGTTTCTGTGTATTGGTAAAAAATTCATTTCAGTCTATCCCTCGCCATATGGTGCCTTGACCTTTTTATCATCCTTTAACCCCTAGTCTGTCTGAAGATCCGTCTGCTCAGACCCTCCAGTTTGTTTTTCCATTTTCCAATTGATACAGAAAAAATGTTTTTTATAGCAGTGCCCTTGCAGCCACCCACAAACACCCGTGCTTCATGACTTTTTAATGGCACCTCTCTGATTTTCTTCAAGAAAAAATGACTTGTCTAGTCTCTGTGCAGCCCTCAAACACCATTAAAGACCTTGATGTACAATATAGTTGGAGCAAAACCAAATAAAGCTAGTCTTATGCATCTAAAGCACTGTATCATTACCCTTCATACTTTTTCTCACCCTGTCTCGTTTTCCTCCTCCTCCTCCTGCCCTGTGTTTCTGAAAAGCTCTTCTCCTCTGGCGTTAAGTGTTTAATCTGTGATCTCATGTCTTGATTCAGCCTGAACAGCACAATGGGTGCAAATTACCCCAGGCAAACGAATACGTAATTAGCCCACTCTGCCCTGACACTCAGCTGCTCGGGCCTTTGAAGGCCTCGATTAATAATGCAGCCCTTCAATGGGCCTTTGTCCCATCCACAGGCTAATGCTTGCTAATGGCTAACCAGCCGTACGCTGGTGTCCCCTCACCTCTGACCAGTGTGCACAGGGTGTGCGTGCCAGGTTGAATGCACACACTTACTGGATCACTTTAAGTGCGCTAATACAACAGGTATACACTGATTTCAGTGCACTAGAACATTGTAATCAGCATGGGGCACTACATTTGATTTTGTTTTTTGATTTAACTCTGCATATTTAGCTAGTCTTTTTAAGTTTTGTTTGTGTTTATTTTTTTCATTGTTTGTCTTTAAGTTTTGGATTTATTATTGTTTATTTTTTTTGTTTAAGTTTTCTCGTTTGTTTGTTTTATTTTTTTTTTTATACTTTCTTTTATTTTTTAAAGTTTTGTTTTTCTTTCCCTTTGTTTGTGTGTTTTAATGTACATTTTTTTGTTTTTAATTTCTTTTCTAGGTTTTGTTTTTGTTTTGTTTCCAAATATTTTTCTTAATTATTTATTTAATGTTCATTTTATGTTTGGTTATGTTTTTGTGTGTAGTGTTTTGTTCTTAGTTTCTATTTTTTTTTCCCAAGTTTTGTTTTTGTTTCATTTTTAAAGCTTTGTTTATAATTTATAGTTTACTGGTTCTTTACCTTTCTCAGTGTTTTTTTTTTTTTTTTAAGTTTTGTTTGTATGTTTGTCTAAGTTTGGTGTTTGGGTGTTTTTGTTTACATTTTAGTTTTTTGTTTGTTTTAATCTCTTTTCTGAATTTTGTTTCCAAATATTTTTTCAGAATTATTTATTTAATGTTCATTTTATGTTTGGTTATATTTTTGTTTGTAGTTTTTTGTTCTTAGTTTTTTTTTTTTTTCCTTTAAGTTTTGTTTTTATTTTATTTACTGGTTCTTTAACTCTCAGTTGTTTTTTTAGAGGTTTGTTTTTCCTTTCCTTTTTTATATGTTAGTCTATGTTTTGTGTTTAGGCATTTTTGTTGACTTTTTTTTTTTTTTTTTTTAGTTTGTTTTAATATCTTCAAGTTTTATTTAAAATTATATATTTAATATTCATTTTACGTTTGGTTAAATTTTTTTATTTGTAGTTTTTGTTCCTAGTTTCTTTTTTTCTTTTGAGTTTTGTTTTTGTTTCCATTTTTTCCATTTTGTTTTTATTTTATTTACTGGTTCTTTACCTCTCAGTTGTTTCTGTTCAGTTTTTGTTTACTTTTTTTTTTTGAATTTCTTTAAGTTTTGTTTTGTTTGCAAATGATTTATTTAATGTTCATTTTAGGTTATTTTTGTTTGTAGTTTTTTGTTCTTAGTTTCTCTTTTTTTTTTTTTTTTTTTTCCAAGTTTTGTTTTTGATTCCTTTTTTTCAAGTTTTGTTTTTTCGTTTACCAGTTCTTTACCTCTTAGTTGCTAAATTTCAATTTGACTTGTGAGCATTCTTAAATATGTAGGGGAAGGCTATTGTAAGCGCATTAAACATATGGTTCTTTCCCATATGTCCGTTGTCCCTCATTGTCATTCGTGATGCTTCTGCAGGAAGTTAGTCTCAAGACAAGCGTGTTTGTTTATTATTAAAGCTGTCACTCCACTGACAGCTGTCCTCTCAGCATGGCGTTTCTTGTTTACACACAAATTCTGTATTCCTCCCTCTCCGACGATTTATCAACGTTCAAGTTTATTCATTCAGAATGCCTCATTAAATCACCTTCCTCTGGCATCTTTTTATCTCTGAAGTTATCCGTCCTGCTGAGCCGAAATTACATATTCTTTCCGCAGAGTGCGTCCTACTGACTCCAAGTCACCACTTTCAGTCATGCCTATCTCTCTCGTCTCTCTCATCGCTCTGTCCCAGCGTCCCAAGCGTAGATATCACACATTCGTCTCTATAGAAATTCCTTTCCCATTCTCCAAAGCCAAGTGTGCCACCTATCAGGACAAGCCTTGGAGAATTTACATTTAACGCCTAACCCAGACGAATTGATCGATGACCTTTGTGGCGGGCCGTGATAAAGAAAGGCTGACCTGGCGCGACGGGGCCGTGGCAGGGAAGCCGCAATCTCGAGCGGCGCATTATATAAAATAACGAATGCATTCTGCAAGTGGCCAAGAGGGAGAGAGTGTAAAACCAAAACAGCTGCACTGCACAACAGATGGTAAGGCCGCAGTAATCCTTCTAAGATCTCAAGTGCAAGCAATTGAAAAACGCAATGAGAAAACTGAATCTGAAAATGAGTGGCCTCGCGGTGGCTGCTCTACTGAAGGATATCTCTCAGCCACAGCGCAAGTAAACAAACTCAGATAAGACCTCCAGACTAGCAGAAGATAATACACTCTGATCTGTAATGTTTACAACCTCATTATTTTTGCTTTTCCTACTTTAGGAATGTTTGTTTGAACTTGCGCCTCGGCTCGAGCCACCAAATGAAAAATGGCAATTTAAGAATATTAATATGAGGATTATAGTATGTTTCTGAGATTAGACAGTCCCTTGGTTTACCATATTCACATAAACATGCCACATCTCATTATTCAGTGGCACATCTTTGTCCTCATATTGTGAGAGTTCACCTGAAAATGAAAATGCTGTCATTGACATTCATTTACTGACCCTCATGTTTTTGAAAAATGTCTCTGTTGTTTTTGGCCATAAACTGAAATTCATTTTATGGACAAAAAACAGTTGAAATATTCTTCTAAATATTTCTCTTGTGTTCTGCAGAAGAAAAAAAAAACAGGTTTGAAACAACCTGAGGGTGAGTAAATGGTTTTGATTTTTGGATGAACAACTTTTACCTGAAATTAAATTTTCTCACTTGAGCGATTATGTAATGGAGCGGTTATGTAAGAACCAGAGTTATTATAGTTTACAAAATCTTAACCATAAAAAACTTTAAAACATTAAATAAAGTGAAGTTTAACTGAATTAAAATGAAAAATTATAAGAAAAAAAAAACCTTAAACTTATTATATTTCTGCTAGTAGCCAAGGCAGTATTTCTCATTTTCATTTCATGTAATGATGCGTGTATCTATTTGTTTTTTATATATTTTTTTATTTTTTCATATATAGAGAGAAGGAGAGAGTTTTTATTTATTTTTTATGCATTTTTAAATATAGATTGTATATGTACACTTCCAGTCAAAAATTTTTGAACAGTAAGATTTTTGATGTTTTTTTTTTTTTAAGGAAGTCTCTTCTGCTCACCAAGCCTACAGTTATTTAATCCAATATACAGCAAAAGCAGTAATATTGTGAAATATTTTTACTATTTAAAACAACTGCTTTCTATTTGAGTATATGTGACCCTGGACCTCAAAACCATAAGTGCAATTTACACATAAGTGTAAATTTCTTGAAATTGAAATTTATACATCATCTAAAAGCTGATTAAAGCTTTCCATTGGTAAATGGTTTGTTAGGAAAGGACAATATTTGTTGAGATATAACTATTTGAATATCTGGAATCTGAGGGTGCAAAAAAATCTAAATACTGAGAAAATCATCTTTAAAGTTGTCCGAATGAAGTTCTATAAATTCATATAAATTAATACTTTTGTTTTTAGCGAGGATGCTTTAAATTGATCAAAAGTGATGAAGTGAAATCACGTTTTAAAATATGTTTCAATAGAAGTTTTAAAAAGTAGAAAGATTTCATAATGTTACTGTTTTTGTTGTACTTTGGATCAAACAAATGCAGGCTTCGTGAGCGGAAGTGACGACTTTAAAAAAAAAACAATAAAAATCTTACTGTTCAAAAACTTTTGACAGATAGTGTATGTGTACATAACTACAAATTATGTAAAAATAAAGACTAATTCAAAATATGATTTAAAAACTACAATACTGATACTAAAAAAATCGCTAAATTCAGAAATGACCTAAGCAAATGTCAGAGGTAGCGTTTTCTCAGTAAGGTCACAGAATCCCCGTCCTTGCTCAATCTAACGGCGGGAGACTGCAGCGTTCCAGCGACTACGCCGACGCAGAACCTCGTGCCAAACCCTGGAGAAGCCCGTGCCAATTGCCGCCTTCGCCTCTTTTGGCTCAGGCCTTTGTGAGAGGATTGCTAGGCTAGCAAGTACATAATTACTTGCTCAGTGGTCTATTGGAACAGGTTTCCTCACACCTTCATTCCCTTGCACCAAATGAAGTATCTTTTCTGAGTACGGCGGTAAATTAAACTCCGGGAGTCATCAGGATGCAATACGCTTACATAACTCCCTGTTCTGTTCTATTTTTTTCTTTTCTCGTCAGAGATTCTTAATTGCTCCATCTGAAGATGTAGAATATTTGACAATGTAAATATTAGGATTTGATTGCTAAATGGTTGCGTTATATGATATTCTGCTCCCTATGTGGCTTGGATCCCTCTGATGTAAATCTGACTGGGTTGAGTTACATGACGAAATTTGTCCTTAATTTTGAGCAAATGTAATAGTGAGGCTCGCCTTATGCACTCGAGGGAAGCGTGCTGCTGTTAGCTCTGTGAACATCATTCACTGTCAGAAGAAAGCAGAGTGTGCTCAACAGCCTGACCAACTGTGAAGCGAGGCTGTCCCTGCCAGTGCCGCGGGCAGTTTATGCCTCTCTTCCACAGACCGCAGTGCTAATTGCAGCGGTTGTGTTGTGCCGGGTGTGAGCAGGGACAGTCCTGCCCCAAGAAAGCAGATGGCAGCACAAATAGCGTCCGTAAGATCCACAAATCTTTCAAAGCATTCATAGCAGGCGAGAGTTGGAAGGCATGCTGTAATTAAGAGCTTTGTGCATACTTCAACAATAAATCCAAAGTTTCTCAAAACAGTAGCATGGTTCATGCATTTCCTGTTTTATTATTTATTTAACAGGGTGTGTTCAAATGATGAAATTCTTGTTACAGTGGTAAAAGTGAAAGAATGACGCAAGCGTAAAAGTTACATGGCAGATGAAGGTCCCCTGCTGTTTGCTACATGATGTGCGCAGTTCATCCGGATCCACCTGTCCTTAAATCACCGTCATGCCACAAAGCCATTTACCTTCCTGTGTAAATGGGGTGTATTTAGAAAAACAGGATTAAAGAATACCACACCAGTCCCTCATCCAGAACTAAGGTGGCATAGTCTTATTCAAGTACACTTTTATTCCCATTTTGTGTTTTAGAATTAAGTTAATATTATTGAATTTAATTAAATATTATTTTCTTAATAAATTAAACATTTTTTTCTTTGTGATACTGGTTTTTATTGTTCAAAAGTTAGGGATTTGTCATTTTTATTTTATTTTATTTTATTTTATTTTATTTTGTTTTATTTTACTTTATTTTGTATTGTTTTCATTGCTCACCAAATACAGTAACAACAGTAATATTGTGAAATATTAATACAATTTCAAATGCCTTTTTATCATAGTTATTTATTTTTTTATTTTTTTATTTATCAATCAGTGTTGAAGCCAGTTGTGGCACTTAGTATTTTGTGATTTTCGTCATACTTTTTTTTTTTTTCAGGTTTGTTTATTAGAAAGTTCAAAAGCATTTATTTGAAATAGAAAATCTCTTGTAATATTATAAACATCTTAACTGTCACTTTTTGATCAATTTAATGTATAATCATTAATTTCTTTCAAAAAATAAATAAGTAAGTAAGTAAATAAATAAATAAAATATCTACTAACCCTAAACTTTTGAACATTACTTTATATCCATAATAAACAATTCTCGTCATTGTCCACCTATTTTTTATTTTCATTTATTTATTTATCAGCGTTAAAAACAGTTGTGCTGCTTAGTGTTTTTGTGATCTTCGTCATACTTTTTTTTTTTTTTTTTTTTTTTTTACAGATTTCTTTTTTAAATAGAAATGTTATAAACATCTTTACTGTCCCTATTTAATCAGTGTGTTGTTCCTGAATAAACATAAAAATTTCTTTCCAAAAAAAAAAAAATAAATAAAGTTTTGAACATTACTTCATGTCCATAAGTTATTTTTTTATAATAATAGTTGAAAATGGTTGTGCTGCTTAGTATTTTAGTGATTTTTTTTTTCTTTTTTTTTTTGTCACATTTTTTCAAGATTCTTTGATAAATTGATTGTTCAACAGCATTTATTTGAAATAGAAATCTTTTGTACTGTCACTTTTTGATCAAATTGTTGTTCCTGTTAATTGTTGTTCCTAACTAAAAGTATTAGTTTGTTTCAGTAGTTAAATCAATCAATCAATCAATCAATCAATGAATAAAAACTAACCTAAACCTTTCGAGCTTTACTTTATATCCATAATAAACATTTCTCTTCATTGTCCACAAATGTATTTATTTAGTTAGTTATTTATTTATCAGTGTTGAAAACAGTTGTGCTGCTTAATATATTTGATTTTTGTCATCATTTTTTCAGGTTTTTTTGTTGAATAAAAGTTCAAAAGCATCTTTTGTAATATTATAAACATCTTTACTGATCCTTTTTAATCAAATTAATGCGTTGTTCCTGAATAAAAGTATAAATTTCTTTCAAAAATGAGAAAGAAATCAAAGCCTTTTTAAAGTTGCTTAGTATCCATAATAAATATTTCTCTTCATTGTCCACCATTTGAATTGTTTTTGTTTATTTGTTTGTTTGTTTTTATTATTATCAATGTTGAAAACAGTAATGCCGCTTATTATTTTTGATTTTCGTCACACTTTTTTCAAGATTCTTTGATAAACAGAAAGTTCAACAGCATTTATTTGCAATATAAATCTTTTGTAACATTATAAATGTATTTACTGTCACTTTTTGATCAAATTAATGTATTGTTCCTGAATAAAAGTATTAATTCCTTTCAAATAAATAAATAAGTAAACGCTTTACTAACCCTAAACTTTTGAACGTTAATTAATATCCCTAAAAGACATTTCTCTTTGTTGTCCACCATGTTAACTGGTTATTTATTTATTTATTTAACACTTTTGGAATTGGCTTATCCACAAAATATACATGTGAATAAGGAATTAGGTTTTCAGAGCTATAGATCTTGGTCATCCTTCACAGTAGAGCAGTTCGGCTTGAAAAACAATGCCAGCGTCCCTCATGCGAGAACATACAGGCTTTGTGTTGTTAAATAGTGAAGGCCTGTTTGTGGGGCGGCTTAGCAATATTTCTTTGTGTACAGAAATCTTAGAAATGTTCCCTCCGCTCTGTCTCCCTCTCGTCAGATTGCTCTGCGTTTGCGTCATATCCAGTGTCACGGTAAAACATTCTTGCGCTAGCTCAAGACCCACGTAACTCCCACAGCCGATTTCTCCAGTTGTATACAGTGAGCGCTCTGTTCCTCAGTCTTGATCTGTACCTGCTCCCCTTTCTTGCTGCCATGTCATATGTTTAGCGTGCCACTCACATTCTCAAAATGGTCTTGGACGTCATGGTGGATTGTAGAATAGATGGTTGCCTGGCAACCTGATATGTTAGGCGTTGTAGCATCAGTTATTTTCAGTCCCTCACAGTTGTTCCTTCTATCATTGTATTTGTCAGCGTGTAATCACAGTGCCTAATTAAAGAGTGTGTCGGCAGTTTTTAATACAGTGATTTGAAATGGTCTCATCTTGAAGAAATGAAGACGTTGAAATATTAGCTCGTAAGGTGGTGTTGTCCCGTGCTCTAATTGGGATCCTCGATGGAAAAGAGAAATTCAATAGGAGGAGAATTAATTCTACCCGTGCAGCTTGCTACCTTAAGGCTTTGGCCTAATTTCGACTAATGGATTCTGTATGGCGGCGATCGATGCTCGTGAGCTGGCCCTGCCTTTGCGTAAATGTGTGGGCAAGCGGAGATTAGTTCACTCTCAGGCTTCTCGTTCTTTGAATAATTTGTTCTCTATCACGTTAAATACAAATGTTCCTCAAAAAGCGTCCCTTCGAAACCCCCAATCTGATGTGAGATCAATCAATTAATTGATTAAGCACCAACCCGGAGACGTTCGTCTGTCGCTGGCGTGCGGTTTACTACGTTCATCACGCTATCTGTTGAGTAATTTAGCACTTAAGAACAGTTGTGATTTGCTTCATTTGCCCGCAGTTGTTTTTCAGCTTGGAAAAAAAGAAACCCTGTGCAAATCACATTCTCTCCCTTTCATTATTGGGCTTGTGGTTTGTTTCGTTTCGAGATGAATTAGCTCGCTTCCAAACACAACTGTCTGTCTGGATAGTAATTGATTATTTTGAGTGGGTGGGAGTAGAGGAAAGGGGCCCTGTGGAAAAATAATTTGTTGCTAACTGCTTTAGTGCTGCACAGAGTGTAATCTCTGACAATGAGTTAGCATGTCATATGTTAGCAACCAGCTAAAGCAGTTGCTGTTCTCTAAGGGGTGAAAATCAGACTTTCCCTGTTAGCACATCACAGATGACAGTGTGTTATCTAAAATATATTGTAATGTATATTATAATATATATTGTGTTTTGCTTTTTGATGTTTAAAAACCAGATAAGCATGTTTGTTCAAGTGTCTGGTTAAAGAAATTAATGTTTCATTATACACACTACCAGTCAAAAGTTTTTGAACAGTGAGATTTTTAATGTTTGTTCACCAAGCTGGCATTTATTTCATCCAGAGCACAGCAAAAACAGTAAAACTCTGAAATATTTTTACTATTTAAAATAGCTGGTTTCTATTTGAACGTTTTAAAATGTCATTTATTCATGTGATTTCAAAGCTGAATTTTTAGCATCATTACTCCAGTCACACGATCCTTCAGAAATAATTCTAAGATTCTGATTTACTGCTCAAAAAACATTTATTATGTTGAAAACTGCCGAGTAGAATTTTTTCCAGGTTTCTTTGATAAATAGAAAGTTCAGAAGAACAGCATTTATCTGAAATAGAAATCTTTTGTAACATCATAATGTTAAATAACAATAATAATAATAATACATGTGTTTTGAGCAGCAAAGCAGCATATTAGAATGATTTCTGAAGGATCATGTGAGACTGAAGACTGGAGTAATGATGCTAAAAAAGTAGCCTTGATCTCAGGAATAAATTACATTTTAAAATATATTTAAATAGAAAGCAGTTATTCTAAATAGTAAAAATATTTCACAATATTACTGCTTTAGCTGTATTTTGGATCAAATAAATGCAGGCTTGGTGAACAGAAGAGCAATCTTTTATAAACTATAAAAATCTTACAGTTCAAAAACGTTTGACTGGTATTTCTTTTTTTTTTCTGCCTAAAAAAGGTCCAATATTTCATTTTGTCCATTTTGGTGCAAAGTTGCATTTAGGGAACAAACTTTTAATAAATAAATACATTTTAAAATAATCATTGATATCATATTACGTCCCATAGAGGATTTTAAATAATATAATTTAAAAATAATATTTATGTATCTATTTATTGATAAGCTTTATTTTTTTTATTTGCTTGTTTGTTTTTTATATTTATTGTATAAGACAACTATAGATACTATAACTTCATTCATAGATATTTTTCCAAAACAGTTATTCACTGTTACATTGCTTTTTTTTATTTATTTATTTATTTTTATTTATTTATTTATTTATTTTTATATATTTTGGTAACACTTTACAATAAGGTTCATTATTTAACATTGGCTAACTACATTAGTTAACATGAACTAAGAATGAACAATACTTCTGCCACATTTTTTAATCTTAGTTAATGTAAATTCCAGCATTTACTGCACTGTGAGTTAACATGAACAAACAAAGAATGACATTAAAAATCAACAAAGATTATTAAATAGTGTAATAAATGTTGTTCATTCATGTTAGTTAATGCATTAACTTATGTTAACAAATGACCTTATTGTAAAGTGTTACTGTTATTTTGTATCTGAATGCTCATTTTATTAATTTATTTATTTTAATGCTGAAGTGTTTTGTATTTTATTTTTGAAGTTAAATGTATAGAGACAACTATAAGTATTTAAGTACTTCAAGTAAGTCATTCATATATTCTCCAAATATTCCTAATTTTCGATAAACGTGCTAAATCATAAACGTCTCACGCATCTGCTGAATGACGTTCTGACATCAGACAGGGAATGCCTTGGCGCTGTGCTGCAGCTGAGCAAATGTTCTAAAAATTCAATTTTCCAGATAAAATCGACACATCGGTCAGAGATGTGGCCTGGCGTGTTGCGCATCTGGCTCGGATTGTTTCCCGAGCCCATCCGCCATATCTGCCATGATTAACTTAAACAGATAAAGTCTGTTCCCACTGTAATAAAACATGACCGAAGTGGTGAGGAGATTGTGAGCTAATGTGCTGGAGGCTGTACCGTGCTCTGTCTGATCTCTTTGTTACAGCTCCTGCTGTTTAAAAATAGTGTTTGACACCCCTGTCAGTGTTCAAGGGTCAGAAAGAAACTCTAGTATTATCCTTCGTCTTTTTGTGTTTGTGCAAGTCTTGTTTTATCCCATAAGTGTCATGTGTAGGAGGTAAACAAGTCTATTCTTGTTGTGCTGCATCCTTGTGTGAAGTGTACTGATTATGTACACAATTTTAGCATGTGGAGTTTTTCCACATGTATATTTTGTTTCCATTTGTTTGAAAGCTTAATTACGTTTTTGGTTGTTCACTAAACTACCCCCGATCTCTCTGGATTTCAAAGACAATTATTGATGAGTAAACATCTCGTAATTAATCATCTATTCGCTAAAGGCCTCTGGGAGTGATGAACCGTGACAAATCAATAGGATTGTCATCCCTGCTGTCCTTCTGTTTGCACTATATGGATTGTGAATAGTTCAGTGGAATGATACCGTGGAAACTCTTTCGAACTAATCCTGTCTTAACTGTCTGGAAAAACAGATCATACCAGCTTAAAGGGATAGTTCACCCAAAAATGAAAATTCTGTCATCAATTGCTCACCCTCATGTCTTTCCAAACCCGTAAGACCTTTGTTCATCTTCAGAACACAAATTAAGATATTTTTAATGAAATCTGAGAGCTTTCTGACCCTGCGTAGACAACAATGCAACTACTATATTCAAGGCCCAGAAAGATAAAATAAATAAATAACTAAGATTATAAGATTAAAGTCTTAGGGCAATTTAGCACGAGAGCGCAATTCCAAAACAGTGCCGATAGGAGGGGCCTGTAATATTTTGAGGACCCCCCCCACACACACACACAAAATTACGAGAATAAATTCGTAGCCATATTGAGAATAAAGTCGTAGCAATATGAAAGTAAAGTTATAATATTTTCACAATAAAGTCTAATTTGAGAATAAAGGCATAGCATTATGAGAGTGCATTATGAAGTTGTAGTATGAGTAAAGTCAAAAAAACAAAGTCGTAGTCATTGTATTTTGAGAATAAAGTCATACCAAGGCAGTATATTGCATGAATAACGTTAATTAACGTGAAAATTCCACCACCTACTACTCCACAAAAAATGTATGTGACATCCAACCTTTCATTCTTTACATCTGTTTAAATTAAAACAGCAATAAAACGTTCTAAAAGTTGAAGTGGGCTCCAACTGATTAAATTAAGTTAGCCTATATTGTTGTTTTTTCCAAGGTAAAAAGTTATTTGACTATTCACAAGCTGTTTTATTCATGGTATAATAAATTATTGGAAAAACCATTTCAACACGTCTTCACATCTGTTTTGGTTTTAGCGCACCAGCCACCCAGTAATCGCAATAAGCATTGTGCTTAGTTACTTTTCAGCTTTCAGTTTTCAAAACTAGAAATGTGTTTTTCCTCTTTATTACAAGTTATAGCACTATATAAGTGTAAAGGAACATAAGAAGGTATAAAAAACTGTATAATTCAATGAAACGAACATTAAAAAGTGTGAAAAACATTATTGTAAGACATTGTATTTTGCTATAAAACTGACAGAATATGAAAGCTAATTAAAAAAAAGAAGGTTCAACAATTTCTTCTCGTACTTGTGAACACACAACGAAGATTTGACACGGAAGAGAAGTTTTTGAAGTTGTTAGTTTTGTTTTCTTTTCTCATAGCTTCATAAAGTTACGATGAAATGAACAATGTCCTTACTACCTTTCTGAGCCTTGAATGTGTCAGTTGCATTGCTGTCCATGCAGGGTCAGAAAGCTCTCAGATTTCATCAAAAATATCTTAATTTGTGTTCCGAAGATGAACGAAGGAATAATTAATGACAGAATTTTCATTTTTGGGTCAACTATCCCTTTAAAGGAACACTCCACTTTTTTTTTGAAAATAGGCTCATTGTCCAACTCCCCTCAACAGTTCAACAGTTGAGTTTTACCGTTTTTGAACCCATTCAGCCAATCGCCGGGTCTGGCGGTAGCACTTTTAGCATAGCTTAGCATAGATCATTGAATCTGATTAGACCGATAGCATCTCGCTCAAAAATGACCATATATAATGACGATATTTTTCCTATTTAAAACTTGACTTTTCTGTAGTTACATTGTGTACAAAGACTGACGGAAAATGAAAAGTTGAGATTTTCTTAGCTGATATGCCTAGGAACTATACTTTCTTTCCAGCGTAATAATCAAGGAACTTCGCTGCCGTACCATGGGTGCAGCAGGCGCAGTGATATTACGCAGCGCCTGAAAGTGACCGGCACTAAGTTAAAGCATCCATGAAACGGCAGCAAAGTTCTTTGATTATTACGCCGAAATGAGAGTATAGTTCCTAGCCATATCGACCTAGAAAATCGCAACTTTTCATTTCTCGTTTGTCTTTGTACACAATGTAACTACAGAAGAGTCAAGTTTTAAATAGGAAAAATATTGAAACTCTTTGGTCATTTTTGAGCAAGATGCTAACGGTCTAATCATATTCAATGATCTATGCTAAGCTATGCTAAAAGTGCTACCGCCAGACCCGGAGATCAGCTGAAATGATTCGAAAATGGTAAAACTCAACTGTTTAACTCTAGGAGAGTTGGAAAATGAGACTATTTTCAAAAAAAGTGGAGTGCTCCTTTAACTACTTCCACCAGACCAGATTCGACCAGCTAGAAACCTACAGTGGTTACCATCAAAAGTATCCATTAACATGCCTTCTATATTAGCATGTGAACTGAAGTGAACTAAACTTCCTTAGCAAGTTTCTGTGCATAATGACAGCTGCTGACCTAAAGGAGAAAAATGACCATGGAAGACAGTTTATGCTAATGCTGAAGAACCCTGCGGCACTGAGAATACAACGCAGTTAATGCATTCTGACACGTTTGAACACAGTGACGCATGAAATCAAACTTGCATAGCTAGAAGCATTTGCATGCTTGCATATGAGACTTTTTAGGCTATATAGTGCATAAAAGCAGGAGTGGATCTCACAATGTGATCCTGATGGTTTGACCCCTGCTTTACTCGATAATAGTAAAGTCATGCTTAAGGTCCTCACATGGATATTTAAAATAATCAAGGTGAATGTTCGGTCAAGGTGAGTGGCACGAGGCAATTACATGTGCTGAGGTTATCGACGGCCCAATTACAAAAGGTTCTAAAGCGCCAGAGCGTTCCCAGTCTGACTGTATTGGATGAAGTGTGAAAATCAATAGTTCTCCCACTGCACTCTTTTTTTTTTAAGGAGGTTCTGCACCTCGGCTCCACACCGAAATGTAGTTTACAGGCATTTCAGCCTTTATTTTCCAAATCACCTGCTTATTTACTTAGGGGTTTGAAGTTTGCATGGCCAAGAGCTGCCCAATTTCATGCCTGTTGAACTCCAAGACTGATGCCATTGATTATTGTTTGCTGCAGAGCAGGAACAATCTCTGATTGGTTTGTCCGTTCCTTTCCTTTCCAGTGTGTTGTTTGAGAGGTAGAGGGTTTGTAAGTGTGTGTGTGAGGTCATTATGTTCTTTCTACCCTGGCATTAAATGACCCTCTCAAATCGCAATCATTGTTTGTCAGGCTGAGAGTGCTGCTCTCTACGGAAGCGACCTCAAAAACTGCTCCTTTAATAATTCTCTCTGTATTATTTGTTTCCTTCACTTTTATTCCAACATTCACTGCACTCACAAGACCTTTCCAATTGCCTTTTCTGCTCAAATTCATTTATTCTCTAATTTCATTATTTGTTATGTCCTTATTACTTTCGTTTGTCCATCTCATCCACTTTGTGCCCTATGTCAATCTCATTCACAGCTACTGAATAAGATTACTGAATAATTAATTTAAATTGTGGTGAATTAATGGCACTGTATTGTCTTTTGTACAGCTGCTCTACAGATGAAATTACATTGTAATATAACTGAAATTGCTTGATTTCTATTTCAGAAATTTTAAGACACTGATGCTGTTTTTCTTTATTATAAAGCTGCTTTTAAGAGGTCTGTATTGTAAAAAATGCTATATGAAATAGGCTTGATATATTCACATCCATCCATATATTAATTTTTTTGTTGTTGTGTTCATTCATTAATTTTAGGAAATTTCACTTAAATGACATTAAGCACCTTAAATAATGTGCAAAAATTTAAATATTTTTTTGTTTCGTCAACAGTATATTTTATTTAAAATTGTTTAATTATCACCCTAATGTGTGGGTTGATTGAAAATATACCGCTTGTCAGTGAACATTTTCCTCAGTAACTTCATTTGTGACTAACACTGGCTCTGTCTTTCTTTCTCAGCTGGTGGGCGGAGAGTTTGACCTGGAGATGAACTTCATCATCCAGGACGCGGAAAGCATCGCCTGCATGGTGGAGCTGCTGGAGCACTGTGACGTCACCTGTCAGGCGGAGATCTGGAGCATGTTCACAGCTATCCTGCGGAAGAGCGTTCGCAACCTACAGACCAGCACCGAGGTGGGGCTCATCCAGCAGGTGCTGCAGAAGATGAGCTCCGTCGACGACATGATTGCAGGTGAGGAATAAAGTAAAGTGTAGCGAGATGTGCGGGAGTGTGGGATCCAAACGTGGCATGAAAAGTCTAATAAAAATTAACTGTAAATAAAAAAAAAAAAAAAAACTGTTAATAAAAAGAGAATATTTGTCAAGGGCCAGGAACAGTGAATAATGGAAAAATATTATTATTATTATTATTATTATTGGAATAATATAGAGTATTTTATTATTAAAATATAAATAGTACAATAATGAATAACACAAATATTACAATACATATCTATTTATTATTAATAATAATAATATTATTAAATAATATTAATTTGAGATTAAACAAATATAACAAATGTATTATCATTATTAATAATAATTTATAAACATTATTTTTTATATTTTTAATACCATTAAAATAAAAAGTAGATAGTATAATAATATTTCAATATCAATTTATTATTGTAATTATATACATTTTAATAAACATATATTAAATAAAATATATTAATACAATAATAGTGTAACTATTACAATAAATGTAAATGTATTATAATTGTTATCATTGTTATTATTATTGATAAGAAACATTAATATTATTATTATTAAAAATAAAAAAAATAAAAAGTAAATATTATAATAAATAGTGCAATATATCAATTTGTTGTTATTGTTGTTGTTTTCATTATTAACATTATTTTATTATTATTTTATAATAATAATAATAAACATTATTTTATTATTATTATTATTACAAATGAAATATAATAATAAATATTATTACAGATATAAAAATATTATAAATATTATTATTGTTATTATTATTGATACACTTTATTTTATTATCAATTTAAATAGGAATACATTTAATTTTAATAATAATAATAATAATAATAATAATAATAAAAATAAAAATAATGCCATTTCTTCCAGTATTGCAGCATCTTTTGGTGGGTTTGGTTGTGTGTAAAATAAATGCCTTAAACTTTGGTTTGTGTTCTGTCAGTTTGTGCGTCAGAATTTACAGTTATGTAACAATTATGTGCAGTGATTATAAGTTTGTTGTTTTCCACAATTCTGCTCTGTCTAAAAGTGTTTATGCCACACCTTTGTAAATAAAATATACATGCCTATTCTGAGGTACACACTGTAGCAGTGCAAAGACCCCACATTTAGTCCTGGGCCTCCTGAATTCAAAGCACTTTGGTTCGGAACACATCCACTGTTTACACCAGTGCTTTCAGTTCAAATAATCCAGACGAATAAAAACCCAATTCACCAAAGAGAACAGAATCAGTAATTTCTGTGGTAATCTTTGTTGTATCACATGCCCGTCCATATGTTCCAATCCTCTATGATTTGGCTCTGTTACGTTTCAGAAAAATAGGTTTCACTGTCTCGCTAAACCCCTCATTGTGCATTCTGTGTCCAATATTTCTGTGTAATTACGATCAGTGGACCATGGCCGTCGTTTATTGCAGGGGTAATGTGGAAAATTGGCTCTGTGAGCACATTTGGGAGAAAGCTTCTCTCTTACCGTTCTTTAGACAGATCCGCGTGTTAGAAAATGCTGCTGCTAATCAGACTATTAGTTCTCATGTGCTTCCAGCTTCTGTCCATTTTTGACCAAATTTGTGGCCTTTGAGTGAATGGCGTGTAACTGGGTTATTTTGAAAATCAAATTACAATGATATTACGCCACGACAAACATCACTGCTGAGGGGTTGTTATTTTTCCCGAAATTAGATTATTTCACATCTCGCGCAGCGCTTTAAAGAGCCTCTAAATTCATAACGCAGATGTTTCGCAAATTACATCAGCAGACGGTTTGACACCAAGCCATTACAGCCAATATATGAATGAATAGACTTGCGTTTCCATGCGATCGACGGCTGCGATCCGATGACTAAAGGAGCCTCAGGAGAACATGCTGTAGATAATGTTCCAGCGGAAAGATAACGATTGGCTTCTTGCCCCAAGTGACATCATCTTCATGAGTCGGCACTTCTGCGCACCGATAATGCTGAGTCATTTTGTTCTCTTCTTTCTGTCTTCTTCAGATCTCTTAGTGGACATGCTGGGGGTTTTGGCCAGCTATAGCATCACAGTTAAGGAACTGAAGCTGTTGTTCAGCATGCTGAGGGGTGACGGAGGCGTGTGGGTGAGTTTTCTTGCGCCGCCGACTCCTGCCTCTACCGATTGTAGCTTCGGTGGCTGTTAAAGGATTAGTTCACTCCAAAATTAAAGTTTCCTGAAAATGTACTCAACACTATGTCATCCAAGATGTTCATGTCTTTCTTTCTTCATTCGAAAAGAAATGAATGTTTTTGAGGAAAACATTCCAGGATTTGCCTCCTTATAATGGACTTCAATGGGACTCAACAGGTTGAAAGTCCAAATTGTCATTTCAGTGCAGCTTCAAAGAGCTCTACACAATTTCAGCTGAGGAATAAGGGTCTTATCTAGCAAAATGATTTGTCATTTTCTAAAATAAATAAATACTTTTTAACCATAAATGCTTGTCTTGCCACTAGCTCTGCGTCCACGATGCATTGCATCAGTGGTTCTCAAAGTTTTTATACCAAGTACCAGCTCAGAAAATATAGGACTAACATTAAAATACAGTAGCGTAGTAGGCCTAACTATTCAGCTACGGCTCTACAGTTAAAATACGAGGCAGATTTATTCCTAATAAAAATATTTGTTGCTGTCACCCACTTTAACATTATAAATACATAGTTTGAACATTAACACTTCACAGTGCTCACAAACAGGTAAATAAAAAAACTTAATGATTAAATTAAAATGTATTGTGTTTTAACATTAATATATATTTAATTTAATGATTCCTCTGTGCACCACTAGTGGTACTCGTACCGAACTTCGAGAACCGCTGCATTGCGTAATCATGTTGGAAAAGTCACACGTGACGTAGACAAAAATGGATGACCTGGGGGTGAGTAAATCAGGAAATTTTAATTCAGAAGCGAACTAATCCTTTTAAAACAAGCAGCAGCTAATGTCGGGGATAGGACTACTTTGAATGTTAAAATATGTTTTTGAAGCTCATAAAAATCTGCAGGTCATTAGCCAGACCTCCAACAAGCCCAGCCAATGATCTCCTGTCTGTCAGTCCTCCCCACGGACGCCTCCGTTTGTGGTTTGCCATGTATCGATTTCAACTGTGCTGCCGTGGTTAAGGCTGACGGACAGGTTATTGATTGGCTCAAGTAATGGTTGTTTTGTTGAGTCTTTGATATAGGTTACTATTAAAGGAACACTCCACTTTTTTTTGAAATAGGCTCATTTTCCAACTCGCCTAGAGTTATACAGATGTGTTTTACCGTTTTTGAATCCATTCAGCCGATCGCCGGGTCTGACGGTAGCACGTTTAGCATAGCTTAGCATAAATCATTGAATCGGATTAGACCATTAGCATCTCACTATAAAATGACTAAAGAGTTTTGATATTTTTCCTATTTAAAACTTGACTCTTCTGTTAATTGCATCGTGTACTAAAAATGGCGGAAAATGAAAAGTTGCGATTTTATAGGCCGATATGGCTAGGAACTATACTCTCATTCCGGCGTAATAATCAAGGAACTTTGCTGCCGTACCATGGGTGCAGCAGGCGCAATGATATTACGCAGTGCCTGAAAGTAACCGGCACCAAGTTTGTGTAGATGCAGAGTTGCAGCCGGCAGAGTTGACGGCTGCGTAATATCATTGTGCCTGCTGCACCCATGGTACGACAGCAAGGTTCCTTGATTGTTACGCCGGAATGAGAGTATAGTTCCTAGCCATATCGGCCTATAAAATCGCAACTTTACATTTTCCGCCAGTCTTAGTACACGATGCAACTACAGAGTCAGGATTTAATTAGGAAAAATATCAAAACTCTGTAGTCATTTTATAGTGAGATGCTAACGGTCTAATCGGATTCAATGATTTATGCTAAGCTATGCTAAAAGTGCTACCGCCAGACCCGGCGATCGGCTGAATGGATTCAAAAACGGTGAAACACATCTGTATAACTCTAGGGGAGTTGGAAAATGAACCTATTTTCAAAAAAAGTGGAGTGTTCCTTTAATAATAATTTATTTTTGACTCTCATGAACATCTGTTTTCAGTCTTCTCTTATTATAGAGAAGTTTCCTTTCATCCCTCTCTCTCAGTAATTAAAATGTCCTCTCTTAATTGTTCTCTTCCTCCATGTGTCCTGTGCCTATAGCCAAGACACGCCATTAAGCTCCTGTCAGTGCTGAATCAGATGCCTCAGCGGCACGGCCCTGACACCTTCTTCAACTTCCCAGGACGCAGTGCGGCGGTGAGAATCTCCCAGATTTTTTACAATAAAATACTTGCAGAATGAGTACAGATTTTATAGGTGTAAGCTAGTGCTGGATGATATACCTGTTCAAGCACTAAACCGGATTGAATTACACACACAGTATGAATTAAAAAACAAAAAACTGCATACTGGTACAAGTGAATAAGCAACGCAGACAGCTTTGTGAATTGAGAGGAGATCCCTGTTAACTGCATACATGTCTGTTAGTGAACAGTGAAACAGTTAGTGAACTATTAATAACACACAAGTAATTCTTTACTTGAGCAAATAAACTGACTGTAAATGGTGGTTAACAAAAGCCAGAGACGCTGAAAGAGGAGAAAATACTGTAGCAGGCAGAGCGAAAACTCACTTCACAATGCGCAAAATATTGGAAGAATCCTAAAAACTGAATTGACCCTTCGCAAAAACCCGCCCTCCTTAGTTACTGTCGCTATGTCCGACAAACAGTACCTCTCTCACACTACACATAATGTTCTAAAGCAGTGAAAAATACATTGCGGAGCAAAGAGGAAACTGACAATATGCTGACAGACAAGGCAGAGCAGGTTACTTCTGGTATGAGTCAAGGTCTCAGCTTTTAAATGTTGTCATTTTTTAAAGAAATTCAAACAATAAATACCATTTTGTGACTCTTTAATGTGTCGAGACAGATCACTGTATTGCCTTATTAGATCAATTGACAAGTGAACCGATCGTCTTTTCTTATACTTACAGCATGAAATAAACATGAATGAACATCAGAACGTATTTTATTTCAACCATGGAAAGATGTCAATACACACAATCTTTCAAGTTTAAGCCCACTGAAACTAATCTACTCTCCTTTCTGATTTGTTTGTCGGACAAAATGTCAGATTTGGCGTTATGATTGGTCAGATCACCTGTCAATCAAGCTGTTTGCAAAGGGTCAATTGGGGAGTTTATATGGATATATTCCTAAAAGGAACTGTGTTCATGAACATTTAGATGTAATGCATTCTGTGTAATGTATATTAATATAGTATTTAAAAGTGCAGCGCTGCTTTGTTTACAGCTGTAACCAAGGAAACACTGTATTGCTGCTGTCCCATAAGCGCCATCTGCTGTCAGAGAATGAATTTGTGTCTCATTCAGATTGTCTGCTCTTTTTGATTTGTTAAGATGTGTTTTATGTAGCATCATTTCACAAAGCTAAGGTCAGACCATTCTGTTTTTGTTTTAAATTTTGAAATTATACAGTCTAATTTACATCAAAAACTGCTCATGCTACATGTAGTGTGTTTGTTTGGATTGTGATTACAGTAGTTGTGCAAGTGTTTTATGAATTCTGATTCTGAACCACCCAGCACTAATGTGAGCATGAGACTGTGTGGTTTCCCATAGCCTTTCACTTTAAGGGCATGAATGTTTTTTGTTTTATACAAACTGAGAGAGTTATTATCTCTAATTATCTTAAAATATTGTCTGTGGTAATCAACGCTATGCCACAAGTGCAGTTATTAGAGCGCAAATTGTGGTATTAACCACTGTACCAAGGTCAAATTTGTACAAAATGGTCAGTTGATTATATATTAGCTTGTTCTGCAAATGTTGTTCGTGTGATTCTGCAAATGTGCAGCTGCTAATTTCATTGTGTTTTGTCCCTCCGGCAGGCTATTGCTTTGCCGCCCATTGCTAAGTGGCCTTACCAGAACGGATTCACTCTCAACACTTGGTTCCGTATGGACCCACTCAATAACATCAATGTAGACAAGGATAAACCATACTTATACTGGTGAGTATAATATGTGTGACGCATTAAGGAAGTGCTGACCAGTCGTCAGTCATTAAAATGTAAATGCCAGGACTGATTTCAGAGAAGAAGCTCTGAGCGACCTAGACCAACACCTGTGAGCCTCAAGCTTCTCAGCGTGGTGGAAACACGGGAAATCTGTGCATATGAAATATTATATTACCATTTCTGTTTGAAGTGGTAAGTGTCTCTACAGGGCTGGCCCACAAGAAGAGACTGCTAATTTAGGAGTGATGAGCCCTGCCCTATTTTCCAGTTACCAAGAAAAGCTCGCCGTACCAGAGGGCAAACTAAATAAATTCACAAAATTCCTAAATGTCATAGGAGATTCTCTAAAGAACCTCTGGTTGTTTTTTGAAAATAAACCAGTGTTGTAAACTAGAGATGCCTTGCAGAGTAGCCTTGAGGATCCTTGTTTGTTTTGACCTTCAATTGAATGTCAGTGCTATACTTTAATGCCATATTCTACACTTCTGTAGCATTTCACTTTTTAGTCTGGTTTTGATGTTAGTCAGGGTTGCTTGAACAAAAACACTCGTAATCCCCTTCAAGATACCCTGAAGGATCTACAGTACTTATGGAGTGCATGCAGTTCCCATTATGCTCGCTGTCAAAAGAACAGATAGGATGATTTACTGTGTTGAAGATTCCAGACAAGTCCAGCAGAATGAGTTATTAGTATACACAGATGTAATTTAATTTTACACGCCCATTTCCTGTAGCTCAACATGCCGCTAACCGTGCCAAGGTCAGGAGTTGGATTCCCAGGAAAGAGACATACTGTAAATGTATGACTTGAATACACTTAATATATATTGGCTTTAAAGGAGAAGTTTACTTCCAGAACAAAAATTTACATTTGTCAAAAATTTGTCGTCCAAGATGTTCATGTCTTTCTTTCTGCAGTCGTAAAGAAATTGTTTTTTGAGGAAAACATTTCAGGATTTTTCTCCATATAGTGGACTTCTATGGTGCCCACGAATTTTAACTTCCAAAATGCTGTTTAAATGCAGCTTCAAAGAGCCGAGGAATAACGATCTTATGTAGCAAAATGATTGGTTATTTTCTAAAAAAAAAAAAAAAAAAAAGAAAAAATTACAATTTATATACTTTTTAACCTCAAATGCTTGTCTTGTCTAGCTCTGCGATGCACATGCGTAATCTGTGTAATCCGGGTATGTCGAAAAACTCCCATCTCATTTTCTTCTCCAACATCAAAATGTCCTACATTGCTGTTTTACCTTTTTTTTTTTTTTTTTTTTTCGTAAAGGGCGTTTGATCTTCTTTGTACGTTCACTTTGTAAACACTGGGTCGGTACTTCTGGAGCGATGTAGAACGATTTTGAAGTTGGAGGAGAAAATGAGATGGAAATTTTTCTGCATACCCTAACTGTATTGACCCGGATTGCACAAACTATGCATGTGCATCGCAGAGCTAGAGAAGACAAGCATTTAAGTTGAAAAGCATATAAATTGTGAATTGTTTTAGAAAATAACTGATCGTTTTGCTATATAAGACCCTTCTTCATCGGCTGGGATCTAGGGATTTAGAGCCTTTTGAAGCTGCATTTAAACTGCATTTTGGAAGTTCCATAGAAGCACCATAGAAGTCCACTATATGGAGAGAAATCCTGAAATGTTTTCCTCGAAACATAACTTCTTTATGACTGCAGAAAGAAAGACATGAACATCTTGGATGACAAGGGGGTGAGTAAATGATCTGTAATGTGTATATATTTATTATTATTATTATTATTATTATTATTATTATTATTATTATTATTAATGTTTTTTTTGTTTTTTTTTTGACAGCACTAGTGATAAGTCATATGCTTATAATAAATAAAATGAATATCTGCATGGCTGTAGCAGCAGTACTTTTGAAAGAAATCAATTTGCAGACACATGGTTCTACAACATCACTTTTGTCACCAGGAGGTCTTTTTGAATATCTGTAGCAGCAAATAATGCATATCCTCCATGTTGGGGTAGCAGCGCCTGCACGCTATTGAGGGAGGAGACGCTGAAGGTACAGATTACCACTTCAGAAGTCTGAGGGCCACTGACCTCACTTAAATCAGCATGTAATCCTGTTTCCTGTTTCTCTGTTGCCGTGATGAGCTCAGCATAGCATTATGTAGCCGTGTAGGCGCAGAGCGAGAGAAACAGCACCGCTTTGAGGCCCGACTGATAGCCAGTCACCTTATCAACAGCAGCCAGCGCTCCCAGCAATCTCTGCTGCCAATGACTCAGTCAGCCATGTTTGTTTTCCCGCCAAGAATAATGCCTGACATTCTCCCTCCGTATTTTCAGTTTTCACATCCGACTATAAATGTTCAATTAATTTTGCAGAACATGAACACGCTGAAATCAGATTGTTCTGTAGCATGGCCTGAATAACAAAGCATTTGAGTTGTTTACGGCAAGGAAACTAGAAGGTGAAAGAAGATTGTAAACAGAAGATGGGGTGGTTTTTCTTGATTCGTATTGAAAGAAACCTTGTGGAGTGGGCAAGTGTATTTTCTGCCTCTTTTCTTTTTTTTTTTTTTTTTTTTTTTTTCATAAAATCTTTCTCATTTGTCTGTTCCCTAGTTTTCGAACCAGCAAAGGGATTGGCTACTCAGCGCACTTTGTGGGAAACTGTTTAATTGTGACATCACTGAAGTCGAAGGGGAAAGGCTTTCAACACTGTGTGAAGTATGACTTCCAGCCTAGGAAGGTGAGTTTTGACCTGTCTGCATACATACAGTAAGTCGACTAGAGTAGAGTGGAGAGTTCTACAGTGATAATATATTGTCGTTTCCGTTATTAGTGACATCAAAATTACATTTTTTTTTTTTTTGTTAATTTAGGGGTTTTATTTTGAACTGTTTGAACCTCAGATCTTCAGGTAAATTTTGTTGAGTAAGTAAACCTATAAGCCACATAGCTATGCATAAAAACCACTTGAAAAAAAAAGAAAAAAATGCATAGCAATCTCGAAATCTAGATTTCTTTTCTTGGATAAATTTTGTTAACTGTGTAATTTTTCTTGTGCATACTTGTTTATGATGACATAAAATATAAATTCACACTATTTAAATCCATGCTATTGATTTAATTGCACATGATTCATGCTTGCATAGGTTTTTTTTTTTTTTTTTTTTAAATCAAAATACCACTACTCGTTCATTTAGTAAAACAACAGACTTCTCTGTAACTCTGAAATTATATATATATGTATTTAGTAGGGCTGTGAAACGAATAATCATGATTAATCACATACAAAATGAAAGTTTGAGTTTGCCTAATATATGTATGTGTGCTGTGTGTAATTATTATGTATATATAAATACACACAAATTAATGTATTTATTTAAGAGATATGTTATTTATGTACAAAATATTTTTATTTATATATAATATAAATTATATAAAAATTATAATAAACACATATACTAATAAATATTTCTTAAATATATACATGAATGTGTTTGTATTTATATATACTTAATAATTACACACAGCACACACACATATATTAGGCAAACTTTTAAACTTTTATTTTGTATGCAATTTAATCATTTGACAGCCCCACTATATAGGCGTTACAAGGTGACTTTTTTTTTCATGTTTAAGTGCTATAATAGGGCCCCCAGTTCATCTACCAGCCCAGAAAACATGAAAAAGAACAACCCATTACATTTTTTTTGGTGAGCCTTTCTCTGCAAGCATGTGAAAAAATAAGCCGCTCCGATTTCACTCTCCATGTAGCTTAGAAAGGGGATCTTATTATAATATTACCGCCTCTTAATCTGCACAAAAGTTTGAGCAAAGCATGCTAACAGTTCTGTCATTGGCTGCACAGACAAGTACAGAAAACTATTTAGAGTCCCAGCCACAGAGGAGAAAATTGAGAAGTGGATTTATTGATTTATTTACTGTATATTACGCTGCTGCCACACAGATCTAATATAAACATGCAATTTCTTTCCCAGCTGTTTATCTTTGTAACTTGTGTGTTTTTGAAGTGCAATAAGACATGAAAGAGTTAGTTCAGTACTCACATGCCACGTGGCAGCCGCTTTCTGTGCGTGTTCTTTGGATATGTGTGCTCAGAAATCCCTATATCGGAAGTTTAATCTAATATGATTTAAAGCTCATGATTTCAGCATGATAGACATGAGAATCAAAACCAAACAGATGTTTCTAGCAGAGTATCTGAGGTATGAGCTGTAAAGGCACAGCCATATTCTGGAAAAAGTGGGCAGGGAGCAGCAGCTCATTTGGATTTAAAGAGACATGCACGAAAACAGCGTTATTTGTGCTTCCACTCAAAATAGGTGTATTTTGAGCTGGAAATTCAGAAACATTCTAAGGACACCTAAGACTTATTTTACATATTGTAAAAAGGGGTAATTCAGTATGAATTACTGTATATTGTCCTGTAGATTATTTCTCCATCTCTGAGAAGTGAATGAACAAGCTTTTTGCACCAGGGTTGGCGCCAAACGAGTTACTGTGAACGATTTGGAAACCGAAACCAAACCCCCCAAATGCGACCCCCCCCCCATCTCCAGAAATATAAAAGCCCCCCAGTACCAGCTCTGATCTGCACAGATAACTGAATGAGCCTCTAGAGGGCAGCAGCTGTGTTAAACCACACCTGTCTGTCTCTCTCAATTTGATGTGTCCACTGAGTCAGCCCTACTTGAAGCCCTTCTGACTTGTTTGCTTGTGCACAAAAGAAACAAAGGGAATTCCAGAGGGATTTATTCCCATAACACCTCGATTCTTTTTAGCACTCGGGATCTGTCTATTTAGCGTTCTCTCTTTCGTCTTCTCTCTTTCTGTTTTTTTTTTTTTTTTTCTCTCACTCAGAGTGGGCTGATACAGCAACATCTGGCTTTTGATAACTTGGCTCTTCTTATTGTCCCGGTGGGACGGATTCGGCTCAGTCGCACGCGTTGTTAAACGACAAATGAAAATAAGTTTGGCAAGGGATGTTCGAATATGATACCTCATCCTGTCTGCTCGCAGAGGAGGATGACAAGGGAGGGTTGTGTGCCAATTAGAATGCAAGCTATACCCCTTCGCCCAGACACACACACACACACAAGCTAGTGTGCGAAAATGTGTACTCGGCCTAACAATGAACATCACAATTCACCTAATTAGTCAGCACTTTGTTCTGCTATTGAAACAGTGTGTGGTGGGACAAAAGGGCTGGATTTTAATCAAGCACTTTGTTAGTGACTCTTAGATTTATATTAAACTTCCGTAGATATTAAAGAGGGAAAGAAAAGAGCCAAAACAGGGGATCAGGGAGGATTGAAGATGTGAACAAAAAGAAATGTAATTGAATTGAACTGGGCTAATAGATCCATCCAGAACTTAAATGGTGTAATTGTTATTGGTCAATGGAGACTGGCAGCTCAGAAGAAAAGTTCAGGAATGGAGGATTCCTCTAGGGCTGTGTTTCAAATGGCGTTTTTGGGAAATCCAAAGCCCCGTCTAGACGAAGATGACCCTTTCTTGCATTTATGTAAAATCTTAACTGGCATTAAACGCTATGAAATCTTGGCTACGGGATGGATTTTCGCACTAGCAGATTTTGGCTTATCCTTTTTCCCCCGCTGTCACCCCAGCTAATATCGCCTTACGTTTTAATAAGATGCTAGGAAGGTGGAGAGGATATTTGGGAAATGAGGTCTTTTGAGAAAGTTCTTCCTAAATCTCCCAATTTCTAACGGGCCACACTAATTTCCAGAGCTCATCCATATAGACTCCACCCTACAAGAGTTTGGTTATTTGTTTAAATTTCGGAGCCACGGTTGACATTTTTACGTGATCCGTGTTGTCGTATTTTTCACTGGAGCGCTTTCAAACATCAGGGCTCTGATCTTTAATTCATATGCCAGAACAGCTTTTAGCATTGCTGCCATCAAACAGAATGAGTCTGTTTCAGTATATTTAGCTCTCGGTTTAGAAGCATGTAATGAGATGATGTTTTATGTGCTTGATCTAAAAATTGAACCATTTTAATTTTGAGGTCGGGTCATTTCCGGCTAATTTTCTTGGTCCAAAGCTTGAAAGATTGGTTTAGTATTCTTTAAGCTCTATATGTAGCATGCCATCAGTTACCACAGAAAATTAATTCCTTTGTTTTGTTGTGTGAACTATAATGCAGTGGACGTCAGTGGGACGAGACATTACTGAGCGATTTTCTTTTGTTAAAGTGCTTTGTATTGAATTTGCTTGTTTTTGCAAATAATTTAATTTTGTGGTAATTGATGCTGTCAAGTCAAACTAGTGGATAATTTGTTAGCAATTTATTATTGAATGACAAATTTAGAAATCACTCGGCTGCATTGGGCAGGCTATAATAAACTAATAATAAATAAGTAAATAAACAGATGAAAATAAGTGGGGTAAAAGACCAAATTATTTGCTATGGAATTTCTCCCAGTGCTCCTGATAACCAATCCAAACCTAGTGACCTGCATAATTTTTTGGATGAAATGGTCGGTCTGGATCATGAAATGCATGGTTTTGCCAAAGCAGAAGTATTTCATGATGCATATTGACCCTTGTATCCATGAACTTCTGAGAAATAAAGTCCAAATTATGAGAAATAACATGAGAACTGTATGCTCTTAATTTGCAGTGCTGAGAAAAAGTCTAAATTGCAAGATATAAACTTGCGATTCTGAGAAAAAATGTCCAAATTAAGATGTTAACTCATAATTTGGACCTCAAAAAGCTCATAACTGAGAATTGTGCGCTATAAATGTGCAATTCTGTAAGAATGTAAGAAAATATGATTTTTTTTTTTTTTTTTTTTTGAGATAAACTCAAAAAAAAAGATGTGTGAGAAAATAAAGCCAGGATTATGAGCTATAAACTTGGAATTATAAGAAATAAAGCCAGAATTGTGAGATATACACTCAGAATTGTAAGAAATAAAGTCAGAATTGTGAGAAATAATTCTTTATCTCTCACAATTCTGGCTTTATTTTTTACAAAACAGTTTTTATCTCACATTTCTGGGTTTGTAAAAAATAAAGCTGGAATTGTGAGGCATAAACTTGTGATAAATGCATGCAGAATTGTGAGGGAGAAACTAAGAATTGTGAAAATTATGAGAAATTAAGACAGAATTGTAAGGTATAAACTTGGAATTGTAAGAAATAAAGCCAGAATTGTGAGAGATAAACTCAGAATAGTGCAATATAAATTCAGAATTGTGAAAAATGAAGTCAGAATAGTGAGATATAAATTCAGAATTTCGAAAATTATGAGAAATAAAGACAGAATTGTAAGGTATAAACTTGGAATTGTGAGAAATAAAGCTAGAATTATGATATATAAACTCAAAATTGTGGAGAAATAAAGCCAGAATTGTAAAAAATAAAGCCAAAATCATCAGATATAAACTCTGAATTGAGAAATAAAGCCAGAATTGTGAGATACAAAGCCAGAAATCTGAGAGAGAAACTCAGAATTGTTAGAAATAAAGCCAGAATTGTGAGAGGTAAACTCAGAATGGTGCGATATAAATTCAGAATTGTGAGAAATAAAGTCAGAATGGTCAGATATAAACTCAGAATTGAGAAATAAAGCCAGAATTGCGAGATACAAAGCCAGAAATCTGAGTGAGAAACTCAGAATTGTGAGAAATGAAGTCAGAATAGTGAGATATAAATTCAGAATTGTGAAAATTATGAGAAATAAAGACAGAATTGTAAGGTATAAACTTGGAATTGTGAGAAATAAAGCCAGAATAATGACATATATACTCAAAATTGTGGAAAAATAAAGCCAGAATCATCAGATATAAACTCAAAATTGAGAAATAAAGCCAGAATAGAGAAATTTTTTTTTATTATTTATTATTTTTTTTTATATTATTATTCTGTGGTGTAAATTGGCTTCCATAAAGACAACTGTGTTTGCTACTGTACCTTTACAACTTTTACATATGCTTGGCTGTGTGAACTGTGTGAATATTGAATACCTATTTCTACTTCCTGTCCTCTTCTACAGTGGTACATGATCAGCATAGTCCACATCTACAACCGTTGGAGGAATAGTGAGATCCGTTGCTATGTCAACGGCCAGCTGGTTTCCTACGGCGACATGGCATGGCACGTCAACACCAATGATGTAAGTGTTTGTGCTGCTAGCAGCTTTCCAACCTTTCCAGTGCTTTAAATTCTCTTTTTTTTTTTTTTTTTCATACACAGCCTTAAGAAACACACGACCATCCCAGCGTTGCCAAAATCAGCTTTGTCAACTTTTTTCCCTTCAACTTCGAAAAAATATTGCACCTGTAGGGTCCAAATGATTAGATAAGGCGATTAGACAAGGACTTGTCTCTGTGGATCAAAGCGATATAGATTAGCCATATCCTTTTTCCCTTAGGCAAACCTATATAGTACATTGCGTATAGACTAGCTAAAGTAATTGAGAACAAGATGACCAGAAGATAGCAAGTAAACATCTCCGAAGGGCTTTTTGAGAAAACTCTCAAGCCGTTGGACTGATAAAAAGCTCCACTTTTGGTATCTTTCTTTTTTTCCTTTATCTTGATTATCTTCTCTTCTTCTCTTCCTTCCTGCAGAGTTATGATAAATGTTTCCTGGGTTCTTCAGAGACTGCGGATGCTAACCGGGTGTTCTGTGGGCAGCTCGGAGCTGTCTACGTCTTCAGTGAGGCTCTGAACCCCGCACAGATCTTCGCCATTCATCAGCTCGGGCCTGGATATAAGGTATAAACCCTGAGGTCACTTTTGAGAGAGCCTGAATGGTCATTAGTTGTACAGGTAGGGTGCTGTGCAGCCGTGGGTTACTCCTCCACCTTTGCTGCTCCACTGTTGAAGTACAAAGTTGCCGTTTTGTGTTTGACTGGATACTTAGTGCCGTAATTACACTCTGTGCTGAGAACATTCAGATGGATTAGTTCTGAAACTGACAGGCGGTGTAAAATAAAAGCTCTCCTCCTCACTGTCTTCTGTCTACACAGGCACTTATTTTCTACAGTAGTGTCTGTACTAAAATTAAACCTCTTAAAGGGATGGTTCACCCAAAAATGAAAATTCTGTCTTTAATTACTCACCTTCATGTCGTTCCAAACCCGTAAGACCTTCGTTCATCTTCAGAACACAAACTAAGATATTTTTGATGAAATCCAAGAGCTTTCTGACTTTTCTTTTCCCAGAAAGGTAGTAAGGACATTGTTAAAATAGTCCATGTCACATCAGTGGTTCAACCGTAATGTTTTGAAGCTATGAGAATACTTTTTGTGCACAAAGAAAACAAAAATGATGACCTTATTAAACAAGTTTGATGTGTGTTAGAAAAGTCCTGGAAATTTGTGCAATTTTCAAAGGTCATGTAAAAATCAGGAACATTTCATCAAAGTTTTTCTAGTTATACTCATATTTTTATTTCTTTGACTAGAAATTATGCTTTGTGAGTAGGGCAGTCACAAACGATTATTTTGGTAATTGAGTATTCGGTCGATTATTTTGACGATTTTTCAAGTACTCTGAAGTTCAAGGTTTAAAAAATAAAAAAATAAAAAATAGACCTAAGCAAAGAATAGCCTTAAAAATGACGTAAAATACATATAATACCAATGAGTTAATAATTGTTATTTCAAATAAAGTATCAAAAGCAAGTAATCATATGGTTTTATTTAACAAAACTGTTAAAATACATAATGTAGTAAATCAATATAATCATAACTTATGTACATTATGTATTAGGGATGTCACTAATGATTATTTTGGTAATTACGTAATCAGTAGATTATTCTGACAATTAATCGATTAATCAAATTTAAAAAAAATTGTGGTAATAAAAATAGACCTAAGTGAACAATAGACTTTGAAATTACTTAAAATACATATATAATAGCAATAAGGTAATAAAAATATTTCAAAAAAGTATCAGAAGCAAGTAATCATATGGTTTAATTAAACAAAACTGTTAAAATACATAATGTATTTTCAACAATAGAGCTAACATTACACATTATAACAGCCAAAAGCCTGACGATTGATTTTAGACTTTACAGCGTGATCTAATCCATGTTAATATTGACTAAACAACATTTGATTCAAATGTCCACTTAATCTTTAAAAGTTGACCATTTCTTCATGGCAGAAATGGTACTGTCACTGTAATTTCTTAAATATGTGGACGTTAAAGCATATAAACTCTGAGTGAAGGTTTAAACTTTTATTTTGAAACGCGATGAACAGTTAGCATATTGAGAAAGATATTGATGTATTTTCCTGTGTTTGCATAGGTTTATAAATTATTTACCTTACAAATCTAATTAAATTGTGGATGTTGCATTTCCAGATGAACATTATAATAAACTCAAACTCGCAGCAATATGCAGAGATGTAAATCCACACATGTAAATGATAACAGTTTGTGTGGAGCAGCATTTACTATGAATGAATCCGCTCTGAGATGCACGTACGTAATTTACAAACGTGCAAATAATTAAGTGCATATGTTAAACCTGCATCACATACATTTATTTAATTGAATCATACCGTTTGTAAATTCACAATAGTATTATGCTTTATTGTGATTTTTAAATGGGTTAAATATATCATGCAGCCTTGTAAAATGGATGGAATGCGCCACTTCCAGTATTTTGCAGGTTACTTAAAACGGACAAAATGCAATCAAGGATTTTTTAAAATCAAGTATCAAATAAGAATTGAATCGAGGAATCGTAATAACCCTATTTGTGAGTGTTGTCTGTCGCCAGACTTTTAGAAAAGCCGTCATAAGTATGAACTAGAGAGCAAATGTGTTTTTAGCTTCCAGGTGGACCGATAAAAAGCTGTACATCCTGACTCTTGCATTCCTTTCCAGTTTTCTGTGAGTAGTTCAGCGAACGGACATTGGGCGGTCCGTGTCTAAGGCTGAGACAGCCCTTCCTGAAACATGGGCCGTGCTAAAGTACTTTCTCATTACGCCGGCTCTGCATTTCCCTGGCACATCTGTTAATAACACCTGATGTTCCTCTCTTTTCTCTCTTTCCCGTTCATTAACCGGACTCTCACCTCTCAGACAGGCCCGTCTCGCGGGTCTGTACGCATGTGGGAGCTGATTGCTGCTTCTGCTTCATGGACTGAAGTGTTTATGCCAAAGCAGCACTCGACATAGATGAACCCTTAAAAAATCTCAGTACAGAAACAAAGAGGAGAGGATAGATGAGTGATGTTAATCGCTGTCTGGTCTCTCTGGTTGACCAATTAATAGCTGTTTCAGAGAAGAGCGTGGAGGGGAAATAAAAGCCGTCAAGTTTGATTTTTCTCCCTTAACTAAAAAAAAAATCACCCGCAGAATTTTTCTCTCCAGCCAAGCGTGAGGCTTCCTAATTTAAGCTAAGCTTGTGGGAAGCGTGCTGAGAGGGCTTGTTTACCGGGGTCAGATGATCTGACGATTATAAGCCGCTTTTGTTTACTTGAGTCAGATGATGTTGTTGTACATTACGGCTAAATGGACAGGTGATTAACCACATCTCTCAGCTCGCCGTGTTGTTTTTTTAGCATCAGGCAAAGCACAGCTTGTTTAGGCTGCTGCTTTATAAGACTGGATGATATGTCTAATATTCACAATGTATTTACCACGATTATGCTGTTGATTTAAAATTAAGCAGCGTGATATATATCACAATGTGCTTTTATTTGGTAAAGTTTAATAATTTAATGTAAAGTTTACACAATATTTGTTTTAATTGAGATGTTTTATATCCTCTTTGCTTTAAACTTTAGTAGCAGACAGCATGAAAGTTGAAATGATTTGTCGCAGTCGATTCAAAACTTTTAAACTTCGTTTAAATCCTCACTCAGAAATGTACCTGTACCAGAAAACAAGTATGTACAAGTCCCTGTGTGACATTTATCTAAGCAGTAAATTTTTGTATTTTAGTAAAAAAAAAAAAATAATAATAATTGTTTTATTTTTGCTAATTAATATTTATTTGATTTCATTATCAAGATTTTTATTTGTTTTTAAAGAATTGTCTTCTGTTCACCAAGCCTGCTTTTATTTGTTTCAAAATACAGCAAAAGCAGTAATATTGTAAAATATTTTTTATTTAAAATAACTGTGTTCTGTTTTAAAATGTAATTTATTAGTGTGATTAAAATTTTTAGCATCATTAATCCAGTCTTTTGTGTCACAGAAATCATTCTTATATGCTGATTTGTGAAAAAAATATATATTATTATTATTATTTATTATTGTTAACAGTTTTTTAATAATTTATAATTTTGATGATAGGCATTTATAATATTACAAAAGATTTCTATTTCAGATAAATGCTGTTCTAAACTTTCTATTCATCAAAGAAACCTGAAAAAATTCTACTCTGCTGTTTTCAAAATAATAATAATAATAATAATAATAATAATAATAATTGTTTTTTTGTTTTTTTTTTAGCAGCAAATCAGAATATTAGAACATTTCTGAAGTATGATGTGAGTGGATAAATGAAATTCATCTTTGAAATCACAGGAATAAATTACATTAAAAATAATAATAATAAATATAATAAATATGTAATAATATAAATATATATTAAAAAAAAAAAAAAATATATATATATATATATATATATATATATATATATTATAGTTATTTTAAATTAAAAAAAAAAGAAATAAAGAAATAATTTTATTTTGTTTAATAATATTTATTGATTCATATTCGATTAATCTTATTATGGTAGGAAAAAATAATATTAATAACATCATTGTTATTTAAGTGAATATAAATAAAAGTAACCACATATTATTCTTCCCTGTGCTGGTAAAGGGGAAAACATGCTTTAATCTTTAAAAAAGATTTAAACTGTATTTTAGTTCTTGCATTAAAGTATGAATTTGAATTTAATTGGCTACAGTGGTTGTTTAAAATGTATCAAAATATATTGAATATCACAATCATCAAAAAATGAATGAATTAATTAATTACCAAAAAAAAACAGCTAAATTTTTAGAGAATTTTCAAAAATTTATCATCCAGACATGCAGCCTTACAGCATAATCACCCTGATTAACAAGATTGTGATTGTGATTCAAGAGAGATTATGAACCTGTTATCATGTAACCAGGCTGAGTTTATTAGGCAGTGTTTAGTGTCAAGTTAAACCAGGATAACAGAGACAGAAAGTCTCTTCATTAAATCTGAGAATTAAAAATGAAAGCATGTCATACTCTCCCCCTCTGTCTCTCTCTCTGTTGGCACAGAGTTAACTTGCATCTGGATTATTGAGGGATTTTTAATTATTAATCCTTGTACCCACGTGGCTAAAAGTTCCTTGGCGCCTGATTGCAGCTCACTCCGACCATAGAAGAAAAATCAAGAGAGCAGAGAGTGTGGATTATTCATGGGCTGTGTGTGTGTTTGACGCTCTGATGCTCGGTCATGAAGATGCCTTCAAACAGAGACCTGATGTATGCAATGAATGTTTTACATTATTGATATTAAACTTAATGTGGATTTTTAATGCAAACATCTATTACAGGTCTTGTATAGCCGCTGCTTTATTTTACTTGTCAACTAGTACAAGTTACCTTATGTCTGTGCAGCATCAGCCGTTCCTCATGCAAATGAAGTCATGTGATTTACAATTAGCCAACGCAAGCCCTCATTAACAAGTGGTTCAAAAATATTTTTGAAAGAAAAAACATTATTATGTTCACCAAGGCTGCATTTATTTGATTAAAATACAGTAAAAATTGTTAAATATTATTAGAATGTGTCCTATTATAAAATAATTGTGTCCTATTTTAGTATATTTTAAAATGTAATTTATTTCTTTGATGCAAAGCTGAATTTTCAGTATCATTAGAGTCACATTATCCTTCAGAAATCATTCTAATGTGCTGATTTGGAGCTTATAAATGTGTTTATGGTCACTTCGGATCAATTTAATGCATCCTTGCTGAAAGAATGTATTAATTTCTTTCAGCTTGGAAATCACAGGAATAAATTACATTTTAAAATATTCAAATAAAAAACAGTTATTTTAAATAGTAAAACCATTTTAAAAATTTTGCTATTTTGCTGTATTTTGGATTAAAATAAATTGAACAGTACGATTAAAGATCAAATAAATGTAGACAAAAAAAAACATTAAAAATCTTACTGTTCAAAAACTTTTGACTGGTAGTGTATTTCATACATCTAAGTATTTTAAGAAAAATATTTTGTTTTGTTTAATAATATTTATTAGCTCATATTTGATTAATCTTAAATAAGGTAAAAAAAAAATAGATTTATATGCAATGATGTCATGTGATAGTAATATTGCATTTTTTTTCAGTATCTGCAACCTTTATTTCTTTCAATTCTTTTTTTTTTTTCGAGAAATTAATACTTTCATTCAGCAAGGATGCATTAAATTGATCCGAAGTGACAGTAAAGAGTTTTATAAGCTGCAATTCAGCACATTAGAATGATTTCTGAAGGATCATGTAACACTAATGATGAAAATTCAACTTTGCAGATTAAGGCATGTTCACTTATTAATAACATTATTGTTATTTCAGTAATTATAAATATAAGTGACTTCATATTATTCTTCCCTGTGCTGGTTAAGTGAACATGCCTTAATGCCTTAGTGTCACATGATCCTTCAGAAATCATTCTAATGTGCTGATTTAGAGCTTATAAAACTCTTTACTGTCACTTCAGATCAATTAAATGCATCCTTGCTGAATAAAAGTATTAATTTCTTGGAGAAAAAAAAAAGAATTGAAAGAAATAAATGTTGCAGATACTAAAAAAAAAAAAAAAAAAAATGCAATATTACTATCTCATGGCATCATTGCATATTCATAAACCTCTTGTAAATGAAATGGAATGCATTAACGTGAAATTTCAAGTAGTAGTATGCAACACTGTTGTCACATGACCTCTTGATGGAACAAACACCATCTGTTGAAAAACAGTCTTGCATTGTCAATTTAACTGTATGTGTCAAAATGTCAACTTTTGGGATAGAAAGGGATGGTAGAAATTATTGATTTGTCATACTTGAAATAAAGGTCAAGTAAAGCACAGTGCATTGCATTCTGGAATTTAGTATAGAGTATTCTCCATTTACTGCATGTATATTGCATATTTTTGCAAATGTAGCAGGGCATTTATGCATTCATGCATACATAAAATGCATAGTACACATACTGCATAATGCAAAGCTAGTATAAGTAGAATGATAGTGTGCCATGCCGAGTCATATGAAGCGGATTATTACATGCATATAACATAATTTGAAGCCAGTGTGTTTGTCTGTCGCTGTCCTTATCTGTCAGTGTGTCTGTGAAAGTCTGGGTGTGAGTGTGTGTTGCTGCTGCAGCCAGTTGATGTGTTCCCTTACCAGAGGAAGTCCAGATGTCTGGTCAGCATGTGACAGCCAACAAGCTGCTCTCTGGCTGTGCGTTGCCGTGGTAATTAGCATGTGAGGTATGGGGCACTTGGCATTGTCGCAAAGAGAGCCGTCTGGACCGGCGACTTTGTGTGTGTGTGTGTGTGTGTTTATAAGTTATATAGTTCATCAGAGTGTATGAAAGCTCTGCTTAATTCCGGTGCTGTTAGTCTCTGTCACTGCCGCTGGTGCAGCTGTCCTCTCGTGGGACTGCGAGGAGCAAAAGAGAGAGAGACAGCAAGGCAAAAGTGTGCTAGCTTTGCAGCATGGGCCATCAGCCACAGGGTGTGTCGAGGCAGTGACCCGTTTCCCAGACAGCTGCTTGAGTTTGCCGGTGCTCCTGTGCCCTCCGTGACCGAGAAGATGAATGCCATGTGAAGGTGCCGGAACACTGCGCCGGATTACATGTTGTGCTCATGCCGACTGAGCGCGTGAGCATATTAATGCTCTCTTTCTCTTTCAATCTTTCTCTTTTTGTGTAGTGTTTGTGATGGTAACCTACAGTAGCTGCATTTTTGATATGAATTTGATGCAATATGTCTGTAGAAGTTAGATGAATCTGACAAAACCTCCTTTTTGCGATGTTCTCAGGGAGAAGCGGTTAATAATAGAGATGATTCGTGATGTGGATATGATGGTCATAAAACAACCGACTAGTCAAATAGACAGTTAACTACTGTGTATTTATATACTGTTTGTTAGTTTTTATACTTTAGGTATATTTATTTTAGATATGTTGTAGATTTTAGAATTTCTTTTTTTATATTTAGATTTTTTTTTGTAGTTTTGATGCTTTAATTAGTGTGCTGACATGCTGTGCTTTAGATGTTATTTATTGGTTATTACTATATATGTATTTATATTGATTAATATTTTCCACTCTTACATGGCCTTGGTTTCATCATTAGTGAAGAAAGTTGTATTTGAGAAGGAGAATGTTAGTATATTTTCATGAAACTTTATAAAACATTTATTTATTTGTTTGTTGGTGGACATTTTATTATTGTTTTATTGTTAATTGTGTAGTTTATATAGTTGTTATTATTATTTACTTATAGTATTTACTTTATGTACTTTTATATTTCAGATTTATTTATTTGTTTGTTTGTAAAGTTCTATTATAGTTTTATTATTAATTGTAGTTTATATAGTTTCTGTTATTATTATTTACTAATAGTATTTACTTTATTTACTTTTATATTTCAAATTTATTTGTTTGCTTGCTTGTAAAGTTATATTTTAGTTTTATTATTAATTGTATAGTTTATATAGTTGTTATTATTTAGTTGTAGTATTTACTTTATTATATAGTTGCTATTATTTACTTATAGTATTTACTTTATTATTTACTTTTATATTTCAAATGTATTTGTTTGTTTGTAAAGTTTTATTATAGTTTTATAATTAATTATATAGTTTATATAACTGTTATTATTATTTACTTATAGTATATATTTTATTATTTACTTTTATATTTCAAATTATTTGTGTTTGCTTGTTTGCAGTTTTATTAGTTTTATTAATTATACAGTGTATATAGTTGTTATTTACTCACAGTATTTACGTTTATACTCAAATGTATTTATTTGTTTGTAAAGTTTTATTATAGTTTTATTAATTTTATAGTTTATATAGTTGTTGTTATTTTCTTCTAGTATTTATTTTATTTACATTTATAATTCAAATTTATTTATATGTTTAATTGTTTGTAATGTTTTATTATAGCTTTATTAATTGTATAGTTTATGTAAGTATTACTATTTACTTATAGTATTTACTTTATATTTACTTTTATATTTCAATTTATATTTTGTTTGTAAAGTGTCATTATAGTTTTATTATTAATTGTATAGTTTATATAGTTGTTATTATTTACTTGTAGTATTTGTTTTATTATTTTCTTTTATATTTTAATTTTATTTGTTTGTTTGTAAAGTTCTATTATAGTGTTATTGTGTAGTTTATATAGTTGTTATTTACTTGTAGTTTTTATTTTTTACTTTTAGATTTAACATTTATTTATTCATTTGTTTGCTTGTTTTTTATAGTTTTAGTAATAATTGCATAGCTTATATAGTTGTTGTTTTACGTATAGCATTTACTTTGTTTACTTTATATTTCAAATGTATTTGTTTATATGTTTGCTTGTTTGCAGAGTTCTGTTACAGTTTTATTGATTGTATAGTGTATAGTCATTATTATTTACTTATACTTATTTACTTTTCTATTTATTTATTTATTTGCTTGTTTGTAGAGATGTTATAGTTTTATTATTAATTGTATAGTTTATATAGTTGTTGTTGTTATTATTATTAATATTTACTTACAAAACCTAGCATTTTATATTATGAATATTGCTGGCTCTTTGACAAATTGCTTTTGTTCTTCTTTTGTACAGTAAGTTGCTTTGGATAAAAAATGCTGATAATTGCATAAATGTCAATAGTTATTATTATTAATATAGTTTATTGTAGATTTACTATAATGTGTTTTATAGTTTTGTTGTTATTTGTATACTTATTTATTTGTGTAGTTATTATTTACATTATTATTTATGTTTCATATATTTCTTTTAGATATAGTTTAGATTTCAGAATTGTTGTTTAATATTTATATTTATTTTTGATGCTTTTATTAGTGTGCTTAAAGCATGCTGTGCTTTAACTCTCAGACTCTGCATGATAAACCCTCTCATGCTGTTTTTAATATTGTTCACAAATATTAGAAGGCTGGGATATATTCCTATTTCAAGAGCTAGTTATGTTAGTTGTGCGTGTATGTGTGTGTATTTTGGTCTGGTCTGGAGTGCGGGTGAGAGGCAGGTTGTGTGAATAGAGTCTGGGAGATAAGTTTTGATGCTGCGTTCAGTGCCAGTCAGTGTGTTGCTAAGTGGACACATTGGCAGCAGGCTTGAGGAAACTGCAGCGAATCACAGTGCCAGTGCAAGGGCTTATTTGCATCGTACTGTTTTTTGAAGAATTGCTCTGTGTGTGACTGTGTTTATGCTGCTCTCATTACTAATGCGTCTGTCCATTCTGTTCAGAAGTGCTGCTGTAGACTCATGAGGCAATTAGATGTTGAAGGTTTTGATTATACCAATATATTAAGCTTAATATGCAGTCCCGTACACCTATATATTATGGTTTTCCATGTAATGTAAATAAAATATTAAATTTAGGTTAAGGCAAAATAAAATAGAATATTGGGATGGAACGTGATTTTATACATTGAGATTTGATTTGTTATTTATTTGTTTATTATGGAAGTAAATGGGGTCAATTTTGATGTTAGACATGTTTAAATTGACTGTCTGTGGAGGACCAGGATCTTAAGTAAATTTTGAAAAATGGATGGTAAAAATGGTAAAATAGCATCAAGACATTCCAAAAATTTTTCTGAACATCCTATATATGTAACCATGGACCACAAAACCAGTCATAAGTAGCATTGGTATATTTGTAGCAATAGCCAACAATACATTATATGGGTCAAAATCATCGATTTTTCTTTTATGCCAATAATTATTAGGATATTAAGTAAAGATCATGTTCCATGAAGATATTTTGTAAATTTCCTACTGTAAATATATCAAAGCTTCTTTTTTGATTAGTAATTAACATTGCTAAGAACTTCATTTGGACAACCTCAAAGGTGATTTTCTCAATATTTTGATTTTTTTTTGTTAATTAATTAATTAATTAATTTTTTTTTTTTTGCACCCTCAGATTCTAGATTTTTTAAATAGTTGTGTCTCGGCCAAATATTGTCCTGTCCTAACAAACCATACATCAGTGGAGTTTATTTATTCAGCTTTCAGATGATGTATAAATCTCAATTTTAAAAAAATGGACTAGTTTTATGGTCCAGAGGCACATATATATAATCTTTTGGGGGGAAAAAGCGAATGAGTTGAAAGTCCTGTCATGCACGGTCAGGAAATTCTGCATGATCTTATGTAAGTCCCTCATTCACTTCCTCAGTTGAGTAGATGACTAGTGGCACAAAGTGCTTTACGTGAGAGAGATTTTGCAGATACATGCACATTTACACACACACACACGCTCATACCCACACACATTCACACTAACGTTTAGAGCCATTAGTGAAATGACACATTTCTGCAGCCAGAGCTTTATTAAGATAATGTACACCTGTGTGTGGGGCTGCTCTACGCCTCAGTATTTAAAGCTGCTTATTATTATTATTATTATTATTATTATTATCATCATCATTATTATCAGTCCTCTGGGATGTGGCCCAGTCCCTGGTACTTTCCACAAGTCCGTTGCCAAGAAGCAAAATGTTCAAACTTCATTTGAAGGGTTACTCATTTATGTGTATCTCTGTCTTCACAGAGCACGTTTAAGTTCAAGTCGGAAAGCGACATCCACCTGGCCGAGCACCATAAGCAGGTTCTGTATGACGGGAAGTTGGCTAGCAGCATTGCCTTCACCTACAACGCTAAAGCCACCGATGCACAGCTGTGCCTGGAGTCCTCGCCCAGGGAAAACCCCTCCATATTTGTGCACTCGCCACATGCGCTGATGCTGCAGGTTGTTTTTTCACTCTCACACACATAACATATCATGTTTGTCTGATTCTTGCTGTTTACTGATATATTTATGTAGCGAATAAATGTTTTGGATTGTTTATTTAAACATGTAAATTTCAGTTTAGTTTACTGTAAGGTTTTTTTTGTTTTCTTAAGTGAAAAGTGTGTTATGTTGTAGAAAGAACCATATTCTATTTAAAGAATAAAAGAATGAAAATTTCCTGATAATTTACTCACCCCAATGTTATCCAAGATGTTCATGTCTTTCTTTCTTCAGTCAAAAAGAAATGAAGGTTTTTGAGGAAAACATTCGAGGATTTTTCTCCATATAGTGGAGTTCAATGGGGATCAGCGGATTGAAGATTAAAATTGCAGTTTCAGTGCAGCTTCAAAGGGCTCTACACGATCCCAGCCGAGGAATAAGGGTCTTATCTAGTGAAATGATCTCATTTTCTAAAAAAAATTTTTTTTTTTTTAAAATGATATACTTTTTACCTCACACATTACATAATCACACATGTGTGACGTAGGCAGAAGTACCAACACAGTGTTTACAAAACGAATGTGCAAAGAAAGTCAAACCCCCTTTACAAAACAAGGTAAAATAACGATGTCTGACCATTTTAAAGTTGGAGAAAATGAGTTTGCCCTACCCTGCCTTTTTGAACTGGAGTACAAAGAAGAAGAGCTAAACATGCGTGGCCTTTCCAATGTAATTACGTAATGTGTGAAGACGCATATCCGCATCACAGAGTGAGTGCAAGATGACTATTTGTGATTTATAAAAAAAATATATATATATATATATATATTTATATATATATTTGTGGAAATTGATAGATTGTTTTGCTAGATAAGACCCTTTGGACCTTCAACCTGCTGAACCCCATTGAAGTCCACTATATGGAGAAAAACCCTAGAATGTTATCCTCAAAAAAAAAAAATTTAATTTTGACTGAAGAAAGAAAGAAGGACATAAATTTTGGATGACATGGGGGTGAGTAATTTATCAGGAAATTTTTATTCTGGAAGTGAACTAATTCTTTAATCACATATGTATTGAATTAGGGTGACCATACTTCCTCTTTTACCCAGACATGTCCTCTTTTTGGACCTAAAAAAAAATTCGTCCGGCCGAGATTTCCAAATAGCAAAAAAAATGTCCTGGATTCGGCTTTTGCTCTCTACAGTCACCATTCATAGTGTGCCTTTTTTTATTAAAGCCTTGCGTCTTAACCCAGCTCTGCTGAATTTCTGACCATTACCACCACCTCACGCAAACATTTTAATATTGCATATCATTTTCGAGCATCAAGTTGCTATCAGAGTGCTTGCTGTTCACTTTCGCTTTCGATTTCACTCTGTGTAAAAGGAAATCTTATAAGATCAGATATCTCTCAATCTGCTGAGCAGAAAATCATGGTGCTGAGCAAAAATATGGTCACCCTGTTTAAATGAATTTACCTTTTTTCATTTCTTTCTTTATTCATTACTTAAAATGAGGCAATTTTTCTAAAAATCCCCAAACAATATCTTTATAATAAGGATGATGACGTTGACATAACATGGTTAAAACTAAAAATATAAGCACATATTATGAGGCTGAAGGGTTTACATCATACAACTCATTATAATTGTATACTGCATGCATAATGCATTATGACCCTAATTTCAAGTTTTCTAATAAGCAAGTTTGCATTTTTGCTTGTGTATGCAGGATGTGAAGGCCATCGTCACTCACTCCATTCACAGCGCCATCCACTCTATTGGAGGAATACAAGTTCTCTTCCCGCTTTTCTCGCAGCTGGACTACAGGCAACCCAACGACAGCCCTGTGGAGACGACCGTCTGGTGAGTATTGATCATACAGCCTGCAGAGCCACTGAACTTAATTTAGCATTTCAACTCTCGTGGATGGGTAGATCTTCATTTTAAAAAGTGACCTATTATGTCTCTTTTTGCAATATGTAATACAAGTCTCAGGTGTCCCCAGAATGTGTCTGTGAAGGCTCAGCCCAAAATACCCCACAAATCATTTTTTATATCAGTTTGAAAATGTCTATTTTGACTGGAAGCAGAAATACACTGTTTTTGTGCATGTCTCTTTAAATGCAAATGAGCTGCTGCTTCCCGCCACCCTTTCCAGATTAGGGCTGTGCCTTTACAGCTCCTACCTCAGATACTCTGCTAAAAAACATCTGTTTGGTTGCGATTTATCACGTCTATCGCACTGAAATTATGCATTTTAAAGCATACTACTTTAAACTTCTGATATAGGGTTTTTTACATGGCACGTAAGTAGGTCTACTAAACTAAGCTCTCTTTCATGTCTTATTGCGCTTAAACTGTCAAATACACACAAGTTTATGTTAAAAACACACATAAATTACAAAAACAGTCGGTTGTGTCTGTGAAGGTAAACAGCTGGAAAAGAAATCGCACGTTTATATTAGATCTGTGTGCCAATAGCATAATGTACGGTAAATAAATCAATAAACCATTGAGTTAACCAATTGTGTGATTTTGGGGCACTACTATCTGTTTGTCCAACCAGTGTAAGACTTAGGGGGTCTTAGACTTTAAGAAACCAGAATTATTTGTGTTGTAAATGATACAGTAATGTGCAGCTTCCAGTTTTTGTATTTGATAATAACAAGTTGCTGCCATAATGTAGACTAAAACTCAAGTCGGTCACTGTCAGGGACGTCTGCCATGAATTATAAATGGAATCTGTCATTCTCGGATAGAAATAGAGCGTGACAGAGAGAGCGTGGGATTTTGAGAGATTCATGCCATTCATGTTCACATAGACACTTGGAATGAGAGAGAGACCCCCTCAAAGAGGGATGTGAGGCTGGTACGGTCATACCCTCATTTCTCAGGTCATCGCGCGGTTCTGCTCGGCGAGCTCGCAGGCATGGCGAGTAGATTAGAGATCAGCAGAGAGCTGGCAGGCATAATCAGCGGAGCAGAGATCTGTGGGGTATCGATCAGAGGTAATGTTCCCCGCTGGGGTTTACTGTCTGTGGGGAGATGGGTGAGGTCACCGGCCCATCCGTCGGCTTATGGCAGTTTAGAAAGAGAAAGTGACACTTTGAGGATTTCATCTGCAATCTCACTGCCTCAACAACATCATTTAAGAAGCTAAGACATAATTCCTGCTTGCTGGAATGATGATATTGCTTCTAGGAAGGGGAACCATCATTATGTGTGTGTGTGTGTGTACTGCACATTTTTTATTTTATACTGTTCATTGGGATACATTATGTTGCCCTTGAGGTGTCCTCAAACATTTGGCTACCATAAGAAATGTGCACTCTTAAAAATAAAGGTTCTTTATTGGCATTAATGGTTCCATGAAGAACTTTCAACATCCATGGAATCTTGGTAAATGATTCTTTAGATTTTAAAATGTTCTTCACGCTAAGTAAAAAAAAAAGGTTCTTTGAAAACCTGATCTGAAACCCTTATTGAGAACCTTTGTTTTCTTTATATTTTCAATGTTGGAGCTGTGGTTTAGTGGTTGGTGAATGTCCTGCAAATATGTTGAGCCTTGTTGCTTATGTTAGAGATGCAAGTGCAAACCTATAATGCATTTTATCCCTTTCTCTTATAAATGCTACACAAATAAATGTTTTTTTCTTTTTCTTTTCCGCTTGTAGTGCCACCCTCCTTGCTTTTCTAGTGGAGTTGTTGAAGAGTTCAGTAGCCATGCAAGAGCAGATGTTGGGTGGAAAGGGCTTCCTTGTTATTGGCTATTTACTGGAGAAGGTAAGACAGTCATCCACTGTGCTTTTTTTTTTTTTTAAATTAATAAAAGTCTGTTTGTTGTGAGTTGTCTTTGGCCAAAATTGTGTCAGGCTCACATGAGCAGAGGTTGCCAACGATGACCAGGGTTGCCAGGTTTTCACAACAAAACTCGTGCAATTGCTACTCAAAACTAGCCAAATCGCATTTGGCTTGCAAATTTTTTTTTTTTGTGGGGTTCACATTCCAGGGGATAAACATAACGTTTTGGGGCCGCTTTAACTTGCGGACATGAAAAACAACATGCGGCCAATTCCACAGGAAAACCTGTGGCAACAGTATAAAATAATTTTGTAAGACTTCAAAAAAAAAAAAAAAAAAAAAAAAAAAAAAAAAAAAAATATATATATATATATATATATATATATATATATATATATATATATATATATATATATACACACAAGGTAATTAGATAACCACACTTTTAGTGGAAGTATAACAATAAAATTTGACAGAACATATATTCATATTAATTATCAATATATTATTTTTTTATTCAGTTCTATGTAACAGAATTAGATTTTACAATTTCTTTTTCATTATCTAAATAATGTATAGTCCTACAAAGCTATTTTTATCAGAGCATGTTTTTTTTATTTTTAGCAGGGCATATCGTCACGAGAAGGCAGCACCAGTGTTACCCATTATAGCTGTTCTACACCATGGTACAGCACAGTAGCGCTATTGCAAACAGGAACAAGTATACTACATAGAAATTTCCTGTTGCCGCGTTATTTGAGTGGACAAAAGCTGTATATGAGCAGAATGCACATTCATACAGCATAATATTGAGCAAAACCGTTGCACCACACTGCACACCATACTGCTGGGCAGTGCAGCGCACCATATATTTTTCGGCTCATATTTTTTTCCGTGACTGAAATTTCAGTGCATCCCTCAATAATATCTTAACTGAAATAGTTAAGATAATCAGAGCCATGGCTTGACGTGCTCTAGACACACTGAGCTGCAGCATTTGTTCAGGAGATGCTGGATTGAATCCAGCTTGTGGCCATATCCCATAACCAAAATTTTCTGTCCCCTATCTAGTGTTTATGTTAATAAAAAGTGTCAAAAGCCTGAAGCTCACTGTTTGTCTCACTCTGTGCTGTGTCTCTCACTTTGTTTGTCACTTTGACACCTGTCTCTCTCCTCTCTCTCTCTCTCTCTCGCCATTAGTCTTCTCGGGTGCACATCACCAGGGCAGTTTTGGAGCAGTTTCTGTCATTTGCCAAGTATCTGGATGGGTTGACTCATGGAGCTCCTTTACTGAAGCAGCTGTGTGATCACGTTTTGTTTAATGCTGCCATCTGGATCCATACACCGGCTAAGGTGAGCTCGTCCCACATGAAAAAAGAGTCATGATTCACATCTATCCAGTGTTGTTAAATGTTTCAGTGTCCATAGCTGTTATTTTTAGAAATGTCATTTAATAGTATTTTACCCTAAACTATAGTATTTTACACTTACTATCAGAAGAGATGTTTTTGAAAGAAGTCTTTTATGCTCACCAAAGCTGCATTTATTTGGTCAAACACAGAAAGAAAAGAGTAATACTGTGGATTATTACAATTTAAAATAACTGCTTTGTTTTAATATATTTTGTAAATGTAATTTATTCCTGTGATCAATTTTCAGCATCATTAATTAGTTTTCAATGTCACATACTCCTTCAGAAATCATTCTAATATGCTGATTTGTTGCTTAAGAAATATTTCTTATTATTATCAATGTTGTGCTGCTTAATAATGTTGTGGAAACATTTATTAGAAAAAAAATTATTTAAAATATTAATATTTTGTAATGTTTTAAATGTCTTTTGATCAATTTAAAATGTTATTGATACCAAACTTTTAAATGGTAGTTATATTTTATAGGTAATTATCACACTGTATTGATATGCAGAGGATCAATATTTTTAATTACATCTTTCAAATTAATATAATTGGAATTTTTTTCAGTACGATTAACAAGTGCAATATAAAAACTGTAATATATAGTCTTGATACCATCTGTACCCCATGGAACTGCCACCAAAGGACCTTTTATAAGAGTATAAGTGTTAATGATATTCTAACCCAAGCAGCCAGCTTACATTATGCATGTAAAACTTGTGTACTTGATTGCACAAAGCATATGCTTCAAGATATTTTTATCCGTCAAGTTTACGAGGTGTGAAGTGTGTGAGTAAGCTTTGCATCTAAAGGCACTTGATCCACCACAAATTTGGGGAAAAAAAGCGCCGTTCCTCTACAAAAGCAGAGAGGCTCAATTATTGGATAATGACCTAGGAAACATGACCGCAGGAAGAAGCGATGGTCCGCTTTTGTTCCATCACCCATCCACGCAGAGGAGTGAATATCCCGCAGCAACTACAGCCCTTTATGATAGAGAGATTGAAGAAACATCCAGAGGGAATGAAAAAGAGAGAGATGGAGTGAAGGCTTGAGTACAGGAAGCAGAAATGTGACTGATTTAATGCTATGGAGAAAGAAATAGGCAAGATATAGATCAGGTTTTTCGGATTGAGGCAGATTTCACACTTTTTAGCGTTCTACCTTGATCTGGAAAAAAGGAATTTGTTAAAAATAAAACACTCATAACACATTAGCAGACACATGGCGGTGAGTTTTGCTCAGGCACCGCTTAGATTTTCATTAGAAAATGTAAAAAGCCTAGTGGATTCAACTTGTCATTTTGAGGTCCTGGTTTTCTTGCTTTATCTTTTGACCTGCTTGCGTATGAAGCTGTAATTTAGTTAGGGGGGAAATGTCCCCATGATATTGACCTGAATCAGCGGGCTGGGTCAAACATGAGATTAAATACACTGATAAAACTTGGTTTCCACAGCAGCCTCATTAAGCCTGAGCCTAATTAGCATGTCTATGTTGATAAGTGTAAGAAATGGGTGTGTGTGAATGTGGGATACACACGTGTGTGTGTATGTGTGAGAGTCCCACAGGGATGGCTTTATTAGAATGGCTTTTTACACAGAAACACTGGAACATTTTCTTGGAACAACTTTGTGAAAGGAAAAAAAAATCTAACTCAGATGTGCTGTGTTATTCATATTTTTTTATTGTTTTTTGAAAGGTTAGTCAGTTGCTTCTAATCAAAAATGACAGTGAAGACATGTATAATGTTACAAACATTTTCAATTTCAACTTTTTAGAATAATGGGAAAAAAATCAGCATATCAGAGTGATTTCAATAGGATCATGTGACGCTGAAGACTGGAGTAATGGTGCTGAAACTTCAGCTTTGCCATCACAGAAATGAATTACTTTTTAAAATGTATTCAAATAGAAAATGGTTATTTTAAATGGTAATAATATCTTCCAAAGTAACTGTCTTAACTGTATTTTTGATCAAATAAATGTAGCCTTGTTGAGCATAACGTCTTTCAAAAACATTAAAAATCCTACCAACCCAAGACTTTAAATGAAAGTGTAGGTGATGATTATATTTTGAGGTGCTGTTTACTATTTAGCACCGCCTTGAGTGCTATAAAAATATATCTTTGAATATATTAATATTTTTATTTAAAATTTCATATTAATTATAAAAAAAATGTTGTAATATTAAAGGGATAGTTCACCCAAAAATGAAAATTACCCCATGATTTGCTCTCCCTCAAGCCAACCTAGGTGTATATGACTTTATTTTTTCAGACGAATACAATTGGAGTTATATTAAAAAATGTCCTGGCTCTTCCATGCTTTATAATCGCAGTGAATGGGTGTTGAGATTTTGAAGTCCAAAAAAGTACATCCACCCATCATACAAAGTACTCCACATGGCTTGGAGGGGGGGTTAATAAATGCCTTCTGAAGTGATTCGATGCACTTTTGGAAGAAAAACATCCATATTTAAAACTTTATAAACCATAATCTTTAGCTGATGTGGAGTGTGAAGTACTTTTTATTATTGATGGATGCACTTTATTGGACTTCAAAATCTCAACACCCATTCACTGTCATTATAAACCTTGAAGAGCCAGGACATTTTTTTTTTAAAGTAACTTTTGTATTGTATTCGTCTAAAAGAACAAAGATGCATCTAGGATGTCTTGAGGGCGAGTAGATCAATGGGGTAATTTTCATTTTTGGGTGAACTATTCCTTTAAAGACAAATTATTCATTAGAGTGTTGTTTTATTACACAAATTATTTTATTAAGCAGTTAATTAAAAATCACCCTTTTGCAAGAAGTTATATTCCTTGACATGTAAACTAACTCTACTTTGGCCAATCAGCATCTAGGAACGGAACTGTGCTTCACCTGAATTATGCTCGGCCCATTTGAAATCATGTAATCCATTTTGTGTTTTTCATTTCTCAGGTTCAGCTTTCCCTCTACACGTACCTGTCGGCAGAATTCATTGGCACCGCCACCATCTACAGCACCATCCGTCGAGTAGGCACCGTGCTGCAGCTCATGCACACCCTCAAGTACTACTACTGGGCCAGCAACCCACTGGAAAGTAGCGGTATCACCCCTAAAGGCCTGGGTGAGTCCTCAAACACATCTGTTTGCTGAATTTACCACCTCACAGGAATCTTTTATAACTCATACTGTCATACTGTGTCATGTTTAACAATACAAAATACCACATAGGAAAATAAGTTCTGGGAAGAGCTGAGCAGTTCAGGAGTCCTCACGCACGCTAACTAGTATGTGCCGGTAGGGTAGAGTGTGTCGACATAAAGACAGCCAGCAATATTAAGCATGAATGAAGCTTGAAACAGTGCCCACTCTCTTTTTTTTTTTTTTTTTTTTTTCCCCCCCTCTGTCTCGGTCTATTTTTGTATCCTGTGCACTTTTGTGCCTCCGACTTTTGTTCTTTCTTGGTGCTCATCTTCATTCTAAATCTGGTTTCTTCTCAAGATGACTTTCTCACTGTCTCGCTCTTCAGTGTTTTTCAGTTTCCTCTCTTATTCCTATTTTATCATTCTCTTACTTCTTTTCTCATTCTTTTGCCTGCTTTAGCTCTTCTTTCATTTGTTTCTCCTTCCTTCTTGCTGTTTTCCCACATGCCACATGCAAAATCTGTCAGTTCTTCCATCTGTTTGCCATCTCTCTTTTTCTCCATCCTGGCCTGTCATTCCCAGAGGTGAGTCTCTGCTTTAGATAGATGGTGTAGTGATGCTTTAAAGTCTGAAGTGAATGATTTGTACTATTCAACACATATAACAGCCTCATGATGCGTTTTATCGAGTCGGCTGTAAGCAGTAATGATCTGACACATTTATAAAAATTGCTCATTAGCCCCCCATATGACTGACACCATGTTTTCCTTGTTTAACTGTAGCATATTTATTTAGTTTACATGTGACATTTAAATAAAGAATGTATTAAATACAGTATATTTAAAAAAGAAGAATAGCTGATGGCAGCATAATGCTGATATGATATTTGATGATGGTAAATAATCATAAAATGTTATTATATATAAAATGCATTGATATTAAAATTGGCCAATACATCTGGCCAATACAGATTTTTATGTTCTTGGTGCTAATTAATTAATGGTAGATATTAAAATTAGGGATGTAACAATATTATCAATATCGTGATAGCAAAACTGTCTCGATATTTTCGTGGTCACATGATAATATGAAAAAATAGGTCGCTCAGGCAAAAAGTGTAGTTTTTAAAACATATGTAACCCTGGACCACAAAACTAGTCTTATGTTGCACGGATAAATTTGTAGCAATACACAAAAATACATCGGATGGGTCAAATTTATCAATTTTTCTTTTATGCCAAAAATCATTAGGATATAAAGTAAAGATCATGTTCCACAGAGATTTTCCACTGTAAATATATCAAAACTTAATTTTTGATTAGTAATATGCATTGCTATGAACTTCATTTGGACAACTTTAAACGCAATTTTCTCAGTATTTTGATTTTTTTTTTTGTGCACCCTCAGATTCTAGATTTTCAAATAGTTGTATCTCGACCAAATATTGTCCTACCCTAACAAACCATACATCAACGGAAACCTTATTATCAGCTTTTAGATAATGTAAAAATCTCAATTTCAAGAAAATTTACACTTTACATACAAATTTACATACTTATGACTGGTTTTGTGGTCCAGGGTCACATATTTAAACTTTAAAATGTTTTGGGCCATTATGCTTTGGCACAGTATCTGTCAAACGAGCTAAAACCAATGCGCAATATGGCATAATGCCTTTATCAAGACTGTTGCTGCGTGTTTGAAAGTGAAGCGTGCATTTCGTTCAGGCGATCAGCTCGTGATCCTGTGAATGCAGTGAACTCATTATAGCTTGTGCTGTGAGTTTGGGAATTTAACAGCCACCATTTATGCTTTATTTTTCGCAGCAAATGATTATGGTATTTCGCTAGATTTGTAGTGAGATGTTTTTTAAGCCTGTTTTCACTGAAGCTGGAGTTTTCCTTCAAAATAAAAGCTCTACTGCCGTTTCTGTCAAAATAAAAGCTTAAAAGTGCAGTATGAATTGCTGACAGTTAGCAGTTTAAATGGGTAACGTTACTGCAGTCCAAATATGGTATATGTCATACATCTCCTGACCAAACCTGGAAAACAGGTCTCATCATTTCCGGTCATCAGAGAACATGTTAATAGCTGTTTTAAATAATGACAGTATCGATGGACTTTTGAAGTTAAACTAGCTATCTGTTTTTATTGTTAAGGTTTTATTCGATTTTTATATATTAATGTTAGTGAAAAGAAAATATATATATATATATATATATATATATATATATATATATATACACAGCTTTTAACTTTTTATTCATCAGAGAATCCTGAAAAAAGCCCAAAAATATATTAAGCAGCACAGCTGTTTCAAACATTGATAATAAATCAGCATATTAAAATGATTTCTGAAGGACTGTGTGACATTGGACATTGACCACTGGAGTAATGATGCTGTAAATTCAGCTTTGCATTATAGAAATACATTATAAATTATATTTGAAACTATATTAAAATAGATAACCACTATTTTAAATTGCAATAATATTTCACAATATATATATATATATATATATATATGTATGTGTGTGTGTGTGTGTGTATGTATGTACATATAGAAAATAGAAATGGAAATGGAATAGAAATGGATATTTATTTTGAAAATTACAAAAGATTTCATTTAGAATGTTTAAAGATACACTTTTTGTAAAACATAAGATGAGAGCAAATGAACGTGCATGTTTTCTTTGATCTGCTTGTTTGGTAAAAGCTTTGCATGTGCTACAGTTTTTGGATGTTGTCCATTATATTCTGCAGTGGATGTACTGGCCCATTTAGACAAGCCTGTAGCTGCGTTTCATTCTTCTCCTTCCTGTGTACTTCAGATAACACTGTGAGTTGTGCCTGCTTATCTCTGTTAGATGCAGAGCCCGTGTCACCATGGCAACCCTGTTGCCCTTCCCATGATGCTGCATGGGTTTGTCACATTGTAGAGTGAGTGTGTTTGTTTCCCTGTAACATAGTGTTAATTTAGACTTCTTTTAATTTTGTTTTAGTCTTAATTGGATTTTAAAAGTCAAATGATTAAAATATGGAAATGTAAATTAAACTTTTGGCAGACAAGAACAGCATTAATCTAATTCCAGTTGCATTTCACGAAGCATTCATTTGCATACCTGTAAGCACATTTTGTCTTACACGAGTCAGTGACAAATATTTTGTTACATTCTTGCGTATGCAACAGATCTGTGATGATAACAGGCATTGATTGATCAACTCAACTGGCCTTGCTTTGACACTTGGGATGCTGTAGGCTGAATACTATGGGACACACATGCACTGACCCAAGACAAATCTCTTCCTCCAGATCTCTCAGTCTACACCCGGTCATCAATTCTCTCACTGCACCAAATCATTGCAGCTGGGAAAGGTCAAGGGATGTACCTGGCTACAAATAGACCTTGACCACGTTCATAGCGTACAAATGCTCGACGCGACAGAGCGCTTGTGTGTGTAACTACGCACAGACTGCTGAACTGCAGGGCAAGGACGATGGCGTCACACACCTGATGTGGGGATGAACGTGGCTGGAGATGGGGAGGACGCTGACCTGCTTCATTACATCACACACTTTGGCTTTCCATACAGAAAGTGATGTGAATTTTTCATGGCAGCTTTGTAGCGTCTGGGCACTGCGCATTCAATAAAAGATGAGGAGTATGCGTGTGTGTCTATTTGAGAAAGATAGTGCGAGATTGTAAAATAGAGACTGAAGGAGAGAGAGAAATAGGGTGGTTGTGTGGTTTGGAAATGGGGTTGGTGTGTCGTTTAGGGGTTTGTATTCCCTAAGCTGCGTCTTAAGTGCTGTTTTTGTTTTTCTTGTGTTTTGTGTGTCGCTGTACTGAATTCTTTAAGCTGCGGCTTTTCCCTTGTCTCTGACAATTTTTTTTTTGAAGTTTTAGTTTGTTCATTAATAGCAGAGTCACCTGTGATTTATTTCTTTATTTTATTTTTTTATTTTTTATTAGCCGTTAGTTTTGTGCAATATTCAAAGAGAGTGATATATTTTATGAAGTCAGCTTCCTAAATGTGTTTTTCCAACTTTAGCTTAAATGTAGAATTAGAAATCATTTGGCATAAGGCATTATGTTAATTTTTCAGTTCACTGGTGATGATTAATAGCATATATTAAGGATCTCACGTATATTTAATTGCCATACGCAGGTGTTTATTAAGAGTTTAGATGTGTGCAACCGATGTAATCGTTGTAAATCACTGTGCTTTCTTACAGATGGTCCACGGCCCTCTCAGAAGGAGATTATATCCCTGCGGGCATTCATGCTTCTTTTCCTCAAACAGCTCATTCTCAAGGTGAGATAATTATTATTATGATTTTTTTAAATAAATATATTTTTTTATATTTTTATATCATTAAATGTGAGTATGTATTTATGTATGTGTTTGTATATATATATATATATATATATATATATATATATATATATACATATATATATATATATATATATATATATATATATATATATATATATGTATGTGACAACAAAATCTGATGTATGTAAGACGGGTATATTTGTAGCAATAGCCAAAAATACATTGGATGGGTCAAATTTATCGATTTTTATTTTATGCCAAAAATTATTAGGATATTAAGTAAAGATCATGTAAATTTCCTACCGTAAGTGTATCAAAATGTAACTTTTGATTAGTAATATGCATTGCTAAGAACTTCATTTGGACAACTTATATAGAATATTTAGATTTTTTTGCACCGTCAGAGTTTTGGAACAGTAAGAATTTAATGTTTTTTTTAAAGTCTCTTCTACTCACCAAGCCTACATTTATTTGATCCAAAATACAAGAAGAGCAGTTATATTGTAAAATATTTTGCTATTTAAAATAACTGCTTTCTATTTCTATATATTTTAAAATGGAATTTATTCCTGTGATCAAATCTAAATTTTCAGCATTATTACTCCAGTCTTCAGTGTCACATGATCCTTCAGAAAGCGTTAATATGCTGATTTGCCGTTCAAAGGACATTTTTTATTATTATTATTATTATTATTATTATTATTATTATTATCAATATTTAACACAGTTGAGTACATTTTATCAGGATTCTTTGACGAATAGAAAGATACAAAGATAAGCATTGATCTGAAATAAGCTTTTGTAACATTATACACTATACCATTCAAAAGCTTGGAGTCAGTATAATTATTTATTTAGTTTTACTTTTTTGGAAAGAAATTATAGAAATTAATACTTTTATTTAGCTAGGATGCTTTACATTGATCAAAAATAATGATAAAGACATTTATAATGTTACAAAATATTTCTATTTCAGATAAATGCTGTTCTTCTGAATTTTCTATTCTTCAAAGAAACCTGAAAAAGTTATACTCGTCTGTTTTCAACATAATAATTATAATAAATGTTTTTGAGCAGAGATTAGAATGATTTCTGAAGGATCATGTGACTGGAGTAATGATGCAAAAAATTCAGCTTTGAAATCACAGGAATAAATTACATTTTAAAATATATTCAAATAGAAAACAGTTATTTAAAATAGTAAAAATACTTCGAAATTTTACTGTTTTTGCTGTACTTTGGATCAAATAAATGCAGGCTTGGTCAGCAGAAGAGACTTTTCTAAAAAAACATTAAAAATCGTACTGTTCAAAAACTTTTGACTGGTAGTGGTATATATCAGTTATTTTTGGTCCTCAAATCTGATTGGCTGAGAGGAGTGTGATATTCTAGTGACATCAGAACTCCAACCATTCCACCATTTACAGTATATCACTCACCTTGCAGTATTTTTCACAACGAATATTATGGCGGACATCCAGATCCACAATTTGATAAATAACGTTTTTTGTGTCACGAAATGGAGGTTTTTTTAAGTCTTGTTTAGACATTTTTTTGCGTAGATGTTTCGGAGATGTGAGCTCCAGGGCGCCAGCGGCCATTCAGTGCTCATTACCTCGCCGAGAGCAGCCTCAGATCTTCTAGAATTTGCCTTTGGCTCTGATGTCTCTATAGTGGTTAAACATGAGATATAATTCGCTTTGAGTAAATCTAATGGACAGTCTTTGGTCTCATTAATCTATTTTTTGCTCCAAAGCAAGTACTTTTGGCTAAGGGCAAAATATCATGTTGTATTTATGTAAATGTTATGTAACTTTTATGATATCTGTCGTTGTTTATTAAATATTATTATTCAATAAATAATATTTAATATAAATACTAGTAGTATTTAATAATAGTATTTAGTATTGGGGAACGGTGTGTGTGTTCGCCATTAAATGAGGACAAGAGACTGTTTTTATGAGTGAGTCAGCAGTTAAGACTTTTATATTGAAAGATACTGAAATGCGGTTGTAAACAAGGAAGTTATTTTTACTTTCAACAACACCTTGTAAAATGCAGCCAACAAATGCACTGAGCAGTGTTATCATTGGAAATCTCCCTTAAAAGATGAAAGGATAGTATGACAAAGATATCGCTTCAAATTAATGTTTTATGCTGAATATGAGATTGAGCTGAGGAATGAATGCTGTATCATATGCAGGTAATCACAGTCGCTCAGTCCGTCTCTCTCTCATAATACTCTACATAATACAGTGAGCTTTTGATACAGTAATACAATAAGCTTTCAATGAAGCAACTCAACATTCCGTTGTTACTAGTTCTAAAGTGACATGTTCGAATTAGAAACGGAGGCTTGGACTCAGCTGTTAAACTGTCAATTTGAGATTTGAATCCATGGTGGAAGGAAGTAGTTCTGCACAAAAGAGGTTTTTAAAGACACTCAGTTTTTATGTATTTGCACTCTAGTGCCATCAAAATGCTGTATAAACGCAATATCACGCGACCGCTCGTTACTTGTACATTTTGTATTTGATTTCAAATGTATTTGAATGCAGTTATTGATCTATTACTACTAATCATACCTCTTAATCATCAAAGGTTTATGTCAGAAAATAAAAATAAATATCTCTGATGAATATTTTGTAGCTATACAAAATTTACACATGTGGTAACATATTTCATGTCATTGCTGCTTTGCCTTATGTGCGTCAACATTTTGTTCTTCAAAACTGATTTTATTTGACATGTCATTGCAATGATTCGGACAGGCTGAATAAAATGCATTAGTTCCCAAGCAGTGACAGCGACAAGACATGTCTGCTTTGCTAAAATAACACAATTTATCCTAATTTTTCCCTGAAATTCGATCCGGTTTGAAAGGCAGTCGTGCAGAAATTTGTTTATTTGCCTTTGTTTAAAAACAATACCGGCGGCTTGATGGGGCCAACACAGAGAGAATTGCATTATGGATCATCACTCGACACAAAGCAGTGTGTGTGTGTTACTCGCACAGACTGTTGCCCTGTTTTGAGAAGCATGATGTGGTTGCCAAGCAGCACGTTTTTTTCATTTAGCCGCTGCCTTTTTGTTTCGTTCCTATTATATTCTGCCCCCTTTCCACATTTTCTCACTTTTCGCGCAGTTATTAGCATTGTGAGCGGCTTGTGATAGTGGCCCCAATCCATCACAGATGCCCTTCACTTCACCAAACAAAGCATTGAGACTCATTCACCCGAACACAAAGTAAAGCAGCTACCTGCAACATCAAATGCTTTCCTATTCATTCACAACCTTGAAATAGCCAACTTATTCAATTAAGTATCAGTTATATAAGTATCAAAGTATTTCCTCAGAAGTCAAAACTTCATAGATGATTTTTCAACAATGTCCAGAGCAAGAAAGAAGTTGAATCAGGTGCCTTAAAAACCTTTAACTCAAGCATCAACAAAGCAAATAAGAAATATAATCTGGAAATGTTAAAAGGGAAGTGGATTATTATTATTATTATTATTATTATTATTATAATTTATTATTAAATAGAAAGTGTTTTAATTATTAATAAATCGCAATATAGTAACTTGTTGTTTTTTAATAATGTATTTATTTATTTTATTTTATACACATTTCCATTACTTTCACCATTTTTAAATTTTGGTTAAAATATAATTAAATAAAAATGATTTAATTGGAATATTTAGAATGTGGCCTGCTTTTATCTAATTTTTGTGTTTTCTACTTTTTCTTTAGGACCGAGGAGTGAAGGAAGATGAGTTGCAGAGCATATTAAACTACCTGCTAACCATGCATGAGGTAAGACTGATCAATAAATGGAGCAAAGGTCTTGTGGTCTAATTTTCTTTAGCCTTTATTAAACAAACCTTGTTGCATGCTCTTTATGAAAAACAAGCTGTTTTAGTCCATCTGGAAGGCTGAAATATTCACCTAAAGTGTCAAAAAGTACAGAAGTTTTTGAGTCCATCAGGAAGGCGCTAGTATTATCCTGAAAGCTGCGTTAATGCTTTGATTGAGTCCCATAAAATTGCAGTAATGCACCATCTCTCTATCCATTTGATTGAAAACACCAAATGAATCCTGAAACTGCTAGTTAAGTGCAGCATTATATAACAGCCAGACATTTTAAGGGTATCTGGTGGATCATTACGGTCTACGGTTGTGTGGTTCACTGTCTGTTTGTTAATTTTTCTCTCTTGTAGGATGAAAACATCCATGATGTGCTACAGCTCTTGGTCGCGCTCATGTCTGAGCACCCCGCCTCCATGATCCCTGCCTTCGACCAGAGGAATGGAATACGGTGAGACCTCGGGGACAAACGGCTCTTGCGTAGTCCGGTTACGTAACTGAAATAGATTTGGGCTGTCACAGCTGCATCAATCACATTCCCTCTCGCCTCACAACCCATCGCAAGAAACTTAAGTGCTTGTTTGAACTGCCCTGCCTATGAATTCACACCCTCTGGGTATCTTTATGATATTTTATTACTAGGGCTGTCAATCGATTCAAATATGTAATCACATTTGTTCTCATAATTTTTCCATAGTTAAAGGGGTAGTCAATCCAAAATGAAAATTTGGAAAGACATGAGGTTAAGCAAATGATGACTTGCAAATGGAAGTTAAAAAGAGTAAATTGTGAAATATAAGCTCACAATTTTGACTTTTTTCTCACAATTCAGATTTTTTTTCACAGAATTTTGAGATATAAACTTCCGAATGCGTGTTAAAAAGTCAGAATTGTTAAATATAAACTTACAATTTTTACTTTTTTCTCACAGTTACGAGTTTATATCTCGCAATTCAGATTTTTTTTTCTCACAATTCTTATTTTTTCCTCAGAATTGTGAGATGTAAACTTCCGAATGTGAGTTATAAAGTCAGAACTGTAAAATATAAACGTACAATTCTGACTTTTTTTCTCACAATTGCAAGTTTATATCTCGCAATTCAGATTTTTTCTCACAATTATTTTTTCCTCAGAATTGTGAGATATAAACTTGCAAATGTGAGTTGTAAAGTCAGAATTATTAAATATAAACTTACAATTATGACGTTTTTTTTCTCGCAATTGTGAGTTTATATCTCGCCGTTCAGATTTTTTTTTCTCCCAATTATTTTTTTCTCTCAAAATTATGAGATATTAACTTGCAAATGCAAGTTATAAAGTAAGAATTGTGAAATATAAACGTACAAATCTGACTTTTTTCTCGCAATTGCGAGTTTATATCTCACTATTGACTTTTTTTTCCTCACAACTCTGACATGATATAAATCACATTTGTGAGTTATAAAGTCCAATTTTAAGGGGGAAAAAAGACTGATATGTTCTCAGAATTGCTTAACTCAGTTGCATGAGAGTTTTTCTCTTGCAATTATGACTTTTTAACTCACAATTGCAGGTTTATATCAAGCAATTCTGTTTTTGTCTCACAATTCTGACTTTATAACTCAGAATTGCGAGTTCATATCTCACAATTCTGAATTCAGAAGTGTGAGATGTAACCTTGCAAGTGTGAGAAAAAAGGCAGAAAAAGTTGCAATTACCCTTTTTATTTTTATTTTAGTGGCGGAAACAGGCTTCCATACAAATGACTTTTTTTCATTAGAAGATATTTTGAAGGATGTTGCTAACCAAACAGTTTAGATTCCGGTAGACTTACATTGTACGGACAAAAAAATACAATGGAGATCATTGGGAACTAAAACTATTTGCTTAACAAAATTTCTCAAATTGTCTAATTTTGTGGGAGAAAAAAATGCGTACAGGTTCGGAATGATATGTGAGTAGATGATGACAGATTTATCATTTTAACACATCAACCCCTGATTTTCTGCTCTCACTTGTGAAAATTTCTCAGACTGCACAGCAAGTGCAAACACTCAAATCTGCAGTTATTCAAAAATGAAACCACATTTCCCACAATTTATGTTTCTCCTTTATTTACTTTCAGAGTCATCTACAAGCTCCTGGCCTCCAAAAGCGAGAGTATACGAGTCCAGGCTCTTAAAGTTCTTGGCTACTTCCTGAAACATCTGGGACACAAGTGAGCATTAATGATCTAAACATTTGTGTGAAGACCTGTTATATGAGCATACAAAGTTGTATTTGATATGCTGGCATGTGAAGAAACCTTGGCTGAGTGTGGTTAATTGTCGTGCTTAAGCAGTGCATATTTCTAAAAGTCTGGTACATTATAACCTAATTATAAAAATGGTCTCTTTGATAACAACACAGCCCCATTCATGTTTTAAGAGTTCAAAAGGTACAGTATGAGCAGAAATGACCAGACTATGTGTACCTGGTCTTCGTGAGGGGAAGTGAGCACATTTAAAGAATGAGGGTTCTGTAGCTGACAGGAAGCGTTAAACGCATGGGCTACCGCTGGAATAATTGTTCTGACAGTTCATGTGTCCGGCAAGGCAGAGCTTTAGACAAGATGCTACGAAGAAAACAATTTGGTATAAAACCGATTTCCACTCAGAAATTATAAATATCACAATTAATTGCATAGAAATGCCAAATAACAAATTAAATGTAATCAAATTAAATGTGAAATCTTGAAGTAGAAGGATTGAAATATAAATATATAAGACTGAAGTAATCTTTTTATTATTTACTTTGAAAAATCTTTTTTTAAACAATGTATTAAGATTATCAATCATTTTTCAGACATCTATGACTTAAAGGGATAGTCCACCCAAAAATGAAAATTCTGTAATTACTCGCCCTCATTTCGTTTCAAACCTGTAAGACCTTCATTCATCTTCAGAAGACAAATTAAGACATTTTTGATGAAATCTGAGAGCTTTCTAACCCTTGTTTCTGTGATTCATCCATAATTTTTAGAAGCTACAAGAATACTTTTTCTGAATGTTCATCGAAGACTCACAGGCAAGAAAAGAAATTGTTGAATAAAGTCATTACTTTTATTTTTTTGCTCACAGAAAGTATTCTTGTAGCTTCATAATGTTACTGTTGAACCACTGATGTCACATGGACTATTTTATCGATGTCCTTACTATCTTTCTGGTCTTTGAATGTGTCAGTTGTGTTGCAGTCTATGCAGGGTCAGAAAGCTCAGAGCTCTCAGATTTCATCCAAAATATCTTAATTTGTGTTCTGAAAATGAACAAAGGTCTTATGGATTTATAACAACTTGTGGGTAATTAATTAATGACAGAATTTTCATTTTTGGATAAACTGTTCCTTTAAATATGGAAAAATGTTAATGTTAATCCTTCAAATAGAATATAACATAATATCTGGTTAGCGTCATTTCACTTTTTTCTGTTTTGTCAACTGTTTTCTAAATAAAAGTGGAAAAAATGGCAAAAATGTATTTTAAAAGTGCATAAAGAAAAATAAATATTTGTTAGTACTAATATTCAGGAAATTTAGCTTTATACTAGACACACCAACTTGCAGAACTGTGTGTCATTAATTTGCATATTAATTTGTCATACGCATCTTCATCCTTGTCTGAGAGGTGAATTAAATGCATCTGACCAGCAGTCTTTGTGCTGTCATATCCCCTCCCCCTGACTGACGTGCTTGGGAACGCTGATATCTCCGAAAGGCTGCAAGAGGGCCAATGACAGCTGTGTGTTTGTGTATATGTGTGTGTGTGTGTGCCCTTGAGGAGTGCGGTGTCACTTCTAATCGCATCAGTGTGCCAGTAGCATGCGTCTCCTCATTGATCTTAATGGTGTGGAAGGCTGAGGGGTAAAATTGAGCCAGTGAGAGACTTCATACCTGCCTTTGCATTGTCAATGTCACTGCAAACAACATGACACATACGCCTCTTATCTCACTTCCCCCTGTGCTCTCTGTGTGTGTCTGTGTACAGGAGAAAGGTGGAGATCATGCACACACACAGCCTCTTCACGTTGCTCGGAGAGCGACTAATGATGCACACCAGCACTGTGACCATCACCACCTACAACACGCTCTATGAGGTATGCACTTGTCTACATGTAACGTGTAAAGCAATATTAAATATGTGTTTTGAGTTTGTCACACCACATATAAATGTGCTGTTAACCACCCAGCCAAATTTAAATGATTTAAAAAAAACGGCAAGTAAATTTAGACAAAATAAGCAGTATTCTCTGCTCTCAAATGCTGGGGGCGTGTCCGCTGTCTGCACTGAAGCCACGCCCATTCGCAGGAAAGCCGTCGCCTCTCTCAACTGTCAAATACAAATAGATTTAAATAAGAAGACTGAGCTGTTTTGTGAATTATCGCAACCAGATAATATGCATTTATGTGATGAAGGCATAGCTAGCTAGCAAACTATAGACTGTAGTAACTAACAGTAATGACAGTAACTTGCAATTATGTGTTGTATGTAAGTAAAACTGTTTTATGGTCTAATCAAACTAAATCTCGTCTAATGTAGATCTTAACAGAACAGGTTTGCACTCAGGTAGTGCACAAGCCTCATCCAGAACCCGATTCAACAGTCAAGATCCAAAACCCCAGTAAGTGTCTGTTGTTCATTTCATTTCTAGTTATTTTGTCAGATCAATTTCAACACGCGTCAAATCGGTGCCGAAGCTCTCATTCCTTTTTCCATTTCTCTCTCCTTTTTCTTTTTGATTTTTCTCAGTGATTCTGAAGGTTGTGGCTACACTGCTTAAAAGTTCCTCCCCCAGCGCTGAGCTGATGGAAGTACGACGCCTCTTCCTGTCCGACATGATCAAACTCTTCAGCAACAGCAGAGAAAACAGACGGTAAGCCGTTTATACACACTAGTGGTGAATACAAAATCTGTGTTTGGGCTTTTTGCCTAAAGTAAATTCTTGTTCCATTTGATATACACACTTTTATGTTATGGCCAATAGAAAACCATTTATCTTTACTGTTGAGTAAAAAGGCACTTCCTCTCTTCCCTCCTGTGAGAAACACATACAAACAAAACCTAATATTTATAGATAAACATACAAAAGAATCTTCCCCTCTTAAGTACAAACATGCCCACAGAAACCCAGACATATGCAGACACTACAATCTTTTTACACAAGCAAGCTGTATGCAAACATCAGAAGCATTTAGCGTCTCCCTCTCAGTGGGAAAGACGCTCCCTCCTATTAAATCAATTAGTGTCATAATTAATGCATTGAGGAATGAAGATTTAAAGAGGCATTTTCTCTGCATTGTTCCGTTTTATGGGCTCCTGCGGAGGCTAAGCCCAACTGTCACCTGTTGGATTTGGGTTGGTCTTATTTGCTCATTAGTAAGATTTAGGTACATTGGGTGGGTGAGTGTGTCTCTGCACACTTCTATCCTAAGTAAGCCCACGGCGCACCATGCGCCCAGGCCCGCTCAGTCAGCTGCTGCCATGGTTACAACTGCATACCAAAATCACAATGCATATTTTAACAGTGGTGAAGTGGGACTGCTTGTTTCTGTATTCCATAACAAGCCCAGCATTCTGAAGTGAGCAGACGTGTCTGGAATCTGAGATGACAAGAGTGAAGGAGTATTTCCAGCAAGTTCCAGCAATCATAAACCACTGCCTCCTTAGTACTTGCGTAGGCCGTTTGTTTTTATGCTACGTTCAGCCTTTGTTTATAGAGTGATTCTCTAAGTTTAGATTTGATTTAGTTTTGTTTACAGTGAGTAATGGTTTCCAGGTTTCCATTACTGGAATGAATTAAACAGGGTGGTAATTAGGTCATGCCACTGTAATATAGCTTACTACTGTTTGAAATGTATATCAAAAGTATGGTTTGCGTTTCACACACTATTAAAGGAGACCTAATATACAGTATGTAATATAAGTCTCAGAATGTGTCCCTAGAGTGTGTTCGTGAGGTTTCAGCTCAAAATACCCCACAGATCTTTTTTTTTTTGAGTGAAAGCAGAAATGTGCTGTTTTCATGCATGTCTCTTTAAATGTTAATTGAGCTGCTGCTCCCCGCCCCCTTTTCCAGAACAGAACTGTGCCTTTACAGCTCATACCTTAGATACTCTTCCAAAAAACCCTGTTTGGTTTTGATTGTCTATTGTGCTAAAATCATATGTTTTAAAGCCATATCAGTTTAAATTTCTGATATACGGTTTTCTGAGTGCGCACATCCTACAGCTGCTGTCGCATAGCATGCGAGTACTAAACTAAGGGCCAGTTTTACTAAGCAGGGCAAATTAAGCAGATGATTTACTAACAATGCACAAATTAAAGAACACAGATGCATCTCATTTACATATCAACCAACGCAATATACCTAGCAAAGCGCAAATTAGCATAGTTGCAAATAAAGAATAAAGAAATAAGCCACAGTACGTTGAAAAGATAAAGGTTTGCTGTTGAGTGTTTCAAGTCGTCTTTTATTTTCTGAAGCAAATTAAAAATGACATGGCTTGGCAAACGATATATGTTTGGATAATGTGTTCTTCTGGCATTCCAAATAAATTCGTACATGTAATCCTCTCCCTTCAACCACGCACTCTCTATTCTCTGCGGTGCCTCCTCCTAGCAACAATAATTGCAGCCATTTCAAGCGCAGAATAGTTTAAGACATGCTTTTTTCGGGGGTGTTAATGGCGCAAATGCCAGTATTTTGACAAGCGCAAATGTTAGTAAAACACGTTGTGATTTATTTAAATAATATCCTCCCATAAATTTTGCGTCTGAAAGGGAAACTCCTACAAATACATATTCAATATGGTCATGCGCAAAAATAACTGTCCACGCCTTTTCAGTGCTAATTTGTGAACTGTGCATCTTCAGTAAAACTTTACAGTAAAATTTTAACGCCAAAAGGCGATTTGCGCTGGCGCAAGCTGTTAGTAAAACTGTCCCTAAGTTCTCCTTCATGTCTTAATCACACGCAGCATAATATACAGTAAATACATAAATCCACTGGAGGGACTCTAAATAGTGTTCTGTGCTTGTTTGTGCAGCCAACGACAAAACAGTTAGCGTGCTTTGTTTGAGCATTTGCCATGGCGTTAGAACCCCAGATAGCACACGTAGATCTGCAAGATGTCTGTTAAAGATCTCTTGATCTGGAAAGCATCTGCTGTGTACAAACATCTGGCAGACGTCTGTAAGATGTCAGTTTTACATACATTCTAAATCATAAACATTTTAAAGACATCTAATAGAAGTCTATTTGACATCTGATAGGAAACGTCCAATAGACGTATTGCAGATAAGCAAGCTACGTCTTGCAGATGTCTTACAGATGTAAATGCAGACGTCAAATAGACGTCTCCGAGATGTACGTGTGCTATCAGGGACTGGTACACCGTTTTTGCTTGTGATGCAGATTAAGGGGCGGTAATATTATAATAAGATTGAAATCAAGCAAAATATGACATGCTAGTTTTTTTCATATGCTTGCAGAAAAAGGCTTACCAGAACAAAGTTACTGGGTTGTCCTTTTTCATGTTTTCTGGGTTGGTAGATGCACTGGGGACCCAATTATAGCACTTAAACATGGAAAAAGCACGGTTCACAACATTAATGTTGAGTTTGAAAAATGGACATGGATATTGATTTTTAAATGTTCAAAAGATTACTTTTAACAGTGTTATTAAAGTAATAGTGTTTTGGAAGATTAACTTCAAATGAGCATTAGATGACTCAAAGGTAATTTAAATGAAAAACAGAGGAAATGAGCATGCACAATTCAGTATCTTTCGAAAAGTTTTCCATTAGCGCATAGCCTCTGTTAAAAAAACAGGTGGCGTAGAAATTTAGCACCAGAGCTTTTACCTCAGTTAACATTCTGCTTGAGTGAATAATTAGTCCATTCGATCTAAATTGGCATCATGGTGTCATTGTAATGTTGTGTAGGTGTCTGCTGCAGTGTTCAGTGTGGCAGGACTGGATGTTCTCTCTTGGCTACATTAACCCAAAGAACCCTGAGGAGCAGAAGATCACCGAAATGGTCTACAACATATTCCGCATCCTGCTTTACCATGCCATCAAGTATGAGTGGGGAGGCTGGCGCGTGTGGGTGGACACGCTCTCCATCGCCCACTCCAAGGTTAGAGCAGGGCAATCTGCAGCTCTTAGCCCTTTTCTTGACATATTTAGTTTCGTAATATCACATTTAATGGTTTAATGCATTTCTTATGTCAGCGAAGGATAAAAAAAGTTGTTATTTTTACCATCTCCACTCTCTGGCTTTGTCTTTCGGTCATGGTAACAGTAAAAGCATTTCATTTAGTTAGACACCGAAAAGTCTTTTTGTTTTCCTAATTGGATAAGTGTTGCAATGATCCAGTTGAATCCATCTAATGGTGGAAGGTAGACTCACAACACTGCTACTCTTTAGGTGACCTACGAGGCGCATAAAGAGTACCTGGCAAAGATGTATGAGGAGTACCAACGACAAGAGGAAGAGAACATCAAGAAAGGAAAGAAGGGTTCCGTCAGCACAATTTCCGGTCTTTCCGCTCAACCCACCACTGTCAACGGAAACCTGGAGATCCGCGAGATTGACGACACATCTCAAACGCAGACACCAGAGAGCGAGGCTGACTATGGAGAAAACGCAGACTCACGGAACCTACTAGCCGAGACCAAAGGTCCAGAGGGCGAAGCCGAACGCTCGGCCACAGGGGTTCGTGTAGAAGTCCACGACTTGCTGGTAGACATCAAAGCTGAGAAGGTGGAAGCCACAGAGGTGAAATTAGACGATCTGGATCTGTCCCCAGAGGTTCTTGGAGGAGGAGGTGGCATGGAGAATGGACCTTTGGTGGAAGTAGACTCGCTGTTGGACAGCGCCTACTGTGCGGCAGTTCACAAGCTCAATGGGAGCCTTGTCCCCAAAGAGGAGGAAAGCGTTGTGGTGGGTTTGACCGAAGACGATGGGAACATGGGTCCTCTAATCACGCTCGCAGATGAAAAGGACAGCGTTCCCAGCAACAATGGCTTCCTGTTTCCAAAGGTAGATGAAAAGCTGCTTCCCTCACTGGCGTCGACGGAGCCTCTGGTGCTGCCCAGCCCTGAGCAGCCTACTTGTACAACTCCACACACTTCGAGCGCCAGTGACGACCTCAGCCTGCTGGCCCACATGACTTCTTGTGGCTCAGATCTAGTTCAAACCCCAAGTGGCCTAACAGAGGATGATGGGTTTAAGTTGCAGAGCTCCTTGGCGGACATCAGCACGCTGGCAGAAGCAGAGGCCCAGGCTGCAGCCAGGACAGCAGAGTGTTTGGAGCAAGACGTTGGGGAGGCCAGGGCTGGAAAGAGCGGAGGGGATGCAGCGAGCACCACTTCAGACACAGAGAGATCCGACGATGGAAAGGACAAAGAAATGAAGAAGATTCAGACCACAGCCACCACACAGGTGCGAATCCCTCTTTCTATCTTTGATTTGATTTATTATGTGTTCAGTTTGCCCATGCGATGGTCACTCTCTGAGATGTTTACTCACCCTCATCCTGTGCCAAACCTGTATGACTTGCTTTCTTTTGCGGAATACAAAAAGAGATGTTAGGAAGAATGTTCATGCTGCTCTTTTCCTGTTGAGCTCCAAAAATGAGTAAAGTTGTCCATATGACTTTTCTTATCAGTTTTCTGAAACTACAATACACTGAAACCAACCGAAATTTAAATAACTATCCACTGAAATTCCAAACACTTTTCTATATTACGAAACTGGTGCATTGTTTTTGGTTAAAGGGATAGTTCACCCAAAAATGAAAATTCGGTCATTAATTACTCGCCCTCATGTTGTTCCATACCCGTAAGACCTTCATTCATCTTCTGAACACAAATTATATTTGCTTTCTGACCCTGTATAAACAGCAACGCAACTGACACGCAGGGTTTCTGCTGGTCTTAAAAAAAGTCTTAAGTCGTAAATCACTTTTCTCTGAATTAAGGCCTTGAAAATTCTTCTGATCATAGCATTAATTTTCGTGAGGGATTGTTTCCTCGCGTTTCATTTTAAAGTGAAGCGAAAGTGTAATTTCTGTGCTACATGGCTTAGGTCACTCAATGTTCATTAAACAATATGCGGTAGATGGAGTTATGTGCTTCATCTGTCAGTCACCCGAAGAAGAACTTATCGTTTTGATTTTTTTATAGTAATAAAAATCATTTAGTTCAGTTAAAGAACAGACAATACAATTAAAACTCAACGCGGCTGCTGCTCAATACAGTGTGCCAAACGACAGTCGCATCACAGATCAGATTTCATTTATCACCTGAAGAGAGTGAGTCAAGCTGACTGACAAGAAGAGAGAGGTGAGAAAGACAAGACTACGGGAGAAGAGTTTCCAAACAAAAAGCAAAAGCGCCTGTTTTAAAAATATTTTGGATTTTGAAAAGCCTGTTATTAATTTAAACTCTGTATTTTTTTTTTTAAATATAAATATTACATCAAAGTGTATGCTTCCAAGCTTTCTTATTCGTTTTGGTAATAAATGTTCTATGTTTCTCATTTATTTGGTTACACAGTATTTACTGATTGTTCAGTTTTGTATAGCTATTTAAACTTTCTGTAAGTTATTATTTTATATTAGACATATAACATGGTGTATTTTTATTCGTTTTGTTAATAAAAGTGTCTTACGTTAATGCCGCTAATTTAAAAGTGAAAGTAAAATGCGCACAATGCTTTTACAAGCTACCTAAAACTGAAGGAAAGTGAAGAAAAGAGAGAAAACTCCAACGAACTAAAAAGAAACAACTGCTTGACACCGAATTGCCGCTAATTTGAAAGTGAAAGTAAAAATTTCTTTCAAAATTCTTTCAGAATTCTTTAGTTGGTCTTAAAAAGGTCTTTAAAAAAGTCTTAAATGTCCCCTTATAAAACCTGCAGAAACCCTTGACACGTTCAACACTCAAAAGGTAGTGAGAACATCGTTAAAATAGTTCAATCAGTGGTTCAACTATCATTTTATGAAGCTATGAGAATATGTGAATGTGGAGTGGAGACTGACACGGAAGAGATGAAATTGTTTAATAAAGTCATTATTTTTGTTTTTTTGTGCGCAAAAAGTATTCTTGCAGCTTCATAAAATTAAGGTTGAACCACTGATGCTACATGGACTATTTTAATGTCCTTACTATCTTTTTGAGCATTGAACGTGGTAGTTGCATTGCTGTCTATGCAGGGTCAGAAAGCGCTCGGATTTAATTAAAATATATTTTAATTTGCGTTCTGAAGATGAACAAAGGTCTTGCGGGTTTGAAATGACACGAGAGCTGAGTAATCAATGACAGAATTTTCATTTTTTGGGTGAATTATCCCTTTAAGAGGCATCAGAGAATCTTCCTTTGGCGTCATTGTTGTCAAACCTGGCTTAACACGTCTTGCTGTGCTTGATTTCCTGGAGGACCACCTTCCTGCAGAGTTCAACTCCAACATACCTGCCTAGAAGATTCTAGTGGGTCTGAAGACCCTGATTAGGTTCTGGTGTGTTTAATTGGGGCTGGAGTTAAACTCTGCTGGAAGGTGGGCTTTTAACGACAGGATTGGATACCCCTGGTATATACTTTGGCACAAATGAGTTTTAAACTCTGTGACCGAGGAGAATATAGAGGGTTTGCACATACATCACGATTTGGTCAGTTCCGGATGTGCGGCCATATTGCCGATACTTGGATGTAAACTACAGCATGCATTGCATGGGCAATGTACTACTGAATACATTGTTCTGCTAATTTATGCTGTCTAAACCATGGAAAAAACGTGTGGACGCTGTAAGGTTCTTAGTAAGCAGGAAATGGCACAATATTTTGACAAACTTAAATTAATAGGTGGTAAAGATACATACATCTAGTATTAATTAAGATATTAGCCTAATATTTCACCTACCTGACCGGAAATGAATAGAACAAACACGAATGTTGTCAAAATTTTTGCCCTGGAAATCCTGGTTCAGTTTGGCCAACCACAAACAACTTTGTTCCTCAGTTTTTTGCACTCTTCTCCTTGATTTGTTAAAACTTTTGCCAGTCCATAGTACTTCAAATGTTTTTGCTGGTCAAACCGATTAGTACAGCCCAATACGTAATGATAATTGACCATTTTCAGCAGCAATAATCAGCAAAATATGCAAGTTTTGTTCGGTTCAATGGCTTTATGTTCAGTGCCACCAATATGGCCGATTGATGATGCGTTGTGAAAACACTCTATTGAGAGGAAGTAATAAAAAGTTATATTCTTTAAAACATCTCCTTTTGTATTCCACCAAGGATAGGCTATTACATGGGTAAACTAACCCTTCAATTGAATTGGTGCTTTCCTGCAGGCTCTTCATGGTCGTATGTCAGGTCAAATGGAGAGGGACCTCCGTGTGGATCTGGGCTTCCGGGGCATGCCGATGACGGAGGAACAGCGGCGGCAGTTCAGCCCTGGTCCTCGAACCACCATGTTCCGTATCCCAGAATTCAAATGGTCACCGATGCATCAACGCCTTCTCACTGACCTGTTGTTCGCCCTGGAAAGTGACGTTCACATGTGGAGGAGGTATGGGAGTTTTTTCCCTTCAGAAATTTTGTGTTGTCCTGGAACAACTTTTCTGATCCCCTGATCCCCAACCCTACTCCTACTCCTTGCCCTCTCCGTAAAATCTAATCGGTTGTTCCAGAGACCAACAACAAGGATGTTATAACCTAGTTCTCTATAATCTCTTCTGTGTTACTTGACAGTAAAACTCTGAAGATAAACATGTTTATTCTCTCTCTTTGATCTCTTTTTTTTTTTTCTCTCAGCCATTCTACGAAATCGGTCATGGACTTCGTAAACAGTAACGAGAACATTATATTTGTCCACAACACCATCCACCTCATTTCTCAGATGGTTGATAACATCATTATAGCGTGTGGTGGGATCCTTCCCCTGCTCTCTGCTGCCACCTCTCCATCTGTAAGTGGCACTTGATCGCCCCCTAGTGGTTATTCACATCAGTACAACATCCTTGAATTATAAAACCACTTTTTAGTGGCTGATTTTTCTTTTTTTGTTCAGAAGGGCTGTAATGGGATCGTTTAGAATCTTCTAGAAGAAAAACGTTTCTATTTGTATTCCCTGAATGTCACTGAGAATGATTTCTAGAGTGCTGACTCCAGATCAGTATTTTTACCTACACATAGAAACATCTTCGAGTGGTGCTATGTCGAATTTCATCTTCCGCCGTGTTGGAGCTTTTACCCTCAGATCCTATATATGAACACAATTATAATTTTTCCGCTTTCTTCTCCTGTGTTCTTTGACATTTTACCTGCAGTCTAACCTTTTTATTTTGGGCGAACATTCCTGCTGCTTTTTCTGAAATTTTCTCTGACTGACTCTTGTTTATTAACCCTCTTTTTGTGCCTTTGTATTCTTTTGTTGTCTGTATTGCCTCTAATTCCTTTTCCCCCTTCTCTCTAATTCTCTCTCTGTCTCTTCTCGTTTTGTCTTTTTTCTTTCTTTTGCATGTACAGAGTTCTAAGGTTAGTGCGAACCCTGTAAGTTCCAATTTATTTAATCTTCTCTATCGTTCACAGTCTTGTTTATTTTTTAATGTTACATTTTAATACCACTAATGCCACAGTTCATAATGTATGATCCATTTCAGACCATTTCCATCTTTTCCATCTTTTTCAGCCTCAGACTATGTCTGCATTCATTCGATTTAAACACAGAAGATTTATGAAATATGTAGCGCTCTCAAAGTTGCACTGGGTAATTCATGTTCATGTTAAGCTGACCAATATTCCAGTCGTCTTAGACTTGGTAAAGAGGTACTATAAGTGCAGGATCATGCAAAAGTTTTCTGGTTCATATAAAAATGTGATATTTGTCAGCCATGATTATTTACCTGCGTAAAAGTGTCCAGCAAGTAGTAAGTAGTATCTGGCTGATCATATAATTTCAAAATGGCACCCAGACACACTATTTTTAAAAGTACGCTATCAGACAAAAGTTTGTGAACAGTACGATTTTTAATGTTTTTACTTATACTGAAAATTTAGCTTTGATCACAGGAATAAATTACATTTTAAAGTATATTCAAGTATATTCAGTTTTTTTAAATAGTAAAAATATTTCACAATATTACAGTTTTTTCTGTATTTTGGATCAAATAAATGCAGGCTTGGTGAGCAGAAGAAATTTTGTTAAAAAAAAGCATTAAAAATCTTACTGTTCACAACTTTTGACTGGTAGTATACTATTTTTTTTTCTTTATGTGTAGAACTTTTTTAATAGTATAACTGCGTGCATCTTTAAATATAAGATTATTAAAATGCACATTTATCAGTATTATTCTTTCATATGATCAGCATGATCAGTGGTCGAATCTGATAAAGTATCTTATCAGACCTTCTTCATCATAATCGTCTGTTATTTATGATAACCTCTGAATAGACACAGATACTGATATTAAATTAGCATGCGCCATGGTGCTGTGATGAGCCCCCTGGCTCTATTGGTCAGTTTATAAGGGTCTTTATTAAATGTCAACTTCATTTGTTCCTCTCTGTGTTGGTCATAAAGACACAAGGAGGTTCTTGCTTACAGAAAGGGACAAAAAGCAATGAAGTTAATAGCCTGCCAGGAAGCTCTGGCACAGGGGCAGAGGTGGGTTCCGAGCTATCCCCCCTATACATACCCACAATCCACCACTGCGTGACCTCTTATTCGCCACTATTATGTCTCCTAGCAACAAGCATGTTCCCAGTTTTCAACATCAATTATGTTATTTTCAGCACTCAGCTGTGGGTTTTAAGATAGCATATCTCAATCACCCCATATTTTTCCCAAGAGGCTTTTTAAAGTATATTTGGCTTTGCTTGAAACACTCCACGACTTTTAAACATCATAGAGAGTCTGCTCTTTTTAGTCTTTTGCTTTACAAAGAGTTTTGTGCTTTGTGATACACCATGTAATTATGTTGAACTTTTGATATTGATGTTGCAAAATGGTGACGTGTTTCCTGACCACCACAAAGATTAGGTGCACACAGCACTGCAGCACTGCCTGTTCACACTCAAATAGGTGTCACACTGGTTTGAACACACCTCACTCTAGTGGTGTGAAGTTTACCAAGCACCTTCCTTCCCAACTATGTTTTCGAGAGGCATGTTTCATGTAAAGTTGGCCTGGCATTATTGATTTGCTGCAATCACACATTGGTTTGTTTGTTTGTCAGCACATTGTCAGCAGTATAATTCTGTGTAGGTGTGAGGTGTGTGAGTGTGTCTGTGTGTTTGCTTGAAAATGTGTTAGGATGTATTTCTAAACTTCTGTACTTGGTTATGTGTATGTGTGTGCGTCCCAGACGGAGCTTGAGAATGTGGAGGCGACTCAGGGCATGTCTTCAGAAACTGCAGTCACTTTTCTGAGCCGGCTGATGGCCATGGTGGATGTGCTTGTGTTCGCCAGTTCTCTGAATTTCAGCGAGATTGAGGCTGAAAAGAACATGTCGTCAGGGGGACTAATGCGCCAGTGTCTACGATTAGGTATGTGTGATGTATTTACCTATGTAACTGCTTTAAATATGTAATTTTTTATATATATATATATATATATATACTGAATGGGTTGACTATAAGGTAGTTGCAGTGCAAGGTTTTTGTTCTTTAAGGGTGAAGTACTGTACAGTTGAGTTCAAAAGTTTACATACACCTTACAGAATCTGCAAAATGTTATTTTGCCTAACCTAGAGGGGTCATACAAAATGCATGGTATTTTTTTATTTAGTGCTGACCTGAATAAGATATTTCACATAACGGGCATTTACATATAGCCCACAAGAGAAAATAATAGTTGAATTTATAAAAATGACCCCGTTCAAAAGTTTACATACACTTGATACTTAATACTGTGTTGTTACCTAAATGATCCACAGAGGACAACTGAGGGACTCATATGCAACTATTACAGAAGGTTCAAACACTCACTGATGCCTCAGAAGGAAAAACGATGCATTAAGAGCCGGGGGGTGACTTTTGAACAGAATGAAGATGTGTACATTTTTTATTTTTATTTTGCCTAAATATCATATTTTTTCATTTAGTACTGCCCTTCAGAAGCTACAAAAGATACTTACATGTTTCCCAGAAGACAAAATACATTAAATTTACCCTGATCTTCAAATTCAAAAAGTTTTCACCCCCCGGTTCTTAATGCATTGTGTTTCCTTCTGAAGCATCAATGAGCGTTTGAACCTTCTGTAATAGTTGCAGTCCCTCAGTTTTCTTTAGTGTGAACAGATAGAGCTCAAAATCATACAGTCATTGTTGGAAAGGGTTCAAATACACAAAAAATGCTGAAAAACCGAAGAATTTGTGGAACCTGAAGAAATTTTCTGAAGAACAGCAGGAAGTTTAACTGTTTGGGACAAACAAGGGACTCATAAACAGCTATCACTAAACAAAAAAACACAGCTGTGGATCATTCAGGTAGCAACACAGTATTAAGAATCAAGTGTATGTAAACTTTTGAACATGGTCATTTTTATAAGTTCAACTATTATTTTCTCTTGTGGACTATATGCAAATGCCTTTTCTGTGAAATGTCTTATTCAGGTCAGTAATAAATAAAAAATGACATGCATCTTGTATAAACCTTTGTTCATCTTTGAAACGCAAATTAAGATATTTTTTATAAAATCCAAAAGTTTTCTGACCCTGCATAGACAGCAATGCAACTACCATGTTCAAGGCCCAGAAAGGTAGTAAGGACATTGTTAAAATAGTCCATGTGACATCAGTGGTTCAACCGTAATTTTTCGAAGCACCGAGAATACTTCTTGTGTGCAAAGAAAACAAAAATAACAACTTCATTCAACAATTTCTTTTCTTCCGTGTCTCCACCGCATATTCACGAGAGTACCTGTGTCTCTATGTGGTGTGATGTGAATATCAAGGCAGACGTTCTAGTAAAACTGTTTGTCTCCTCTCAGTATGTTGTGTAGCAGTGAGGAACTGTCTGGAATGCAGGCAGAGGCAGAGAGACAGAGGCAGCAAAACCTCGCTGCCAATCAGCAAGACCCAGGAGAACCTACAGACTGCAGCGTCCGCCAGCAAGGTTATACTCTCACACACCTGCAAAAAAAAAAAAAAGGAGAACAAACACATACGTGCATACAAAATGCATTCACACACAAACACATGCTAAATAGTCTGTGAAAACACATCAAATGCACATCAGAAACAACAAAGAGCACGTCATTTTGTATTATATTACTGTATGCAATTATGTACGTAGTGTGTCCTGTGGTGTAACGTATGATTCTATCTTTCTCTCTGATGCAGACCGTGATACAAAACGTCCCGCGTAACCTTTCTCCCATCAAAGACCCAGACAGACTGCTGCAGGACGTGGACATCAATCGTCTCCGAGCTGTCGTCTTCAGAGACGTGGTGAGACACTCACTCACCTGTGCCGGAGCAAAGCATGCATGTTAACATGAACAAAATGATTGTTAACCATATTGTATTTTCAATAGGATGACAGTAAACAAGCTCAGTTCCTGGCTCTGGCCGTGGTGTACTTCATCTCTGTACTTATGGTGTCCAAATACCGGGACATCCTAGAGCCACAGCGGGAGATCGGCAGGTCCAGCAGCCTATCAGGGAGAAGCATCCGACAAGAGATTAATTCACCCACCAGCACAGGTGAACTCAGCATCTGCAGTGTCATTATGAGTGTGCGACCTTGATTAAACTCAAAAGATGTGTATCTTTAGTCGTTTAGCACTTGAAACCCAACAGATACTAATAAGTGTTTACAACAGTCAGACATCTTCCACACAGACATTTCTTAACAGTCTCTGATTATCTCTGCTATATAGTCATCCAGCTACTCCCCACAGGAAGGATTTCATCAACTTAAGTGTGCAAGGCATTATTGCAAAGCTTTATCTGTATAATATTGAATTAATACTCAGGTGGAAAAGAACTGCTTGGCATATGCTGCAGCGTTACTCTGTCTGTTATTAACCACCCAGCTGATTTTGAATGATAAAAAAAAGCAAGTAAATAAAATATGTTATCAAAATCTAGAAAAAATAAGCAGTATTCTCTGCTCTCAAACTCTGGGGGCGTGTCCGCTGTCTGTGCTGAAGCCACACCCACTCACGGGAGAGCTGCCACGTCAAATAGAAATGCATTTAAATAAGGAGACCAAGCTGTTTTGTAAATTATCGCAACCAGGTAATATGGGTCATTCTATAATTAGGAGTGCGTTTAGAATTTGACAATGTGAAGAAAAAAGTTTTCCTGTTTCCCAAAAACCCAAACATGACCCTTACATAGCTGCTTTGAAACAATGTATATTGTATAAAGTGGTATATAATAAAGGTGATCTGTAGGAATATGTGCATAACATAGCATCTGTTTGCTACTGTCCACCATGTTACCTATACTGGGTAACAGAGTTGACAGGTAACTTAGTTGACATTTTTAGTTTTTTGGGCCTATACTCAACATGGAAGCCTAGAACTACTGAGCATATGGTATGTTTAGAAATATATTTTTATAAACAAAACATAAGTTTTAGTTAAATTTTCTTACAAATTTGCAGCAATAATACTTGTGTAACACTGTTGACAATCCACTCTTGACACAGGTTTGCTAGTTTAACCAATATTAGGAGAAAAAGAGAGAGCGTAACTTCTAGTGTTTCATTCACGTGCTTCTAGAGGAAATATCATCATACTGTGCAAATTATGCGAGAATGGAGCAAACCATTCCTTTTTGAAGGGGGGTTTTCGGGGGGGTAACTTAGTTGACAATGGTTTTTCAGACACAAATAAAAAAAGCTATATCACAATAAACACTTATTATTTTTCAAGCGCACACCCAAATGTCTTCATAATCTAATCTAACTGAAGGCAAAACTATGAAATTAATTTATATTTGAGGTAATTTTCATGCTTAAATATAGAGTAGAAAGAGCAACTTTACAAAATTGTACAGCTGAATACCAGGGTTGTATGTGATATGAACATCATTTTTGAACAAAAGATACAGTTTTTTTCAATATATAGTAGTTTGATTGGGAAAAATATGATTGTGTACTAGAAAATTAAGCATCTGGGCTTTATATTGATGAAAATATGTTAAAAATATACCTCATTGACATGAGATGTACCCACAATTATAGAATGACCCAACTGCCGATTAAGTGGGCGATCCACTGAGGCTAATGCGCTCTAGTTATTATAGTGTTAGTGGAGGGCCCAAGCTCGGTGGCTCCAGTGTGTCATTGAGACGTGATTTCAGCCCTTAACACAGAACTGTTTAACGGTGTAACTCCACAATTCCATAGTTCACAGTCTTTGTGATATGTTTTCAGCTATACATTTCTAACGTGTTTAGAAGCAATTCTGTAAATATATGTGTGTGCAAATTGCAGAAAACCCATCCTCCTTCTCGGATGGTGTACGTGGACAGGCTGCCACCCCTCTGGACGATCTTCCCCTGGAGGGCTCGCTGCCTCACACTGACTCTGGCATCGGGGAGGAGCAGGTCACCGGTGCTCTCAATGGCTCCGAGCTGGGCGCAGACTCCAGCGGATTGGGTGGGAGCTCCGGAGGCCCAGATGCCATGAGCGAGTTGTTGTGCACACTGTCGTCAGAGGTGAGGAAGTCCCGCGAGTCCCTGCTGGAGTCACCTCCTGGCGTGGAGGTTCTGAAACCGGCCGCGTCGATCTCCAGCATCAGCCAGGCCAACAAGGGAATCAATGTGAAAGAGATCCTGAAGAGTTTAGTGGCTGCACCGGTGGAGGGGGCGGAGGCAGGGCCCGAGCCCCAGCCGTACCACCCTGACCCTGCCCTGAAGAGGGAAGCTGCTGCTATGCTGCCCATGCAGTTCCACTCGTTTGACAGGTGAGCATCTCTAGCATGTCTAGCACATCAACAAACTGTGTACCTGAATGATCCACAGCTTTGTTTTTTTTTGTTCAGTGATAGTTGTTCATGAGTCCATTGTTTGTCCTGGACAGTTAAACTGTCCGCTGTTCTTCAGAGAAATCCTTCAGGCCCCACAAATTTTGAATTTTTTTTTTTTTTTTTTTTTTTTTTTTTTCAGCATTTTTGTGTATTTGAACCCTTTCCAACACTGACTTTATGATTTTGAGATCCATCTTTTCACACTGAAGACAACTGAGGGACTCATATGCAACTATTACAGAAGGTTTAAATGCTCATTGATGCTTCCGAAGGAGAAACAATGCATTAAGAACAGGGGGTGAAAACTTTTGAACAGAATGAAGATGTGTACATTTTATTTTGCCTAAATAAATTTTTTTCCATTTAGTACTGTCCTTCGGAAGCTACAGAAGATACCTACGTTTCCCAGAAGACAAAACAAGTTGAATTTATCCTGAAATTCAAAAAGTTTTCACCCCCAGGCTCTTAATGCATTGTTTCTTTCTGAAGCATCAGTGATACTTACGTGTCATGTGTATGTCCTGATATGCTTCAGATAGGGGTCTGCAATGTATATCACTACCTATTGGTGGAGCCACCTATATTTAAAGTATGTTTTTTTTTTCCTTTTCCCCCCAAATCATTTCAAGAATCAGCATTAAATTTCAACATAAAAAAAAAATCAAAACATATTTTTGCATTTAAATGCAACTAAATGGCACTGCAGATGCAGATTCTGTGCCACCTCTGCATTGCAAAGACAAATTTTGTTAATACTGGATTTAATTTGACAGGTAACAGCCCTATAGTGTCCTACTTATTAAATTTATTGATTAAATTAAAGAATTTGACACAAAAGATAATGCATACTTTTAATTGATTAGAAAAAATTGGCCATATAAAGGTTAAAATGCCTATAAAAGGTAAAAAAAAAAAAAAAAACTTATCATTAATTTCTAATTATTATCAACAAAATTTCATTTTTTGTCATTAGTATACACCCCTAGTTTCAGACCAACCTTATTAACAGACAGTATTATTCAAATAATTATTCAAATAATTAAAAGTAATAAACCCAAGACCCAGAGAGCTGGACATATCAAGCTTAAATATATTATATATTAATTTATAATGTTATATTTTAATGTTTAATACCTAAAATATAGATATATTTCACTCAGGTTAACATTAAATAATATAAACCTTATAGTACAGACCAACAATGCACTGAGGTTAATAAACGACGTGCTTCTGTAAAAACTAATCAATGTCAATGCAGTTTCTTATCATTTAAAAAAAAAAATGTAATGTAATGTAATATAATTTAATTACATGCATAATTTACAAATTCTAAAGTTAAGTTGAGCAAAGTAAAATATCTTATGCTCCCTGCATTTGAACAATTTTTGCTTTTGTTGTCTGCAAAGGCAGCTCACTGCATTTAGGAACGGTGCGATTGAACCTATAAATCATTCATGAATCAATGTTGTTACACTTATATGTGGTAAGTCGAGACTGTTTGAGAACAAATTAAGTCAAGAACACTTTAATTACGCACACGCAAGCACAAGTCCTTCCCCTCATTCTTAATGCGGTCCATTTCTCTGTGTCTAGCTCCTCATTACTGCACAGGCGTCTGCAGATATGCCAGTGACTCGGTGCAAAAGTGTGCTCAAGGCTCAAGAGACTGACTGGCTTAGTGTGTGGGATTCACTGATACTCTACAATACAAACTAAAGCCCCTCTGAACATCAATCCTCTTTGTTCATCCCAATTAAGAGAACCTGATGAATAAATTATACATAAGATTATGCTGTTAATCATTCACAGGCTTCTTGAATGTTAATAATTCATTAGGACAGGTGAATATTTTATCATATGCTGCTTTTTCACCACGGGTGAACTGAAATGGTTGGACTTCATCAAATATGTGGATAGCAATCAAATTGATTTTAGCTGGATACAAGGTGCATAATACACATGGGTGCACATAATTTTTTATGCTTCTCTACTGTAACTCACTTTAGATAAAAAAAAAAAAATAATTCAGATAAATGCATTGCAAATGTTAGAGATTTCTTTAAAAAACATTTTAAATATCTCACTGCCCTCAAACTTTTTAATGGTAGTGTATATATAAGTGTTTGATTTAAGGTATATAAAAGTATTTTGAAGTGAAGATGTATGTAGGGATTAATTGTTGAATATAATCAATATGTGTGTGTGTGTTCACTCACAGGAGTGTGGTGGTGCCTGTTAAGAAGCCCCCTCCAGGAAGCCTGGCTGTGAACACAGTAGGAACACCCACCACCAGTGGAGTGCCCTCTTCAGGAAGTACGCCCAATATCTTCGCTGCTGCCACGGCAACACCTAAAAGCATGATCAACACAACAGGCGAGTCGTAATGAATTTTTTCATCATCTTACAGTCCCATAAAATGTAATTTATTCCTGTGATTTCAAAGCTGAATGTTTAGCATGGTTACTCCAGTCACATGATCCTTCACAAATCATTCTAATATTCTGATTTGCTGCTCAAAAAAAAAAAATTATTATTATTATGTTGAAAACAGCTGAGTAGATTTTTTTTTTTTTTCAGGTTTCTTTGATGAACAGAAAGTTCAGAACAGCATTTATCTGAAATAGAAATCTTTTGTAACATTATAAATGTCTTTATCATCACTTTTGATCAATTTAAAGTATCCTTGCTACATAAAAGTATTAATTTCTATAATTAATACTGTGTAAGTATTAACTTCTTTAAATTATACAGACTCCAAGCTTTTGAATTTTTATTTCAGATAAATGCTGATCTTTAGATCTTTCTATTCCTCAAAGAATTTTGAAAATCATTTCATGTTAATATGTTGAATTGTGCAGTAAAATCATATCCTATATATTGTATTATAGTATATCGTATTGACAACCCATCAACTAAACATTTAGCGTCTTAAATAATGCATAACTGGATGTTTTTAAATAAACACTGACACATATACGTTTTTCAGCTGGATGATATATATATAACATTGATATAAGTGATCACCGGGGTTTAGGCCAACCTATTTTGTATTAACAAAATGAGTTCACAGGCAAATTTGCTTTATTTATTTTCCCCGACGTCAAAATCAGACACATATAAGTGTTAGAAAACACGATATCTGGCTGCGTCAGTATCCACTGACCACTGGATATTTGTGAAGTCGTTAGGATCATTATATCAAGTTCAGCAACCTTTAGTTTAAACTGATTATCGTTTGTTTTACTCACGTTTTCGCATCTTCCCTATTAAAACCATTCATGCTGAAGGCTCTTTTGCCACTCAGTCCGACTAAGGGGGCGTTTCCCGGCGGGAAGGTGACGTCAATGCATACCCTCTATATTACTGCTTTTGTTGTATTTTAGATCAAATAAATGCAGACTTGCTGAGCAGAAGAGACATTAAAAAAAAACACTAAAAGTCTTACTGTTCAAAAACTTTTGACTGGTCGTGTATATGTGCATTTGATTCCTGCAGTTCACTTTAATTTGGATGGTTAAAGGGATAGTTCACCCAAAAATGAAACTTCTGTCATTCCTTACTCAACCTGTAAGACACACATTCGAAACACAAATTAAGATATTTTTGATGAAATCCGAGAGCCTTCTGACCCTGCATAGACAGCAGCGCAACTACCACGTTCAGGGCCCAGAAAGATAGTAATGACATCGATAGAATAGTCTGTGTGACTGTTGCTGTTTATGGAGCGTCAGAAAGCGGATTTGGATGAACATGAGTGTGAATAATTAATGACAGAATTTTAATTTTTGGGTAAACTATCCCTTTAAGTTGTGATTATTTTTGTGACATGATTTTTTTTTTCCATGTGATGTTGCCATGTGCTTTCATAAGACTCTTTTCTAATCGTAGTGACCGATTTATACATTTAAGCATGCTTTGTAGCACTATATACAATTTTGAGGATTTTTTTCTTTAGGATAGTCAACTTGTGCTTAATCCATTCTAATGCGTCTCACAGGTGCCACTGACTCTGCCTCTTCCTCATCCTCCTCTTCATCAAGTTTTGTGAACGGTGCCACAAGTAAAAACCTCCCAGCGGTGCAGACCGTTGCACCCATGCCTGAAGACACAGTGGAAAACATGAGGTAGACACACACACTCACTCCCGTTTCTCATTCACCCCGTGCTCTTTCTCACTTTATCCAATTATCCACATGCTTAAAACCTTAAATCATGCATTCTCACTTCCTGTGCTCATCTTCTTTTTTTTTTTTTTTTTTTTTTTGGCAGTCTTACTTCTTCCTATGATTCCCATAATCCATTAGTTTCTTCACTTTACATCTGTCTCCTCTCTGTGTATCTTTGTAACCACAGCACACGCCACAGATTCCCTCACAGACACATACTGAGGTCTTTGTGCATTTTTAAAGACGCACTTTGAGGTACTGATAGTCTGAAGTGCCAAACAAGGACGGGTACATCTGTTCTAATTTGAATGCAACAGAATTGATTTTCTTCATTTTTGTCTCTTTGCATGTACGACACGGAAGCTTTGGGGCTCAATCATCCTTTGATTTGGCACAGATCTCTACACACAGGGATTACGTCACACTTTAGACTAAGAGCTGCAGTGAATGCCTGTACAGTCATTACTGTCTGTTTGTGCCCATTTGTATTGCAGTGCCTTTTGTGAAGTGGACCAGTGTCCACTGCGAACCAGGCTGACGCCTCCTGAACTCAAATCCTTTAGTTCGCTGACAGGATTCCAAACAGCCCCCAGAGATGCAGGACAGTTTCTTAGGCAAGAAAGCTTGAACTGGCCCCCCTTACCCAGTGCTACCAGCTTAACATTGCCTTCCCTACTTTCTCTCTGTCTTTTTATTTCTTCTCTTTTTCTGCCTCTTTTTCCTGGTGGTTGTGAGTTTTCAAGCTGGCCAGCTACACCACCGCTGCTGCTTTCATTTGTGACGGTTCTGCTAGATTTGATTCTGTCTCTTTTACACATATTTACATTATCCAAACCATGTATGATAAAGTAAAAGCGATTAAAATTTTAATCTCTTTGATTTTAATTTGTTGAATTATTATTATTTTTAAACAAGCCATAGTGTGCCAGTGTTGTTTTAGCATTTTGATATACTATATTTTGAATTAGTTTTTCATTTTAATTTGTATTTTGATTTTAGTTTATGTAATTTCATGTTTATTTTATTTTTTATATGTACAGTATGTATATTTCTGTTTCACTTTATTTCTGTTTTAGTTTTAGCAGTTTTATTGCTGCAACTTAAACTTATTCATTTTAGTTGCCAAAGCAATATTTCAAATTTTTAAGTTAAGTTTAAGATTTTTATCTAATATTTATTTTTTATTTCAAATTTTAGTTACCAAAACAACTTTTTAATAGTTGCCAATGCAGTATTTCTAATTTCCAAGATTAAGTTTAAGATTTTAATCTAATATTTATATTTTATTTTATTTCAGCTTTATTTTAGTTACCAAAAACATTTTTAATAGTTGCAAAGTCAATATTTCTAATTTTTAAGTTTCTAAAATTTAAGATTTTAATCTAATATTCATATTTTATTTCAACTTTATTTTAGTTACGGAACAACTTTTTCATAGTTTCCAAGGCAATATTTTTAATTTTCAATGTTAAGATTTCAATCTAATATTTATATTTTATTTAATTTTATTTCAGCTTTATTTTAGTTACCAAAAACAACATTTTTAATACTTGCCAAGTCAATATTTCTAATTTTTAAGTTAAATTTTTAAGTTTAAAAAAGTTAGTTTCTTAAGTTACTTTCTTAAATTTAAGATTTTAATATAATATTTATATTTTGTTTCAACTTATTTCTATTTCACTTCATTTTATTTCTGTTTTAGTTTTAGTAATTTTTGTTTTAGTTTTAATAATTGCTTAAATTAAATAATTAATGAAATTGTTTAATAAATAAACTTTTTCTTTTTATTTGCCAAGGCAATATTTCTCATTTTTAAGTTAAATTTAAGATTTTAATCTAATTTTTATATTTTATTTCAGCTTTATTTTAGTTACGAAAACAATTTTTTTATAGTTGTCAAAGCAATATTTCTCATCTTTAAGTTTATTAAATTTAAAATTTTATTTCTAATATTTATATTTTATTTCAACTTTTAGTTACCAAAACAACTTGTAATAGTTGCCTAGGCAATATTTCTAGTTTTCAAGTTTAAGATTTTAATCGAATATTTATATTTTATTTTATTTGAGCTTTATTTTAGTTACCAAAAACAACATTTTTAATAGTTGCCAAGGCAATATTTCTCATTTTCAAGTTTTTAAGTTAAATTTAAAATTTTAATCTAAATTTTATATTTTATTTCAGCTTTATTTTAGTTACCAAAACAGTTAGTTTATAGTTGCCAAAGCAATATTTCTCATTTTTAAGTTTCTTAAATTTAAAATTTTAATCTAATATTTATATTTTATTTCAACTTTATTTTAGTTACCAAAACAACTTTTTAATAGTTGCCAAGGCAATATTTCTCATTTTCAAGTTTAAGTTTAAGGTTTTAATCTAATATTTATTTTATTTTATTTCAGCCTTATTTTACTCACCAAACATACCTTTTTAATAGTTTTGTTTTTTGTGCTAAACATTTTGCTATTTGTTCGTGTGTATTTTTTTTTTTTGTATTTTTGTATTTTTATGCTGCCTTCACATCACATTTATTTACTGTAACAAGATGACAAGAAGAGAATTTAATTTTGAGTTGTCCACAGCCACAGACAAAGTAATTTGTTTATTTGGTGCAATATTTAACACAAATAAAACAATATGTGGCTTTGTTGTTTATAGACAGACACTTAAATTAGTCAACCTAAACTGATCTAAGAAAGAACGCCACTTAATAAAATGGCATATCAAGCAGGTTGCTACTTAACTGCCCTTAACTAAACAAATGCTGCCGTTTTGGTTGTTACATGACATGACAATTTCAACAAAGTGAACATTTTTTACGAGCCACAAACTTGCGCAATACGCAAATGTGATGTGAATGCAGCATCCAATTGGCCTTAATTTCCAGAATTTCTTTGCATCACACCTGGTTAGGATTTAGTCAGAGACATGCGTTAATGTTTGTAACAGAAATGCTGCAAAATGCCTAACAAACACATTTATAATCCATAAAAAGCATACACGCATCAAACCAGCAGTTATATTTACCGAGAACTTGACAGAATCAACTCTACTAGCGCACCGTTTCAGTAGAGACATTGTCATTCATCAGTGTCAAGTCATCCCTTGTTTGCACCACACTGGATGTCCTCAGACCTTCTTTTCCTCATGAAACCTTTCACATTTACCCGTAGTCTGTTGTCATTTGCATCCCTGGCGCTGAAGTTGTAGTCTTAGCGCAGGTTTAACACAGCTTGTAGCTAAACGCAGTGGCACTTAAGGGTGATGTGTGCAATATATAAGAGGGTGATTGTTAAGCATTTGCTCTTTCTGCCTCCCTGTGGTTAAATTCCTGTAGGTTGGCTTTAACCCAGCCGTAACGCCATAGACTTTATCACATACTAACCAGCTGGAATTGAAAGGAAGTGTGATTTTTGAACTGGTTTTTGTATTTTAAAGCTAATTGGAGTATTTCTTTCTATTTCTGTCTTCCATTTTCCACCCGCAGTATCACGACTAAATTGGAGCGCGCCTTAGAGAAAGTGGCCCCCTTGTTGAGGGAGATCTTTGTGGATTTCGCCCCCTTCCTTTCGCGGACTCTGCTGGGCAGTCATGGGCAGGAGTTGCTCATAGAAGGTACAGGTGCTGTATAGTGCTCCTTTTCCTCTCTACCTGGTGTCTCTGTGGAGTCCCTCACTGTCTGCTGTGTGTGTGTCCACTGGCTGCCTCATACACACACAATTGTGCGAGTGCATGGACACAGAGCAGGTATGAGAATAACACAACTGCTTAGGATGAAATGATGTTTAAAAAATGTAGATTTACCACACCTGAAGGAACTGAAGGAAGAATTGCATGCTAAACATTCAGGAAGTGATTTAAGGGATGCCAAAGGATGTAAAATATACTGCTCAACAATAAGGATTTTTTTCCCCTTTAGGCCTAGTCATATATATGGGCCATTCTACAGAATTTGTGTATAACTGCTATAAAAAAAAATAAAAAACATTTAAAAAGCATTTAAGTATTTAAATCTTAGGCTGATTTTAACTAAACCCATAAATTTATGATCAGAAAATATTTGTGTAACTTTAAGGAACGTCACTACCAAACATCTTTTTTCTGCAATTAAGCACAATTTTTTTGGGGGCGTTATTACATATCATTTCGTTTTTATATGTGTACCACTGTACAGAACTGTGCTAGCTAACCATGTGCTGATTAGCATCTTTGAGCTAGCTTCAAAAGTATCTGAAATGTCACTACCAAAACAGTCATGATCGAAACATTTGGTGGCATTTCGGTAGTGACATCTTTGTTTTTTGTGTGTTATCCCATAGAATTGGTACTACCGAAACAGTCACTACCAAAACATGTCATCATTGTTTCGGTAATGACAAAAGGGAACACATAATCCTTATATTTGGAGGAAATAAACAACATTTTAGTACGGTAATGCATTTTCTTTTTTTTTTTTTTTGTATTTTAGCATGTTTTAGTAGTTAGAATGTGGGTTAAAATTGTAATGTGATGTGGTCACTACCAAAGCATTACTGTCACTACCGAAACATGGGATGTTTTGTCAAAAATAAAGGATATTGAATTATCAACTAAGTTGTTATGATTTTTGGTTCAGTGTATGTTCAGACTAATGAATCCTAAAGTTTAAAATCAGTATGATCAACTTTTAGCCTTTTACAAAGAAAAAATGGATTCAAAATACAACAAATCTCATAAATTACATTTGAAATATTGTTAAAAATGTAATTGTTATTGATTTACCTCTGAAAAAAAACTTTATTAAAATAGCAAAAAAATATTTTTACAATCTAGATGCAAGCAAAATCTTATTAGGTCAATATAACCCTTTTAATTAAATGATTATTACTGTGTTTCGGTAGTGACAAATTTGGGGAGAGGACAAATATTCCACTGCAATTAACTGCACAATTACTATAAATGTATACCTTAGATATTATACAATTTGCATACATACAATTTTTTTGGAAAAACACACATTTTTATCTAGATGTTTTCAACTCTTTGGACCAATTCTGTAGAATGACCCATATATGCCTAGCTAATATTTTCATTTCATATTAAATTAAAATCTGCATTAATAACTTAAATGTAAGAGATATATCAGAATAAAATTTAGAGGTATATATGCTAAATAGTTATGCATCTTGTTTTGGTGTGCATTTTCTGTTTATTTTTCAGAATTAATATTTTCACTTGTCTCACAACAAACACAAATGCTTGAATTAAAATATGTATAAATAATGAAAATGTAATAAATAATAACAATAAATAAACTTGCTCACACTGGGCCCAGCCTATCAGGCGATCTTTATTGTTGAGTCCTCAGAGGACATCCTCTCTTCATTTCATTTGAAATCAAAGGAAACCTAAATCTGAAGATCCAGATCTAGAGTGAATCACTTTTGCTTCTTGTTCCACCACTGTCTTTTGTCTCCTTATATTTCCTTCCTCTCTTCTCCACCCTCGTTATTGAATCCCCTCCCTCCCCTCCCTGTTGTCCTGTCAGGCTTTAATGTCTGTGCTCTCACCTTGTCTTGACCTCTTCACAGTTTAATGTTTGTCTGTTTTTGTTGTTTAATTAAAGCAGAACTGTATGTGAACTGTATTAGAAAATAGATCAGATGTATCGCTTTAAAGTTGAGCCAGTAAAGTAATTGTATGTTGCACACATGTACAGTGGGATCCAATAGTCTACACTGAATATCTGGGATTTCAAGTGCAATTTAAACCTGGAAATGGACTAAACTTCAAAAATTAAAGGGGACATCGGATGTAAAATTCACTTTTACGCAGTGTTGGTTTATAAATGTGTCTTAGCAGTGTGTGGACACAACCACCATACAATGATAAAAATCTATAAAAAAGTAAATAAAAAAAAAAAAAAAATACTAAATGGTCTCAATCAAGCCATTTTGATTTTATGAGCAATGTGACATCATACTGCTCAAGCCCCACCCACGGCCACTGATGGACTGTCCCGTATTAGCATATTCCACCCTCAGCCAGGGGCCAGTTGCATAAAGGGTTTAGACTAGTCTTAAATGCTAGTCATCTAATTTTTTTCTTTAAGACTGGTCCAATTTTTTTTTAATTCGGTTACGTAAAAACTTAGTCTAAGTTGAATTCAAAATATAAGACTGATTACCTCTTAGTTAACTGCTAGTTCGTCCAACTAGTTAAGACACTGTCTTAACATAGAAGCTAAGTATATGCAACTGGCCCCAGTTGTACACTGTCCACCATTTTTTCCATGCTCCAGCAGCTGTAGCGACAATGTCTCGTAAGCAATTGCAGGTGTTTTGTATTTGGATGTAAAAGTTAACATAAGAGTCTTAATTTTCTCCGACATCAGACCTGCAGGACATAGTGGATTAGTAAAAAACGGAAGTGAGGGGTGGAGTGAGCAGTCGCTTATTATCATTTAAAGAGACATCAGTGTTTCCCCTAAGATTCCAGTTTTTCATTATTTATTTTAATGAAATGAAAATTAAACCCTTTTATTTGCTGTCAAACAAACAGAGTTTTTTTTCTGTTATTTCTGTTGTTATTATAGTTTCTGCATTTAATTGTTTTATTTTAATTTGCTAGAAATAGCAATATTTCAACACCTGGATTATACTGTACAAAAGTAATATAAGACTAATACATTTCTGTTACATGTTAAACATTACTTTTATTTTGACAGGTTGCCGGTTAGTTTTTGTGTGTATACAGTATGATATGATGCTAATTTTCTCAAATGAAACGGTAAAATTTACATGATGTGGCTCTCACAGCAGTTCTGGAGATTAAAGGTGCGTTCACGCCATATCGGAATTCCCCTAACTACGAGATTCCAGCTTGTAAAAAGCGTTCACGTCATCGTAGAACTCATAATTGCAATTTGTGAACTGGGAGTCTTCTGAGAGCTACGACTTGTACCACATGACCGCTGTACCACCTGACCAACGTAGGCCTCTGTTCTAGTGATGGGTCGTTCTTGAACGATTCGTTCATTTTGAACGAATCTTTAATGTGACTCGGGACGAACGAGTCGTCTCGGCGAGTGATTCGTTCAGTCGCGCATGCGCAACATCCTATTAGGTCCTGTACTGGAATTAGTTCACCTGTTTTAGAGTCGTTCGTTCACCTTATGGGGCTGTCACGTGATGAACGAACGACTCAAACCCGAAGACTCAAAAGATGAACTAATCAATTCTCTTTCCGGCTCAGGCTGCATAGGTTAACATTACGGGGGTGTCACGTGATGAACGAACGACTCAAACCCGAGGACTCGAGAAATGAACTAATCAATTCTCTTTCCGGCTCAGGCTGCATAGGTTAACATTACGGGGCTGTCACGTGATGAACGAACGACTCAAACCCGAGGACTCGAGAAATGAACTAATCAATTCTCTTTCCGGCTCAGGCTGCGTTGGTTAAGCTAATTGGGCTGTCAGGTGATGAACGAACGACTCAAAACCGAAATCTTGTCAGATAAGAGGTGAGGTGAGCTAATCATAGACTAAAGACACAGGTAAACAATGAATTAATATTTTCTGTTTCTTATAGCATTATAGTTTTGTTTTGTTTGTAGTGTGATCAACGTTTGTGTAAGCAGTAGATGTGTTAGGGAAGTAAAACGTGACATTTTAATTATGTTTTGCTAAAATGAACAAAATGAACGAAATGACTCGAAAAAAGATTCGTTCATTTTGCTGAACGAGACTCAAAGGACCGAGTCGGTAAAATGATCCGAACTTCCCATCACTACTCTGTTCAGGCGTTGATAGTGTTGACAGAAAAGCATAATTCCGAATCTGAGGACGTGAACAGCTCCGTGAACAGCTCCGAACGTCACATGTTGTCGTCTCGAAATTACGGTAATTACGATATGGCGTGAACGCAGCATAAGTTCATGCATTTATGTCGTCACATAATGAGACGCAGAGGCCAAATACTGTGTTTCAGTATTTGTGTAGTAAACAAAGCCGCATCTCCGCCATTCATGCATACAGAGGCAAACGGAACATGCAGGATTCATATTTAAACCGTCTTTTTGCGTTTTAATACTCTCAGACACTAGTCCATATCGCGATTCAAATTAAGTGAGAGACCTACTTTTGATTTATTAATCCAAAAATTGACGAATTCTGTGGCATAGAGTAAAACGTCCGCGTTTAAGTGGAGGAGAAATTGTAGACGCGCGACCACGTAACGTTAGAGACAGAAATGACTTGCCGTTGTGTAAATAAAATAAATAACATAAGGCTGTTTCGTTTGTTTAATAAAAGAACAAGGTATAGACCTGTTCTATAGGAAAGGTAACCTTAAATGACGTCTGTTGTGATCTGGTGCTATACAGAAAATAAAGTTTACTTGACCTTCAAGGGGGGCGGGCTGCACTGGACATGCACCAAAACAAGTCGCTGTAAACAGAGGTGTTTGACAAGGTAAAAAAAGTGTTGTTTTACACGACCATTGAGAAATTTCAACCAAAGTATGTCACAGACATTTCATGAAGGCCCTAAAGAATCCTACCAACTTGTGGAAAATGGGCATGCGATGTCCCCTTTAAAACCAAGGAAAGTTCATATTTAAGATTTTTAGTGTTGTCAGGTCAGTCTTTTGGAACCCACTGAGATTTATTTTCATCTCTTAGATCTACGCATGCTAAAATCTGTTTTCTGTCAATGCACTGCTACAGGCTTAGTTTGTATGAAGTCCAGCACATCGGTTGTGGAGCTTGTGATGCTCTTGTGCTCACAGGTGAGATTTCTCTTTTTATTCTTGAATAATTTATTTTGAACAATTCATTTTGTAATAAAGTTGTAGTGTTTTCTGTCATCACACAAGTTACATTCATATTTCAAGCTTCATAAACCCCAAATAAACTTTGAAACTGCATTTAAACAGCTTAAAATCTTGAAAAATGTCACCGAGCTGCAATGTGGCAACATTTCATCAATCTTCTTAGCTTCTTTTGAAGCTTTGTGCTTGACCTAAACAGGATCTGGTTTCAGACCCACCCTACATTTCGCTGAAGCAAGTGTGGGTATGAAAGTATCACTGCATACTTCTGAATTAGACTCTTTAGCTTACGTTTATATTCATGCATATGGCAGATGCTCTTATCCAAAGCAAAATACATTCATGTTTTAGCAGTTCATGCATTCATAGGGAATTGAACCCAAGACCTTTGCTAGCACCATGCTCAACTGTCTGAGCTACAGTAATGCAGCTTTAGCTTCCAATAACGCCTCTAAAATTTGCACTCACATTTGAAATTCTGAAAGTATTCCTGTTGTTTTCGCAATCTTTGTGGAATTAATTAATCAGCAGTGTCTAAATTTTTTAAGTGTTTAGAGGTGAAGAATTTTCACTTACCTTCTAGACATATTGAAAATCCATCACTGCTCCATAATATGCTTTGCTTTCAATCCGCATGAGGAGAAATGCACTTTTCTTACTACTAATCAAACATTTCAAAGCAATATTATCATACAGTTTTATCTGGATGTCAGTATCTTATACTGGGAACCCCACTGAACCTCTTTGAACTCTTCTGAATGATCAGGATTTCAGTCTACAGCATCTCAGCAGGCTTCCTCTGCCTTCAAAGTTGGAGTCAGTATTAGAAGCTATGGGGTGTAGCAGTGGCCCATCCAGTGTTTGATGCCTTCTCATCCTTTTCTCCCCACCCTCCTCAATTTCCCGTCATCGCTCCATCAGCACATATAGTATTACTGAAGCTCCAGGCCTTCCATTAGTGGCTCAGGGGACGAAACCGTACCCTAAATATTGATTGGCAGGAAGCAGAAGGTAATGGGAGCTGCCTGTGATGTGTCCTTCTAGAAGCATCTGCAATGGATGCTAAGTGCATTCTGCCTCTATTTCTCAATAATCACTCTCGCTTATGTGGCAAAGAGCCAATCAGGAAAGATCATCAGTGTGTCTTTTCAGCAGCCACATCAGGCGCCTAAATCATCCACGCTAAAAAAAGACACAAATGTTGTTTTTATCATACAAATATGCATAAACCAATAAAGTTTTAGCATTTTACACTCATTTTGCACCTTTGACACATTTAAAATGTCCATAATGATTGTTTTGTGTGTTTTTAGGAGTGGCAGAACTCTATACAAAAGAATGCAGGACTTGCATTCATTGAACTTATTAATGAGGGGAGGTATGTGACATTCTCACTAAAGTTCTTTCTCGGCTGGCATTGTTTATGTTAAAATTTTCATAAAAGTCGTATGTACAATGCACACTTCCCCTATGTTTTTTACGAGATTTGGTGCAATATGTTGAAAGGAGATGCTCATTATACAAAAACAGTTGTTATATTTCACTGTGTTTTTGTTTCAGGCTTTTGTGTCATGCCATGAAGGATCACATTGTCCGTGTCGCCAATGAAGCTGAGTTCATCCTCAACAGGCAGAGAGCAGAAGATGTGCACAAACATGCTGAGTTTGAGGTCAGTCAGTCTGTGTGGATCACTGTGTCTTGGGTTCATGGTTTAATTGCTTATCATACAAAAGGTATAATGTGAAAATCATTTCCTTTGCTCCTTCTTTTCATAGTCCAACTGTGCCCAGTACGCTGCAGACAGGAGGGAAGAAGAAAAGATGTGTGATCACCTCATCAGTGCCGCAAAGCACAGAGATCATGTGACCGCAAACCAGCTGAAACAGAAGATCCTCAACATTTTGACCAATAAGCACGGAGCATGGGGAACCATGTCACAGAGGTTCACAATCTCAGTTTATAGCTACTGGAATTCAGTTTCTTGTTTTCTGGCCATTCATCACCTTTCTTTCCCACCTCAGTCAGCTGCATGATTTCTGGCGTTTGGACTACTGGGAGGATGACTTGCGCAGGAGGCGGAGATTCGTACGCAATGCCTTTGGCTCCACCCACTCGGACGTGGCTCTCAAGTCTCTAGAGGAATACGGTCAGCCACAACACATACATACCACCTCAGTCTAATTTACAGTGCTCAGATACAGTTGAGGTCAAAAGTTTACATACACCTTGCAGAATCTGCTAAATGTTAATTATTTTACCAAAATAAGAGAGATCATACAAAATGCATGTTATTTTTTATTAAGTACTGACCTGAATAAGATATTTCACATAAAAGATATTTACATATAGTTCACAAGAGAAAATAATAGTTGAATTTATAAAAAATTACCCGTTGAAAAGTTTACATACGCTTGATTCTTAATACTGTGTTGTTACCTGAATGATCCACAGCTGTGTTTTTTTTTGTGTATTGATAGTTGTTCATAAGTCCCTTGTTTGTCCTGAACAGTTAAACTGCCCGCTGTCCTTAAAAAAAAAAAATCCCTCAGGTCCCACAAATTCTTTGTTTTTTCAGCATTTTTGTGTATATTTGAACCCTTTCCAACGATGACTCTATGATTTTGAGATCCATCTTTTCACATTAAGGACAACTGAGGGACTGATGCATGGTTCAGAAGGAAAAATGATGCATTAAGAGCCGGGGGGTGAAAACTTTTGAACAAAATGAAGATGTGTACATTATTATTTTGCCTAAATATCATATTTTTTCTCATTTAGTACTTCCTTTCAGGTGCTACAGAAGATACGTGCAAGTTTCCCAGAAGACAAAATAAGTTAAATTTACCCTGATCCCAAATTTCAAAAGTTTTCACCCCCCGGCTCTTAATGCATCGTATTTCCTTCTGAAGCATCAGTGAGCATTTGAACCTTCTGTAATAGTTGCATATGAGTCAAGGTGTATGTAAACATTTGACTTCAGCTGTATGTCTCAGAGACATTATGTGTGATGTGTGTCTATACCAGGTGTGTCACTCCTCTGAGGACATGAGGTAGGCAGTGCCTTCTCAAAAAATTGGATGAGAAGAAAAATTCATACTGCAAAAATAAAACAATATTACAAAATATGACATTACAAAAAGTGTATAAATCACTTGTTTTTTTTAGAGAAAACTGTCCAACAGCAACACCAGCAGGTAAAGTTAAAGCAAGAGTCCTCGTCTCTCTCGCCTCCCCTGAGCCCATTGAGTTTTAATAGACCTTCTAAAGTGTGCGGTGGGTTTGTTGGGGGGTAATTGAGAATTAATGAGGGAACGTCAATGTGAGATTTCAGTGGCAATGCCTCCATTGCAATATGATTGGATATGACTGGTTTTGTTTGGCTGTGATTGGTTCCGGCGATAAATCCCGCCTCTTGTGTCCATGCATATTCTGCTTTCGCAAATCAGTCTGAATGAACAATGTAATGGGTTAATGGGAAGACTGTGACCAGTGTTTGATGACTGATGACCCGAAAAAAATTCAAAAATAGTTACAAGTTAAGTATTCAAAAGAATAGCTGAACACAAGTTCACAAATAAAATATATTGTTTAAATTGTTACTGCTTTGAGTTATTATTTTGGAATAAATATAAAATGCTAAAAAAAACCTCCAAACTGAGGAGATTTATACTTCGTTTTAATAAATCAAATAGCCTATTAATTACATTAATGGAAAATGTTTTTATTATCGTAGTGTACTTAATGTTTATTTAACCAAGAAAATGTGACTGGGAGATGAATTTAAATAAAAAAAAATTAATACAAAATAAATACAAAATAAATAAAAATATTTTTATATTATATATATATATATATATATATATATATATATATATATATATAATTTTTATTTTTTTAAATGTGTGTGTGTGTGTGTGGGCAGGCCCTGAGGAGGAAGAAGGCATGAAGTCAAAGAAATCGTTCCGTAGTCATTCGGTGGTCAATCAGAACCCTGAGACGGAGCTAATGCTGGAAGGAGACGATGACGCCGTCAGTCTGCTGCAGGAGAAAGAGATCGACAACCTTGCAGGTATTCAGCGTCTCTGCAGCACTCAGGAGGCTGTTATTTACAAGCTCTATTGTAAGGCTGCCATGGCACTATTAAACAAATTAGTCTTAAATGCCAGTCTGCACCAACAGTGCCACTCCTATCTGCTTATGTAGAAACCATTAGCATGGTGATTCTTTGATGTATTGTTGATGCATGTGCTAATGTATGCAACTGTACTTTATTCCCAGTGGCTTTTCGTCCGAGGGTATTTATCTCAAGAGGCAAGTTTGGTCCTTCAGTAAACGAGTATGCTAATTAGCGGTTTAAGCCCAGAACAAGCTCCAGCCCTTCTGCCTTTTGATGCAAATCTCAACTGAATCGGCACAAGAGTGTGATTATGAGCTTAAGTGCTACATCTGATTTTGACATTGAATGTCTGAATCACTAAATTAACTAATTAACGCTTATCAAAGTAGCCACTTATTCATTACCCTAATGAGTTGCTGACTGTATTTAACACATTGTGGCTATTTAATCATTATTTAATTAAACTAATTAGCTTATTTTCTCAGATTTTAGTTTTTTCTTATATACTTTCTTAGTGAAAGAGGGGTGTCTATTCATCTCAATGTGGTTTGAAATCTGATGTCTTTGATCATATGATTATGTTTTTAGTTTTCAGTCACCTGAGCTAGAAATGCATAAATAACATCCTGATAACAGGCACCACTAAAATGCAAATTTTTAAGGGTTTTTAATGATAAAAGATGCTTTTTAGAACTAGACGATGTAGATTTTAGATGTATTAAATGTTACATTTTTAAAATGTATTTAATTCTCCAGACCTGGTTCTGAAATCACAATCACTGACTTTTAAATGTTAAGTTTCTCCTTCTCTGGCATGGTTTCTTTCAGGTCCAGTGGTTTTAAGCACACCGGCCCAGCTCGTTGCTCCTGTGATCGTTGCAAGAGGAACGTTGTCAATCACTACAACAGAGATCTATTTCGAGGTGGATGAGGATGATCCAACATTCAAGAAGATTGATTCAAAGGTATTGTATCTGCCACTAATAATGTCACCCTATGAGTCATAGCTTTTTTTTTTTTTTTTTTTTAGACCTTTTATTTCACACAAAATTACTGAAGATTTTATCAGTTGATGTGAATATCATCTAGTCAGATCTTCAAGACCATGCATTAGCATTGCTATTGCCCCAGAGCTCTTAGGGTTGTTAAACGATTAATCACGATTAATCACATCCAAAAGCATCTAAAAGTTTGTATACATGTTTATACATGTGTTTGTTTATACAGTTGTGGTCAAAAGTTTACATGCACCTTGCAGAATCTGCTAAATTTTAATTATTTTACCAAAGTAAAAGGGATCATACAAAATGCATGTTACTTTTTATTTAGTAATGACCTGGATATTAAATTTAACATAAAGGCGTTTACATATAGTCCACAAGAGAAAATAATAGTTGAATTACCTGAATAATCCACAGTGTTTTTTTTTTTGTTGTTGTTGTTGTTGTTTTTGATGATAGTTTTTCATGAGTCCCTTATTTGTTCTGAACAGTTAAACTGCCAGCTGTTCTTCAGAAAAATACTTCAGGTCCCACAAATTCTTTGGGTTTTCAGCATTTTTGTGTATTTGAACCTTTTTCAACAATAACTGTATGATTTTGAGATCCATCTTTTCACACTGAGGACAACTGAGAGACTCATAACCATTACAGAAGGTTCAAACGCTCACTGATGGTTCAGAAGGAAAAACAATGCATTAAGAGCTAAGGGGTGAAAACTTATGAATTCGAAGCTCAAGGTAAATTTTACTTATTTTGTTTTCTGTGAAACATGTGAGTATTTTCTGTAGCTTCTGAAGGGCAATACTAAATAAAACAAATATGATATTTAGGCAAAATAAGAAAAAAGTACACATCTTCATTCTGTTCAAAAGTTTTCACCCCCAGCTTTTAATGCATAATTTTACTTTGAGTGTTTGAACCTTCTGTAGTAGTTGCATGGGAGTCCCTCAGTTGTCCTCAGTGTAAAAAAAGATGGATCTCAAAATCATACAGTCATTGTTGGAAAGGGTTCAAATACACAAAAATGCTGAAAAAAACAAAAAATTTGTGGGACCCTAAGGATTTTTCTGAAGAACAGCGGGCAGTTTAACTGTTTAGGACACATAAGAGACTCATAAACTACTATCACTAAACCAAAAAAAAGCACAGCTGTGGATCATGTAAACTTTTGAACAGGGTCATTTATATAAATTGAACTATTATTTTCTCTTGTGGACTTTATGTAAACATCTTTTATGTGAAATATCTTATTCAGGTCAGTACTAAATAAAACATAACATGCATTTTATATGATCCCTCTTATTTAGGTAAAATAATTAACATTTTGCAGATTTTCCAAGGTGTATGTAAACTTTTGACCTCAACTGTATATACATAATATACACACACAGTACACAAACATATACTATGTAAACAAAGTTTTATTTTGGATGAGTTTAATCGCAAATAATAATTTGACAGCCCTTTGCTAACTACCATTCCTCTGATTGTATTTAAATGCTTTGCTTGTGTGTTTGTCAGGTGTTGGGGTATACTGAGGGTCTTCATGGGAAATGGATGTTCAGTGAGATCAGAGCAGTTTTTTCCAGACGCTACCTGCTCCAAAACACTGGATTAGAGGTCTTCATGGCCAACAGGAGTAAGATGCCAACATCCCAAACAACAGTGTCAAGCTGATGTTTAATTCATGTTTCATAATGACACTATTTCATTATCATCTCCACAGCATCCGTCATGTTCAACTTCCCAGATCAGGCCACAGTAAAAAAGGTAGTGTACAGTTTACCTCGGGTTGGCGTTGGCACCAGCTATGGCCTCCCTCAGGCAAGGTAAGGACTTTGGTGTTGGCTTTTTAATATTGAAACTGATTCTGTGATATGAGATCAGTTTAGGAGCAGTTCTTATGTGACTAAACAGTAAATGTGTTATTAGCCACTGCTAACTGATTGTCTTGTTATTTTGCTCTTCCTCGCATAGACGGATCTCTTTGGCAACACCTAGGCAACTCTTTAAGTCATCTAACATGACTCAGAGATGGCAGCGGAGGGAGATTTCAAATTTTGAGTACCTCATGTTCCTCAACACGATTGCAGGTGAGATTGTGCAGAGATTTTCTGCACAAATAAGTTTCCTAGGATTGCAACTAACAGTTTCGTCACTACAAGTGATGTAAGAAATCACATAGTGAGATATGTAAGTTACATGCTCACACACAACATTGTCGGTTGATATTTGTTTGCAGGGAGGACCTACAATGATCTGAACCAGTATCCTGTCTTCCCTTGGGTCCTGACAAACTATGAGTCAGAAGACCTGGATCTTACCTTGCCTGGGAATTTCCGGGATCTCTCGAAGGTTTGCCCATCCTCAAAGTCTTCAACTCATTTGGAGCTACATAAATCATCCAGAATTTAGTTGGAATTGTAAAAAAAGTTTTAGATTTTCAATGTGGTCTCATACAAAATGCATTCTTTGTTTTTGTAATTTAAATGTAAATGTAATCAAATGTTATATGAATTGAATACATGTACACTACTATTCAGTTATGTGTTTTCTTTTTTTTTTTTTAATGGTTTGAAAAGTGCACCAGGGCTTCACTGATTTGCATTTAAAAACAGTAATATGGTGAAATATTATTAAAATATTATTAAAGTTATTAAAATAACTTTTTTCTATTTTAATATATTTTAAAATGTTATTTATTCCTGTGATTTCAAAGCTGAATTTTCATCAGCCATTACATCATATATATACACACACTGCCATTCAAAAGTTTGGAATCAGTAAGATTTTTAATGTTTTTTAAAGAAGGCTCATCAGTTTATTTGATTAAAAATACAGAAAAAAGGATGAAATATTATTGCTATTTAAAATAACAGATTTCTATTTTAATATACTTTAAAATATAATTTATTTCTGTGATGCAAAGCCGAATTTTCATCACGATCCTTCAGAAATCATTCTAATATGCTGATTTATTATCTCTGTTGGAAATGGTTGTGCTGCTTAATATTTTTTTGGAACCTGTGATACTTTTTTCAGGATTCTTTGATGAATAAAAAGTTAAAAGAACAGTATTTATTCAAAATAGAAATAAGTTAAATATAAATAAGTTTCAGTGAATTCACTTATTTTAAGTGAAATAGGTTTCAAACAGAATTTACTGACCCCAAACTTTGAACAGTAGTGTATATTGTTACAAAAGATTTCTATTTTAAATAAATGCTGTTCTTTTTAGCATTTTATTCATCTAAAGAATCCTGAAAAAAGCATCACAGATTCCAGAAAATAAATAAACAAATAAATCAGCATATTAGAATGATTTCTGACGGATCATGTGACACTGAAGATTGGCGTAACAATGCTACAAATTCAGCTTTGCATCACAGGAATAAATTCTATTTTAAAGTATATTAAAATAGAAAACCACTATTTTAAATTGCAATAATGTTCTGTATTTTTAATCAAATAAACGCAGCCTTGATGAGCTGAAATATCACTGATCCCAAATTTTTGAATGGCAGTGTGTGTATATATATTATTTTCATATATAAAGTAATATTATAATGTCAATTATTTATATGTTTTTAATAACCAGAATTTTTTTCTCCTTCCTATTTTATAATATAGCCAATCGGAGCCCTGAATCCAAAGCGAGCTGTGTTCTATGCCGAACGCTATGAGACGTGGGAGGATGACGGAACTCCGCCCCATCATTACGCATCACTGTACTCCACTGCGGCATCGACTCTCTTCTGGCTTGTCAGGATAGTGAGTCGTCCGTTTATATTATATTATCTCAAAATTTAAAATCTTAAAATTCAGTTTCTAACGAAAGCTCTTGTGAAAGTGTAATAATCTGACATTGTGTGCCACTTATTCCACAGGAACCCTTCACCACATTTTTCTTGAATTGTAATAACAACAAGTTCGACCATCCTGATCGGACGTTTTCCGGCATCGCGCGCTCTTGGCGAAGTTGCCAGAGGGACACGTCTGACGTTAGGGTGAGCAAAATTTTTAAATAAGGTTAAAACGATGCTGTAACTGATCATATTTCTATGCTGTGACCTCAACATGTTTGTTTGTTTATATGACAGGAGTTGATCCCTGAGTTCTACTACCTCCCTGAAATGTTTGTGAACAGCAGCGGTTACGACCTGGGGGTGAGAGAGGACAGGACAGCCGTGTGTGATGTGGAACTACCAGTCTGGGCCAAAAAACCAGAGGACTTTGTTCGCATCAACAGAATGGTGAGAGATGAAAAGATTATGCTTGTGTGTTTTAGCACCTTTGTTCGTCCACATTAGAGCATAGATTAGGATTAATAGTCCAATTCAGCCAGTGTGGCACGAATGAAAATAAGACGAGCCCAGTGCTCTGAATGGAGCAGCTCTGGTTTGTAGAGAAAAGAAATCAACTTCGAACCTCACACAGCCTTTACAAGCCTAGTAATTTCTTTTTGAAGCCCTGATTGCTTCTTGTATTAACCTTGTTGTCCTCTTCCTGTCTCAGGCACTGGAGAGTGAATTTGTGTCCTGTCAGTTGCACCAGTGGATCGATCTCATCTTTGGCTACAAGCAGAGAGGACCAGAGGCCATTAGGGCTCTCAATGTTTTTCATTACCTGTCTTACGAGGGATCCGTGAACTTGGACAGCATCACCGACCCCCAGCTTAGAGAGGTAAGACCCCTCGCCGGAGAGGTCAGTGAGTATTGATTCAACAGAGGATATCGATCTAGGACCTTGTCCTACTTGTGTGAATCAAGTTAACTTGTGTTTTTGATGGGTTTCTATTAGACTTTGACCAATATTGTTTTTTATAATGCTACTTTTCATTTTTTTTACATATTTTTTTTAATCAATCAAACAATTCAAGGAGACATTGGATGCAAAATTAACCTTTACATGATGTTAGCATATAAATGTGTCTTTGCAGTGTGTGGACACAACAATTTCGATTTTCTGACCAGTGTGACATCATACTGCTTAGACCCCACCCACATTAGAGTCTTCATTTTCTTGTGGAAAGCGGCATCCGATGTCCCCTTTACTAATTAAATATACTGGTAATAAAAAACAAATATTGTATGATAATCTTAGTCATTAGTCTTTAATGTCTCCTGTCAGTATCTTTCTCTTCTCTGTCTAAAATGAGTGATTATGTTTATTTCTAAGCGCAGCATGTTGACAGCAGTGTTCTGCTTGTCTTTCCCTGTGTGTAAATGTCTGTCATACGTGAGGCAGCTCTAGGGTCTGTCAACTAAAAATGTAACAGCTTGTTTTGTCTCTTTGTCATCTCTTTAGTCCATGGAGGCTCAGATTCAGTCATTTGGGCAGGCTCCATCACAGCTGCTAATAGAGCCTCATCCTCCACGCAGCTCCGCCATGCACCTGGTGAGACTTTATTATATATATATATTTTTTTTATTATGTCTTTTTCTTTTTATTGTGATCTATATTACATTTCTTTTATCAGTTATCTATATTAGATCTGTTTTAAAAAGATCAATTTTGTCCTTTATTTAATACATCGTTTATCTTGATTTGTCTTTATTACATTCATTTTATGTAGCTCAGAGTTGTACTGTGTCCTCATTAGTTGCGATTGACCAAATTTTGTAATTTGGTCCATTTTGTGTCCTCATAAATGCAAAATGAAGGCACAAAGTGACAAAATCACAGTAGGGTAGTACATAAAATTTTGATTTACAGTTGAGGTCAAAAGTTTACATCCCCCTTTGTAGAATCTGCAAAATGTTAATTATTTTACCAAAATTGAAAGAGGGATCATACAAAATGCATGTTATTATTTAGTACTGACCTGAATAAGATATTTCACATAAAAGATGTTTACATACAGTCCACAAGAGAAAATAATAGCTGAATTTATAAAAATGACCCAGTCGAAAGTTTACAACCCCTTGATTCTTAAAGGAGAAGTCTACTTCCAGAACAACAATTTACAAATAATGTAGTCACTCCCTTGTCATCCAAGATGTTCATGTCTTTTTTCTTCAGCCGGAAAGAAATTGTTTTTTGAGTTATACATTTCAGCATTTCAGCATATGGTGCCCCAGTTTTAAACTTCCAAAATGCAGTCTAAATGTGCCTTCAAACAATCCCAAATGCGGTTGTAAATGATCCCAGCCGAGGAAGAAGGGTCTTATCTAGCGAAACGATTGGTTATTTGCATTAAAAAAATACAATTAAAATACTTTTTAATCTTAACGCTCGTCTTGTCTTTCTCTCCCTGAACTCTGTGTATTCTGACAGTTAGGGTATGTCGAAAAACTCCAATCGTATTTTCTCCCTCAACTTCAAAAATCATTTCAAAATCATCCTACATTGCTGCAGAAGTACCGACACAGTCTTTGCAAAGTGAACATGCAAAGAAAATCAAACGAGTGTTTGACATTAAGAAGTATATAAATTGTATTATTTTTATGAAAATAACCGATCGTTTTGCTAGATAAGACCCTTCTTCCTCAGCTGGAAATGTACAACCGTATTTGGGATCATTTGAAGCTGCATTTAAACTGCATTTCTGAAGTTCAAAATCGGGGCACCACAGCAGTCCATTATATGGAGAAAAATCCTGAAATGTTTCCCTCAAAAAACAAAATGTTTCCCAGAAGAAAATCAGTTAAATTTACCCTGATCTTCAAATTCAAAAAGTTTCCACCGCCAGCTCTTAATGCATGGTTTTTCCTTCTGGAGCATCAGTGAGCGTTTGAACCTTCTGTAATAGTTGCATATGAGTCCCTCTGTATGAAAATCATACAGTCATTGTTGGAAGGGGTTCAAGTACACAAAAATGCGGGAAAACCAAAGACTTTGTGGGAACTAAAGGATTTTTCTGAAGAACAGCAGGCAGTTTTACTGTTCAGGACAAAAAAAAAAAACAAACAAACAAAAAAAAAAACACAGCTGTGGATCATTCAGGAAACAACACTTATTTAAGAATTTAGAATGAAGGGGATGTATCCTTTTGAACAGGGTCATTTTTATAAATTCAACTATTGTTTTCTCTTGTGGACTATATGTAAACATCTTATATGTGAAATGTCTTATTCAGGTCAGTACTAAAACAACAACATGCATTTTGTATGATCACACTTATTATGGTAAAATAATGAACAGTTTGCACATTCTGAAAGGGGGATGTAAACTTTTGACCTCAACTGTACATGCATTAGATCAGTGATTGATCACATCACACCTGGTTCGGCCACTGATTTACACCTGACAAGGCTGTCTAGGGTTAGTTGTTACACATGACCCAACCTCCCCCCCTCCTGACAGTCCAAAACTGTTCCCAAACTATAGCCTTACCCAGAATCCCCCCCTGTGATTTTTCACCCCATTTGATCCATTGTAATGTACCTTTCTAATTCCCTGTCCCTTCCTTTCTCCTTTTTCTTCCCTGTTTTTCCTCTTCCTCCTCCTCTTTCTCTCTTCTGCTCATCAGTGTTTCCTTCCCCAGAGTCCTCTGATGTTCAAGGACCAGATGCAGCAAGATGTAATCATGGTGCTAAAATTCCCCTCCAACTCTCCCGTCACGCACGTGGCGGCCAACACGTTGCCTCACCTCAGCATTCCCGCTGCGGTTACGGTCACATGCAGCCGGCTGTTCGCTGTCAACCGTTGGCACAACACAGTCGGTGAGTATGACTTTCTGACAACTTTCTTAGACACAACAGTTTTCAAACCACCTTTTTAAATGTTTATTTACAATATTAGCAATATGTTTTGTTTAGGTCTCAGAGGTGCTCCGGGATACTCATTAGAACAGGCTCATCACCTTCCTATTGAGATGGACTCTCTGATTGGTGAGTTCCTCAGATCATGTGACCATGTCTTTAGCCAGTAATTAATCACGTCACTGGAGGCAGGTCTGAAATTCCTGCCGTTAAAAAGGTAATTTACCCAAAAATATAAATACTGTCATGATTTATTGCAAAACCAATGTCTTTCTTCACCAAAGAAGATATTTTGACTAATGTTGGTAACCAAACAACTTCAGTGCTCATTGACTTTCGTTGTTTTAAATGAAAGTCAATGGGAATTGAAACTCTTTGGTTACCAACTTTGTTCAAAATATCTTATGATGTTCTGCAGAAGGAGGAAATGCATACAGGTTTGGTAAACTGTAAGAGAATTTTTAATTTTGTGTGGACTATTCTTTTCAAAGACTGACTAAGCTTGTTTGTCTTCAGACTCAAATTGGACAGTTTTTTCAATATTCACACCTGGTCTGTGTTTTCTTTTCACAGCCAATAACTCTGGCATTAGTAAAAGGCAGATCACGGATTTGGTGGATCAAAGCATTCAGATCAACACGCACTGCTTTGTGGTGACAGCTGACAACCGCTACATCCTGGCATGTGGTTTCTGGGACAAGAGTTTCCGTGTTTACTCGACTGAGACAGGTGCTTGTGTCTTTTGCAATTTTATGCCATTTGTATGCCAACTTGTACATATAAAAGACTTTCACTCTTTATTACAAATATGATATGTGCACATGTACTAATCTGCTGACTCTTCATTTAGGGAAACTCACTCAGATCGTGTTTGGTCACTGGGATGTGGTGACCTGTCTTGCGCGGTCCGAGTCCTACATTGGAGGTGACTGCTACATTGTCTCTGGCTCACGAGATGCAACCCTTCTTCTGTGGTACTGGAGCGGAAGACACCACATCATCGGAGACAATCCCAACAACAGTGAGTACAATGTTTTTAAACCATATGACTTGGTGCATAAGAGTATTGCTTTCATTTACATAATTGCATTCTCAACAAGGCTGTATACATTTATTCCAAAACACAGTACAACAGTAATATTGTTAAATATTCTTACAATTTAAAATAGTTCTATTTATTTTATTGCATTAAATGTCATTTATTTCTGTGATGGCAAAGCTGAATTTTCAGCAGTATTACTCAAGTCTTTAATGCCACATGATCCTTCAGAAATCATTCTAAAATGCTGATTTGGTGCTCAAGAAACATGTCAGATTATCATCTATATTGAAAACAGTTGTATTAGGGATAGTTCACCCAAAAATGAAAATTACCCCAGATGAATACAATCAGAGTTCTATTAAAAAAAAATGTCCTGGCTCTTCCAAGCTCTATAATGGCAGTGAATGGCTGTTGAGATTTTGAAGCCCAATAAAGTGCATGCATCCATCATAAAAAGTGCTCCACACAGCTCTGGAGGGATAATAAATGCCTTCTGAAGCAAATTGTTGCATTTATATAAAAAAAAAATCCATATTTACAACTTTATAAATATAATCTCTAGCTTTCGCTAACTTTTTTTTAATATATATATATATAACTTTGTATTCGTCTGAAAAAAGAAAGTTATATACACCTAGGATGTCTTGAGGGTGAGTAAATCATGGGGTATTTTTCATTTTTTTGGGTGAACTATCCCTTTAATATTCTCTGTGGAATATGTGATTATTTTTTTTTTTTCTTTTTTTCCCCAAGACTCTTAGAGGAATAGAAAGTTCAAAAGAGCAGCATTTGTTTAAAACAGAAATCTTTTTCCTGTTACTCATATCAACTCATTGCACCCTTGCAGAATAAAAGTATTAATTTTCAAAACAAAAATACACAGATATCTTACTAATGCCAATCTTACAGTAGTAAGATGTCACATACATTAGACATATTTTAATATTTATTTAATATTGATATTACACAGAGAAAAATGGTTTCTGAACTCATGGTTTCTGGTTACCTTCATCTCATTCCTAACATATCTTAATTTTTACTTTTGTGTGGTAATGAAAAAAGAAAAAGAAATTTGTAGGATTCCAGAAGCTGACCTTCTGTTGTATTGTAGGTGATTATCCGGCACCTAGAGCGGTTCTGACAGGCCATGACCACGAGGTGGTGTGTGTGTCAGTGTGTGCTGAACTGGGACTTGTCATCAGTGGGGCCAAAGGTCAGTCTGAGACTTTTTTTTCTCAAAATTGTGATAGAAACTCACAATTCTGACTTTTCTCAGAATTTTGAGCTGTAAACTCGCAATTGTGAGTTATAAAGTCAGAATTGCAAGTTTATATCTCACAATTCTGATTTTATTACAGTTTATAACTTGCAATTACAAGTTTATCTCACAGTTCTGAGGAAAGAATTCTGAATTGCGATATAAACTTGCACTTGCTAGAAAAGAAATCAGAATTGCGTGAAAAAAGTAAATTGCAAATCACAAACTTGCGTTTGATAGAAAAAAAAAAATCAATTGCGAGATACAAACTCACATTTGCTAGAAAAGTCAGAATTACGTGAAAAATGTCCAACTTGCGAGATACTCCACATTTGCTGGAATAAAAAATTGTGTAAAAAAATCTGAATTGCAAGATACAAACTCGTATTTGCTAGAAAAAAGTCAGAATTGCGAGATACCTCACATTTGCTAGAAAAAAAAAAAATCTGAATTATGTAAAAAAAAATAAAAAATCAGAATTGCAAGATACAATTTTGCATTTTCTAGAAAAAGTCATAATTGCGAGATACCAACCCGCATTTGTTAGAAAGGTTAGAAATCCGTGATTAAAAAGTCAGAATTGCGAGATACAAATTTGCATTTGCTAGAAAAAAATTCAGAATTGCATGAAAAGTCAGAATTGCAAGATACAAAGTTGTAATTGCTAGAAAAAAAAAAGTCAGAATTGTGAGATATATAAATGTAATTGCAAGAAAAAAAAAAAACATCAGAATTGCAAGTTTACTCAGTTTTTATCGGTTTATTATTCTGAGAAAAACCAAGAATTATGTCTCACAATTCTGACTCGCAATTGCGAGTTTATATCACAAATCTGAGAAAAAGGTCAGAATTGTGAGATAAAGTATTGCAATACCCTTTTTTAACATTTTTTTTTTTAGTCACTAAAAAGGACATGTTTATTTAAAAAATTTTGATTATTATTTTCATTGTTTCTCAGATTTTAATGTTTGTTTTTTTTTACAGAGGGGCCATGTTTGGTGCACACCATCACAGGAGATTTGCTCCGGGCCCTGGAGGGCCCTGAGAACTGTCTCCGGCCCCGTCTGATCTCTGTGTCCAGTGAAGGCCACTGTATCATCTACTATGAGAGAGGACACTTCTGTAACTTCAGCATTAATGGCAAACTCCTGGCACAGATGGAGATCAATGACTCCACACGTGTAAGCGGAGACATGCACGTTAGAACAGAAACAAGAATACATTAATCCAAAACAGTTTCTATATTTAATCTTTCTTTGTTTTCCCCCAGGCCATTCTGTTGAGCAGTGACGGTCAAAACCTGGTAACAGGAGGTGATAACGGTGTTGTTGAAGTCTGGCAGGCCTGTGATTTTAAGCAGCTGTACATTTACCCCGGCTGTGATGCAGGAATCAGGGCTATGGACTTATCCCATGACCAGAGGTGAGCACACCTGACCTAAAACTAATAATATACATTGAGCACTAATTTTACAACAATATATTTTTCTATATACTTGCAGGACTTTGATCACTGGGATGGCGTCAGGCAGCATTGTGGCGTTTAACATTGATTTCAATCGATGGCACTACGAACATCAGAACAGATACTGAGACAGAACAAAGAGAGACAGAGACAGGAGAGAGAGGGACCTTGTTTAGGGCCCACAGTTGAAGCAGTGAGAAAGGTGGAGTTGATTTCCTGCTTGACAGATGATGGTGTCCCTCTAAGTTCAGGGTGGAGTTAAACCCGGATGAAAACACAAGACATATCGCTAATGTTACTTAGACCTTTAGGGTTGTCCTTCACTCCCCACATACTATGATGAGTTGCCTAATGTCCTTTTGTCTGCCAAGATCATCGTACAAGATCGAAGCCAGGAGGACAGCGGGACTGGATGGACTGTACCGCAGTTCCCAGCAGAAGAGGCTTAGAGATAAACCACCAACAAAACTGTTTTTTTTTTTTTTTTTTTTTTTTGGGAGGGTTGAGGGAGGGAGGAAAGGGGTCTGGGGTGGGATTATGATGGAGCGGTGAACTTAGTCTTTGTAAATACAAACTGCAGCTGTGCAGTTCTTCACTACAAGGGGATAAAAACCATACTTCCCGCTCGCTCTCCATTACGGAAGATCCCATAATCCTTTAATTTATTAATGACTTGCTGTAAGATATTGTGTAGTTCCAACGAAATGATGATGATTTGGATGATTATAGACGAAGGCCTGCCGATTCACAGGGAGGAAGTGAACTGCTCAGACAGGAAACAAGCTTCTCTTTCCTCTTTGTATATTTGGTAATTGTTTTGTCATATATGTAAATATTGTGATGGTTAGGAAAGCCAGGCATGTAACCGGGCCATAAAAAAAAAGAATAAAGAGGAGAAAAAAAGCAACAAAAAAAAGAGAAAAAGAAACCCTCCCTCACTCACACATTTCATTATTTATGAAAAAGAAAAAACAAACAATTATTAATGTTGACGTTTTTGTATCAAACACATTGCACCGGTAACATCCCATGATTTATCAGCGTATAAGGATTTTTCTTTTTCTTTGGTCTCCTACCACATTTTAGGCCCATTCTCCATTGTATAATTTGTGCATTGATGTTTGTTGTATTTAAATAATTAATATTATAATCATATGTGATGATTACGTTGTACAACCACAGCCACAGTAAGCAATATCCTTGTAGCCGAGAGTGACTGCAGAGACGTGGATTGAAATCCGCATACAAGAATACTGAGACATTTTTTTTTTCATCCCCCTCTTTAAAAAGTGTGAGAGGAACGAGTGAGAAGGATATTTTTCAAATCAACAACACTGATACTGAAATATAGCCGTTTTACTACAGAGGTGTATAACTGCTAGTCAGCTGGAAGCTAAGACTGAGTTCAGAAATGAAAATATGAATAAATTATGCAAAGAATTTGTTGATCTGCCTTTTCATTGGCCGTCGGATGTGAATTATACACGAGACAGCGGCGCATACATAACGTGCAGGTCTGTCTCTGTGTAGGTGAGTGGTCAGTACTGTATATTTGATTTGATTTGTACATTTGCTAAATATCTTTTGTTCATTTATTTTGCAAGGTGTATCTGATCATGATGATTGCACATTATTTTAATTTATTTTGTTTTATATGTCTGCATCGTTTGTGGAGAGGAGAGGAATAGTTTTTGGCAGGAGGTAAATATTGGATGATTTATTTAGATTCAGATGTAATTTTTAAATTCAGTCCCCACCTGCTGTTTCATGCATTTGCTGCAACTTGAATAAGCCAGAATCTCACAGGTGTCTCTTAAAATGTTTAAATATTAATTCATGCCAATATATAGATCAATAACTGTAAAATAAAATTGTTTCCTTTTTGTCGTATTTACAATAAAACAAACCAAAACATCTTTTTGAGGTACTCGTGTGTTTTTCCTTTAAACATCTAGATCTGAATGTCCTAAAATACTGAACATCCTGAATTGAATGAAGTCACTTAGCAAACTTTTTAATTGCCCCTTTCACATAGTAATACCAGTTAATTGCCGGGAACAACTTCCCTGGTAAAATAAATGCTCTGTTCAATCCACAATGACATTACGTCCTTTTTCTAGTAAGCACCATTCTCACATCAATTTCAAAATACTAGTAAATTCTGTGACATCATTAAGTGGAAGTGACCTCTTAACAGCCGGCCCCCCAGTGTTGTGTTTGTAAACATGGAGGGGTATACACTACCAGTCTAACGTTTTTGAACAGTAAGATTTTTAATGTTTTTTTTTTTTTTTGTTTTTCTTTAAAAAAAGTCTCTTTTGTTTGCCTGCATTTATTTAATCCAAAGTACAGCAAAAACTGTACAATTTTAAAATATTTGTACTATTTAAAACAACTGTTCTATTTAAATATATTTTAAAATGTAATTTATTCCTGATCAAAGCTGAATTTTCATTACCATTACTCCAGTCTCCAGTGTCACATGATCCTTCAGAAATCATTCTGATTTGCTGATTTATTATTGTTTAAAAACAGCGGAGGAAAATTTTTTTCAGGTTTCTTTGATGAATAGAAAGTTCAGAAGAACAGCATTTATCTGAAATAAATATATAAATAATGATAATTTTATTTATAGAAATCTTTTGTAACATAAATTCATCACTTCCGATTAATTTAAAGCATCCTTGCTAAATAAAAATATTAATTTATATATATTAAGTATTAATAGTTAATAAGGTAGTTAGTAGGCCTGTCGCGATTATTAAATAACCGTCTGATCGCGGTTATTTCATCTAATCGCGGTCAATTCAGACAACCGCGATTATTGCGCACGGAGGCATTGTATTTTGTTTATGTTTGTTCATGCTGCTTCACAGACATCGCACTCTGTGAAGCAGCATGAATACAGATCATTTTAAGTGCTTGTTTAAGCTCGGATGAAAAAGCGATCGAGTTTATGGAGCTATCAAACTAAGCAGACACGAGTCACTATATTTTGGTCTTATTTTTAGCATAAAGCATTTGGATTTACTTCGGTTTTTTATGGTTTCTACCAAGATCCGGCAACACGAGCGAGTCAAGGCTCCTGTTGCTCTTTTACTGCTTTCCCTGTTATTCACCAATGATTCACCACACATACTACAGAAGAGAGACACATCTATGCACGTTAAAAACCTCATTAACAGCTAGCTGTTCAGGGGTGCGTTTCCCAAAAGCATCGTTAGCCAACTATGGTCGCAAGTTCCGTCGTTACCAACATAGTTCAATGATTTGGTGTTTCCCGAAACCATAGTTCAAACGAACATTCGCAAACAAGTGCAACGACGTAACTCGCTGATTAACCTCCATAGTACGATGCATTGATGTGGAAACGAACTAGCTAGTCACGACTGTTTCCCGAACACGGTCGCATCTCCATCGTTTGAACCACATTAGTTCAACAATGTAGGGCCGTTGTTAATGACGTCACCGAGTAATAATTTATGCTATTTAACTTATTAGAGATCTCTAAAATGCAGCTATATTAAACATGGCACCTGATGACTAATTTACTATTTTTTGTTCCATGTTATTTCGCTTTATTTGATGTTTCATCCATGGCGGGTTCCCTCTTACGTCATACTCCGGGGTTCCCGTAGGCATTTAAGCGCATGCGCACTATTCAAAAACGTCGCTTGCAGAGGAAGCTTAAAAATACATAGATTAAAATGCATTTATATTTAGATCGAGTGAAAGATATAGATTGTACTGCATGTTAGCTTGCTTACTGTGCCCAAGAGCATAATTTATTGAGCCCATATGTCTTACTAACAAGGAACTGCTTCTAACCACAGGTCGAGAGCTGTAGTTTCAACCACGTAAGTTTGTGACACTGTCTGCGAATGTTCGTTTGAACTATGGTTTCGGGAAACACCGTTGAACTATGTTGGTAACGACGGAACTTGCGACCATAGTTGGTTAACAATGCTTTTGGGAAACGCACCCCAGGAGCGCTTCACAAAAATGAACCGAAACTCAGCGAATACATGCCTCACAGACATGATAAATATATATAAATAGAAAGCTGTAAATTATTGCTTAATGAAATAAAACAAATCGAAAACAAAAACTCATTATGTAATCCACAAAGATGCATTTCTTTCTAAAGGCGCGTCCAAAGAGGAGATTAGGAATTAGGATCTTTGCGACATTGACTCAGAATACACTAGTTTATTAATAAATAATTATATATCTCCTTACTATTTCCTCCCGACACATTCAGTTGTAATTACTTTTGCCGGTGCTTTGTGGCAAGTTTCAGCCTATTGTGTGCGCTTGAACGCGGATATTTTCGAGCTGCGCTGGCCCGAAGCCCGGCTCTATTTCTGTAAAGGCGGTTGTCAGTCACTAACGTTACCTGTATTTTTCGAAAGGTAATACGGTTGTCGAATGCGGTTGTCACTCCCGTATTTCACTGAATTATGTGTGTACAGAACGCTTTTAAGGAGTAAAAGGTGAACTGACAACTGAATTTAGCTGCAGTGTGTATGTGGCCAGAACGGTCGCAGAGAGGACAGAATAGACGCAATAGCAAAAAATACTGTAGGGGCACAGCAAATTCATTGTTCATGATTCTCGAAATATACGAAGAAAAATCTAAATATTGGTGTGGGGGTTTATATGAATGTGTTTCTGAAGGTAACTCTGGTTTTCAGAAACGTTTCAATGTTATTTTGTCCCTAATCACAATCCTTTTTAACAATTTATTGAACAAAGTGCATTAAAAATGTGTCAAAGCCATAAAACAGACAATAAATCGCCATAATCGTCATAATCGTCAATGCCCTAAACCAGACAATTAATTGACATAATCGCAATTATTTCTTAGACAATTAATCGTCAGCCAAATTTCATAATCGTGACAGCCCTAGTAGTTAGTAATAGAGATCGACCGATATATCGATTTACCGATATATTTCCCGATATTTAAGCATTTTACCATAATCGGTTATCGATAAACGCTGCCATCTTGAGGGTGTTTTGAGAATTACCGGCAGGATCGCCATTTCAGCGCGTCTGAGGGGAGACGAGACAACAACAACGGCATGCATAGGTAAAACACTTGCTTAGCTGTAATTAGTAACCTTTATTAAACATAACAGCCAGTAATGCACATATTAGATGTGTTACATAAATGCCTGATATGTAGCTAGTTTATGCAGCTTTGGATCTAAGAAACAGACGAACTCACAGAGTCACGTAAGATAATCCGTCCTAATAAACACGTAAATTTGTCTGAATTAAATTATATACAGCCATGAATGAGCACATGTTGGAAATAAAAGCGTTTGATTTAATTCTCTCCGTTGTGTATATCATTAATTTCGTGAAGTCACTTTCATTTTGCTGTTCATTCATTGCTGTTGATGCTCAGGAAAAGTTCCAGCACATTTCCTTCTTGTTTAAAACACCCTAAATTATATTAACATTTACTATATAACCATTATTTCGCTAATACACATCTAAAAAACATACAACTCTATGGAAATTAATTATTTATTATCTCCGCGAGCGAGTATAGTTCTGTGTAAACAGCGCTTTGTCAGAATCTAGAACGACAAAATAGTAGTGATTCTGATATAACATACCAGTTTAGAAATGCAATAAAACACGATGTTTTGTTTGTTATATTCCAATATTTCAGAGAATATTATTCAGTGAATTAACATTATCCAGTGAGCTATTCTTTACTCTTTATATTAAACAGCTTATAAACCTAATAAAACTGTAGTTTAAAATGAAGTTGATATGACTCCTGTCTTTTATTTATTTTCTCCATTTGAAAACAGTAGACATTCTACATTTGTTTTGCTTAGTGTTGCAGCTGACGCATTTTATAATATATATATATATATATATATATATATATATATATATATATATATATATATATATATATATATAAACATTTTATTGTTGTAATATGAAGATTAAGGAGGAAAAATCAAAATCATTTATTTACTTTATAACAGTAAATAAATATCGGTTCTGCATATCGGTTATCGGGCACATAAACATGCAAATAATCGGTATGGGAAATAAAAAAAATCAATATCGGTCGATCACTAGTTAGTAAGTTCAGGTATTGGGTAGGATTAGGGATGTAGAATATGGTCATGCAAAATAGGTGCTTTATAAGTACTAATAAACAGCCAATATGTTAATAATAGGCATGCTAATAAGCAACTAGTTAATAGTGAGAATTATTCCCTATACTTAAGTGATACTTAAAATTAGCATATTAGAATGATTTCTGAATGATCATGTGACACTGAAGACTGGAGTAATGCTGAAAATTCAGCTTTGATCACAGAAATAAATTACATTTTAAAATGTATTCTAATAGAAAGGTTATTTTAAACAGTAAAAATGTTTCAAATTTGTTTCTGTTTTTGCTGTACGTTTGATCAAATAAATACAGGCTTGGTAAGCAGAACAGACTTCTTTTAAAAAAAAAAAAAAAGAAAACATTAAAAATCCTACTGTTCAAAAACTTTTGACTATTAGTGTACACCGCATACATTTTTGTGTCAAACGTTCACATTCATGCAGCTGCTTCTGGCCCAGAGACTTAATATCAGATGACTTTGGAAATTTACTTTAGAAATGACTTCCGTAAAAAGCAAGTAAATGCGTCATCTGCATCAGAATGTTATGACTGGCCCAGAGTAGACGTCTTACGTCAGTGTGTTTTGAACTCGTACATGGTAATACAGTGTACATTCTGCATTCACAAACAGCACCATACCGGTAATACTGGTACATACGAGTTCAGAACGAGCTGACGTAATACGTCTACTCTGGTCCAATCCAGAGATGTTCAGAAACAGAGAAACACTCCCATAGGCTTCCATAGGAACTGAGGAATGCGAAAGTAAAGCGTGTCATCGAGCAGCCAATAGTTCCATTTCACATTTAAATAGCAAATCATTCTTCTAGCGATTTTTTTTTCCGACAACATGATGTTTATTCCATTTAAGGGTTCTGTAGTACATGTCATTTTCTTTCCAAACACGGTCTTCCCTAATGGGAAGTGTAAAATATTTTTGATTTATTACAAAGATAATAGTTATTAGGAAACACTAATTTCTTGAGTCAGGATTACTAATGCTATAGACTGGTGTGTTTTTGTATTAAAATACTGGCGCATTTGATGTCCATTGTGCACAAAAAAATGTGATGAAAAACTGTGAATCATGAATCGCCAGGTACCTAAAGATTCCCACCCCTATTAGGTAACAAACAGTTACTCTATAATTGCAGTTAGATAACTTGAGAAACACCTTAATAGCAAGCAGAACCAGATTTTAGTCTTTCTGCAATCTTTCTTTCCCTGCAGGAGGTTGAGTAAGTTTCAGTGAAGGCCGCCCATTCAAGGAACAAAAATAAAGAGTTTTGCTGAATGCAATTGGTTGTCTTGTGTTTTTTTTTTACACATTTTAAACTTTATTATTGGGTTAAATTCCATATTTGCTTTCCTTTTGTAATGTTCACTTACGTTGTATATATCATAAAATAACACTGAGATGTGAGTAATTCACCTTTTCAAAATCAACATTTATAAAAAAAAAATAAATAAATCAAAACTTGCAAAAATTGAGTGTTTTTTTTAATGTCTAAATATACATCCAAATGCAAAACTAAGAACTAAGAACATAAAACAGTGTTACAATAACTTTTTAGTGAAGTACCCCGTCCCATTTCAGAAATCTTAATTCCCACATTATTCATGGAATAATGATTACACATTTTTCATATTCACATGGAATTAATCACACTGTGAATTTAACGCATTTATTTGACATTATAAAAGTCTTTTGAAAAGACGACTGTTATTACTGTATGCAAGTCTAAGAAAATTATACAGCAATTTTAATGTCTGCCTTTTCCACAGACATTACCTGTTCAGACATATTATGCTTTTTATCCAAAATGGCTCACTAATTTATTTTAAATATAGCTAGTGCCTCCGCCAAACAATTTTCCTATTTCCAAAATATGGTTTGTTCATTCGGCACTTAAAGGTTCAATATGTACTTTTACATGTAGGCTATATTTATTAAACCGGCATATTGACATCTAGTGGTTAAACCAAGGCACTACATATGAATATTATTTTTAAGGCCACAAAACGCCTCTAATTTGCATCTTAAAAAGGATTAGAGTAATTATTTTAACTCTAAATACTACATTAACTGCAATATAAGTAAGCATATTAGAAAATGTTATACTATATAATACTATATTATATAATATTGAACATTATTTAGTACCAAAAATCTCCTCAAAATATTAACTAAATAGAACTTAACTAAAATATAGTACAATTATTTAAAGGTGCAGTGTGCAGTATTTAGCAGGATCTACTGACAGAAATGCAACATAACACAAAACTATGTTTTCAAAGGTTTATAAAGACCTTACATATTGAACCGTTATGTTTTTATTACCTTAGAATGAGCAATTCCTATCTACATAGACTGCGGGTCCCTTTACACGGATGTCGCTATTTTGTGCCACCATGTTTCTACAGTAGCCCTAAATGGACAAACTGCTCTAGAGAGTGAGTTTTGTCACTATGTTGTCCTTGCAAATAAAACACTGACACAATGCTGAACAAGTAAAAATAACGTTCTCAATAACATAGCAGTTTACTGATTAAGTAAATATAATTTCTTAATTTACCATTGACTACTATCTTTGTCCTGTGTTGGCCATAGTAGATTCCCTATGTGTAATTTGCAACCGCACCACTAGATGCCACTAAAATGTACACACTGCACCTTTAAGTGATTAAAAGTTACACTTAAGGTGTTAGGTCACATTTGACTGCCAAAGAGTATGAGAACACATATATGCTGTCCCTTTATCACTCCCTAAAATAAAATGCTACTGTAAATGCATAGTCAGCGTAGTTATCAATGGACATTATGTGTTAATAATTACTAGAAACTGCTGCGAATATAATACAAACTGCAGTCTATCCTATTTAAACCCATTTAAACATATTGACAGTACACAAATGCAGCTACATGAATGTGAATGTTAGACACAAAAATGAAAATATCAACAAAAACACCGATCACGTATAACCCTCCATGTTTACAAACATAACACTAGTTAGGAGGTCATTTCCATTAATGATGTCACAGAATATACCAGCAGTTTGAAATTGATGTGCGAATGGTGCTTTACTGGAAAAAAGACAATGTTGTTGCCTGTGTGAACAGTGCATTTTTTAATTTTAGGCGATTTTATGGCAATTTACTGGCATTACTGTGCGAAAGGGGCATTTATAATGTTGCAACTTCACTTACTGATAAATTGCCGGAACTAATTTATGGGTATTTTGGTAAAGGTCCTGTGCACACATGATCTATTATGGTAATTTATCTGTAATTTACCCATTAAGACTGTATGTGTGAAAGAGGCTAATGCAGAATTACCATCTTTTAAGTTCAGCTTGGAGTGTGTTTATCAATTCATATGTATAAACTGTACAAATAAGGCAATAAAAATATTTTGCTAAATGCAGTTGAATGCCTTTTTTTTAGCACAATTTTAAAATTTATTTGGGTTAAATTTTATTTGCTTGTATCGTTAAAAAAAGTATTAACTTTTATTAACTTTTTAAATTTAACAAATGAATATTGGACACATACACTAACAGTCAACAATTTTTGAACAGTAAGACTTTTAATGTTTTTGAAACATGTCTCTTCTGCTCACCAAGCCTGCATTTATTTGATCCAAAGTACAGCAAAAACAGTAAAATTTTAAAATATTTTTACTATTTAAAATAACTGTTTTCTATTTGAATAGATTTTGAAATAGAATTTATTCCTGTGATTTCAAAGCTGACTCTTAGCATTACTCCAGTCACATGATCCTTCAGAAATCATTCTAATATTCTGATTTGCTGCTCAAAAACATTTATTATTATTATTATTATTATTATTATCATGTTGAAAACAGTTGAGTAGAATTGTTTCCGGTTTCTTTGATGAATAGAAAGTTCAGAAGAACAGCATTTATCTGAAATAGAATATTTTGTAACATTATAAATGTAATCACCACTTTTGATCAATTTAAAGCATCCTTGCTAAATAAATGTATTAATTTCTATAAATAAATAAATAAATAAATAATCTTTGGATCTTTCTATTCATCGAAGAATCCTCAACTGTTTTAAATAATAATAATAATAATAATAATAACAACATTAATAATAATAAACGTTTCTTAAACAGCAAATCATCAAATCAGAATGATTTCTGAAGGGCACTTCAGAAGACTGGAGTAATGATGCTGAAGATTTAGCTTTGATCACAGGAATAAATTACATTTTAAATGTAGGCCTATTCAAAAAGCAGTTATATTAAATGTAACCCTGGACCACAAAACGTCATAAGTAGCACGGGTATATTTGTAGCAATATCCAAAAAAAACATAATATAGGTCAAAATTATACATTTTTCTTTTATGCCAAAAATCATTAGGATATTAAGTAAAGATCATGTTCCATGAAGATATTTTGTAAATTTCATACCATAAATATATTAAAACTTAATTTTTGATTAGTAAATTGCATTGAAGCTGCATTGCTATAAACTTCATTTAGACAACTTTAAAGGCGATTTTCTCAATATTTTGATTTTCTTGCACCCTCAGATTCCATAGTTGCATCTTGGCTGTCCTATTATAACAAACCATACATTAATAGAAAGCTTATTTATTCAGCTTTTCAGATTATCTCAAATCTCAATTTTAAAAAATTGACCCCTATGACTGGTTTTGTCATCCATGGTCACAAATAGTAAAAATATTTCACAATAATACTTATTTTGCTGTATTTTGGATCAAAATAAACACAGGCTTGGTGAGCAGTAGATAATTCTTTAAAAAGAAACACACACACCTCTTTCTGCAACCTTACTGTTCAAAAACTTTTGACTGCTTGTGTATAATTAGGAAAGAGCCATTCAGGTACCTAGTAGGTAAACCATGGCATTACAAATGAAAATGATTTTTTTTTTCGTCCACAAAATGACTATAATTTGCCTCTTTGCATTGGAATTTAAAACCCTTTTCATTTTCTCTATTCTAATTGCAATGTAAAGCAAATAAATACAAATATTAGAAAAATATTTTAAGTGGTAATTAATGGACTATAATTAGTTTTAGACCAATATTAGGACTAAATAAATATTTAGTACCAAAAGATCTCATCAAAATATTAATAAATATTATTGGGCTAAAACATAGAACTGAAAAACAGTTAAGGTGTATGGTCACATTATATAATACCTGACTGTTAAATACAAGAAAAGCACATCAATGTTGCCTCCCCATCGCAAAAATGATACTGTAAATGTCATCGAAGTAATCATCAATGCATGAAACTATCGAGCTCCATAAACCACGTGACGGCGACGCCGGCGAGATCAAAGCATGTTGCAACTCTGTTTTTCAATGTCTTAACTGAATCGCTACAATGAACTTACCACATTTGAAAGCTAAGACTTTGTTTCATATCACAAGCAGGGCTGCTACTTTGGCGTAAGATTCAGTTTGAGACAAAGCCTGAAAACGTGTCTCACGCCAAATGCGTGAGAGTTTGCATCGATTCGAAAGCTTTTAAGCATGCTTTGTTTCGATTCAGTTTTACAACATACATCAAACTTAGAGGACTAGTTCACCCAAAAATGAAAACCCCACGTTTTACTCACCCTCAAGCCATCCTAGGTGTACATTACCGTCTTTCAGACGAATACAAAGTTATATTTTGAAGCAAAATGCGTCCATCCATCAGAACATGTGCTCCACACGGCTCCAGGGGTCAACAAAAGCCTTCTGAAATGAAACGGTGCGTTTGTATAAGAAAAATACTTATATTTACAACTTTACAAGCTTAATCTCTAGCTTCCGCAAACTTTCCAACGCGCCTACACGAGAGTGGCGTTCCTAGCGGATGACGTAGGACGTAAGCGAACGCGGAAGCACAGCAAAACAAAACAAAACACTGGTCACGAATTAGACGTACAAAAGTAGGATTTGTAAAGAAAAAAGTCTGAGGATTTCGATATAAGCGAAGAGGACACTGATTTTCCTTTGCTGTTAACAAAACTTCGTGAGACTAGTATATTCTCACCGGAGCTTAGTTACGCCCTACGGCTCTGGTTACGCCCACGTCCTATGTCATCCGCTGGAACGCCACTCTCGTTTTTCTGCGTTTTGATTGTTATTCTATGGCTTTATCAGACATTCTTATTTAATCCTTAAATGCATGATTGTTTCATCAATCACTATTACATATTCGGGTCTTTAGCGACCTGGACCTATATATCCAGCACGGATGGATCTCTAACTGCAGCAATAACAAAAAACTCTCTTGATATTTTAAGAACAATTACAGAAGAATAAAATAAAGCATACTTTGTTACCTTTTGAAACTTAGACGGGTTCAGTTTAAGCAGATCGCTGTCATTATCAGAGCGCACTTCCACAGTACATTCAGCGTCTGGCTCATATTCGCAATCTCAAGCATGTCACTTTCAATTACTTCAAAATCAATAGTTTGATCACTGGCAGCTTATTCACCACATTCACCATCAAATGACAGTGACATTTATATTTTATGGCATACAGTAATTGTTCTGCAGTAAATCCATTCAAACCAGTTACATTTTTGATGACAATATATTTTATTTTATGCCTGCGGTAATAATAAATCACGTAATTTTTGTCTATGAAACATTGCCACCTCCAGGGATAAAGGTGAATTGCACGGAATGAGTCATCAGATATGTAAATATTTTTGCGCAGAAAAAAATGACCTTACGCTATTACACACCTCGGGTCTCTAGCGACCCTATACACTTTTTACAACAAAATAATCAGAAAACAGACATTTTATATACATATTTTTTTTTTCTTGTCATATTGTTTAAAAGAATAGATTGTGGAATACTAAGAAAGCTGATGTCTATCTTTAAAAACTGAAGGAGGGAGAGGGTAGTGAGACCCGAGGTATGCATTTAAAGGTTAAACTATATTTAAAATATTTATTTTGTCTTGTTTTATGTTGGTTAATCGTTTGCAATCAAGCCTGTTGTGACTGTGACTTAGGCCTAACATTTTTCGAGAAAAATACATTGTGGTCTTGAGACAACAATTTATATCTATGAGAAAATTACACTGATATCATCAGATAAGAATTATTTCTATATATTATGTTTATAGTTTGCTGAAATGTTTACAGGTTCCTGTCAAGTTCTGTTGACAGTTCTGAGGTGTCTGTTAAACTAGCACTGACTTTTTTGTTCATTGCCACAAGTCAATATAAAATATTTCAGTGTTGGCCCTTTATCAGTTTTAGCGATTTTCTCTATCCCTAAAACACACTGTGCTATTGTTTTATTGTTTTCTATCAGAAGTTTTTAACTATTTATCTCTGGGACATGGGCGGAGGGTGAACCAACTCCAGGGCAAGGCTAAAAGCAGCCAAATCTATGAACAACAAACATCATAAACACACAACACTTTCAATTTATCTTCACTTTGTTAGCAACGGACGTAATGTATTTAATTTGTTTGTGCAAGGGCATTTTTGTCCAATTTAGTGGCATTTTTTTTGCCCCAAAGCTTCGCCTATGCTCTGGGAGAATATACTAATTACTACTGATTGCCAGTGGTGCAGTGATTGCAGGTCTGGTGGTAATTAAATCCTAAATTGATAAATGGAAAGAGCCTGGGTCAGTCACCATGAATAAACAACAACAAAATGAGGTTATAATATATTTTTTAATAAGATAATGTCTCAAATTATAATGTAAGAGCCACTCTGTATTCCATGCACTAATGAGAGAATACAATGACACAGTAAGCAGGGCTATGAGTTACTAGAACACCTCTTACTGCACTTCAGAAACACTCAAGCCTAATCTGACCTCCTGACACTAACAGCAGCGCTTCTCATGACACAGAGGTACCACTGAATCAATGTCTTGCATTCATGAAATGGAATTCATCGGACCGAACCGTTGGCATTTGTATTTCCAAGAGCTGACCCTGTATTAAGGAATGTTGCTTATGTCTTTCCCAACACTGCATTTGTGCTTATGTTCCATATACCTAAAAACTGCAAAAATGGTTAAATGTGACTTACATAGTCTAGTTAAGATAAAGAAATATATTGTCAATATCAAAATAATTGAAATTATATTATTTACACTGATTACAAAAAAAGGTCCCCATCTCGTGTATGAACGAATGCTGTGCGACCACAATAGAAAGGAAATCCACGTACGACTTGATCTCTGAAGAGGTATCGGCAATTCAAATAGTTTTCAGTCTGCTTAGAAAGGTTTTTAGGAACACAGGGTACTAATTACCAGGAATCAAATTAGCTAAATGTCCTTACAGTTTCCTTCTGAAACGTATAAACGATACCGGACCCATAAAAACATCACATTTCTAAGGTGCTTCAACAGAAAAAGACAATTTTGAACTTGAATAAAAAAGAAAATGTATTTATTATGTATAAATAAATGAAAAGTTATTATAATGACCATAAATAAACAAGAAAACCCCTTCTTGACGGTCATCATTTTCCCTGTGATCAGATTACAAAATGGTTCAGTTCATCGGTCCACTCGGCCGCGTTCCGAATCCTCATAAACCCTCCTTCTCATTTAGTGCCCTTTCCACTCGTTCCCTTCCCTTTCGACGCTAGAAAGGGGAGAAGAGGGAGCGAACAGTCTCCGTGGAGCAGGCGGAAAAGTCTTCAGACTCGGGCGTGGTGGTGGTGGTGGCTGTGGTGGTAGAGGGACTTGGACCGGGAATGAGGGCTGGAGCGGGAGGTCCGCTGGGCGGCTGGGACAGGGGGTCGAGGAGCAGACCGGGGCACAGACTGGGAGTAAAGGCTGGGATGTGGAGGCTACAGGTCGGCTGGGTGGTCCAGGGAGCTGCGCTCACATTCTGGTGGCATCCTCGTCGGAGAATCTGCCTCTCCTTATCAAGAGCGGTGGTCTGATGGAAGAAGGGGGAATTTTAGTCATGTGACAGAATATAGGCATGAGTGCAGAATAAAATACTCAAAATAAAAGTCACTCCCAAAGATCACCAAAATACATTTTTGGGGTGAATTATCCCTTTAATTAAAAACAAACAATTAGAAAAGCATTTAAAAAAAATTTTTTTATTAATAATAAAAAAAAGGAACAACGATTAAAATTAAGAAAACAATTGCAAGAAATTCAGAAAAAATATGGAAAAAAATTTGGACTTCACAATTGACATTTTTCTTTCGCAAATCAGAGTTTGTATATTGTAATTCTGACTTTTTCATTGCAGTTCCAAGTTCATATCTCGTAATTCTGACTTTCCTCTCAGAATTGTGAGACAAACTCGCAACTGCGAGTTGTAAAGTCAAAATTGTGAGATATAAACTGTGAGATATAGCGGGGTATTAACTCGCAATTCGAGAAATTCAGAAAAAGTCAGAATTGCAAGCTAAAAATGTGGACTTCGCAATTCTAAATTTTTTATTTTTTTGCAAATGCGAGTTTGTATATCACAATTCGGTCTTTTTTCCTTGCAATTCCGAGTTCATATCTCGCAATTCTGACTTTTTTCTCAGAATTGTGAGACAAACTCACAACTGCGAGTTATAAAGTCAGAATTGCGGGATATTATCTCGCATTTGCAAGAAATTCAGAAAAAGTCAGAGAAAGTCAGAATTCCGAGATTTGGGCTTTGCAATTCTGAATTTTTTATTTTTCTTTTTTCTCACAATTCTATATTCTATATATATATACATATATATATATATCAGTATTCATTCGCATTCTTGCTAAAGACAAAGTTCCAAAAAATAAATAAATAAATTTACTGACCCCAAACTTGTGATTTGTAGTGTACATTTAATAATAATAAATATATTTTAGTACTGTCAAAAGATTAATCACAATTAATTGCATCCAAATATATATATAAATATATATATATAAATGAGATTAATATAAATTTATACACTGCAAAAAATGGCTTATCTAATGTTGTTTTGCTTATCTAGTAAATGTATCTAAATTTAAGAATTTTTAGATATTTTGACTAGAAACAAGACAAAAATGCTAAGACGAGCCTTTTTTTGCAGTGTACATGTAAATATTTTCAAATAATTTACTGTATGTGTGTATCTATATATACAGTACATAATAAATATACACAGTATACATACAAATACTATGCAAGAAAAAACTTTTATTTTAGATGTGATTAATCAAGATTAATCGTTTGACAGTACTAAAAGAGTGAGTTTTTATTAAACAAATAAACACTGTTAACACCAGTGGGACAGACTGTTGAGTATTTTATTTCTGCACAAGGTTGAAGCTCATGAGAAGCAGGTTAGAAGCAAGACAGTGACAGTAACAGCACACTGAGGGAAAAGCACATAAAATATGCCAGTTGCCATGATGCTGAAGCAAATCATGCACATTCTCTCCACCTAGACTGAAAACGTTCATACACACATAGGTTGAATGACCACAGCAGCCATGAGCAGGTTTCAGTGCCAACACTGGGGTTCAACAAGACAGGGGCTGGCGTGCTGCAGTGGACACATGGCGTTACCTTATCCAAAACATGCCCGGGTTCTGATAGAAATCCAACGACCCTGATCTCTGGATGGAAAAGTCATGGTCGAGCTAAGCGAAGAGAAATCAGTGGAGCTCAGACAACGCTCAGAAAACACTCAAATCATCAGCTGTAAATCCATTTTAACTGTTAGTAAAGAAAATCATTTCAAAGTGTTATAGTGTTTGAACTCTTTTGCCTCCCATAAAAGCTGTCCATCACACATGGTGTGTGGTACTCATCTCACTGGCTCTTTAAATGTTTATTTAGCGTCTAATTCTTAATTTCAGGCTTTGACAGTCCGTGTGGGCTTACCGTCATCACAGACACTCCCGGGGTGTTGTTGCTGGGCTTGGGCCCGGTGTTAAAGTGCTTCTTGATCTTTCCCGCCACTGACAGCTGGTGCTCGTTTTCTGACAGACCGTCATTCTGAAATGAAGCCATAGAAATGAAGCCCGTCAGTTACTATAGTTATTAAACAAAGTATTAGAATTTTGTTTGGTAAACAGTATAGTGTAATGGATTTTGGTTGAATTACTCACAGTGACCCAGGGATGTTCCAGCACCTGCAGCGCTGTGTATCTCTGATCCACTTCCACCTGCAGCATAGACACTATCAGCTCCTGAGGAGACAGACGGGACAGAGAGAGTTAGTGCCAAACACAATGACTTACGATAATCAAAAAGTTAAAAAAATATATAAATATATATTAATAATAAGAATTATTACTGTTTATAGTATGTAGTAATAGTATATAAGTTTTTTTAAAACTAAAACTCAATTTTATTTTAAACATTCTACATTTTAATTCTAAATTTAATTTTAAAATTATGAAATTATCGTATTATTACTATAATCATATTATTTTGATTTTAGAGCCCACATATTATTTAGATTTAGAAAAGCCCAAATATTATTTATCATACTATTTTAAAAAACACATATTATTTATTACCATAATTTTTGCTTTTAAAAACACCACAAATTACAATATTTTTTTTGCTTTAAAAACATGCATATTATTTATCACACAATTTTGCTTTACAAAAAAACAAAAACAAAAAAAAACATTCTTTTGCTGTATTTATTATTATCATGTTATTTGGCTTTAAAAACCAACATATTATTTATTATCATATAATTTTGATTTTGATTTTAATGAGCCCAAATATTATTTATTATCATACTACTTTGCTTTTAAAACATAATAATCATTTTTGCTTTTAAAACAACATAAATTATTTATAATATTATTTTGCTTTAAAAACCCACATATGATTTATTATTATATAATTTTTCTCTTTTTTTCTTTTTTTCTTTTTTTTCTTAAAAAAAAAAGAAGGATTGTTTAGCTTTATTTATTTTTATCATATAATTTTGCTTTAAAAAACACATATTTATTATCATATAATCTTTAATTATATTTTAAAAAGCCCAAATATCATTTATCATACTATTTTGGTAAAAAAAAAAAAATAAAAAAATAACATTATTTATTATCATCATTTTTGCTTTTAAAACGCCACTAATTATTTATTATAATATTATTTTGCTTTAAAACCATACATATTTTTTATCGATTTTTATTTACATTTTTAAAAGCCCAAACATTATTTATTATCATACGTATCATACGTATAATTGTTTTGCTTTTGAAACACCACAAATTACTTATCATATTATTTTTTTTAAAAAAACATATTATTTATTATTATATAATTTTTATTTTGTTTTTAAAAGCCCAAATATTATTTATCATACTATTTTGCTTTAAAAACCCACATATTTATTATCACATAATTTTTAATTGTATTTTAAAAAGCTCAAATATCATTTATCATACTATTTTGGTTAAAAAAAAAAACACACACATTATTTATTATCATCATTTTTGCTTTTGAAACACCACTAATTATTTATCATATTATTTTGCTTTTTAAAATTTACATTTTTAAAAGCCCAAATATTATTTATTATCATACTTTTTTGCTTTAAAAAAACACTTATTATCATCGTTTTTGCTTTTGAAACACTACAAATTATTTATCATACTATTTTGCTTTTAAAAACCCACCTATTATTTATTATCATACTTTTTTTTATTAAAAAAAAAACACATTTACCATCATATTTTTTTCTTTTTAAAAATGCTACAGATTATTTATCATACTATTTAAAAAACACATTTACTATCATTTATAATTTTCACTTTAAAACATATTAGTTATCATGTTATTTTGATTTTTTTTAAGTCCACACAATATTTATGTTCATATTTTGATTTTAAAAAGCCCAACTGTTATTAATTTTCATATTTATCATATTTTTGTTTTTGAAAAACACCACATATTAGTTATCATATTATTTTTATTAACAAAACTCACATATTATATATTATCATATTGTTTTTCATATTTATTATTTAATCCACACATATTTCACTTACTTTAGCTGAGTCTGATACATTGTCCCAGTACGGAAGAGGGAATTCTAACTGTCCCAGTAGTATCTGGTCAAACAGAGCTTCTTGATCATCAGTGCTCCTGAAAAAAAGAGTGCAACTTCAAAATAAGCATCAACAGGAGGCGCTCGTTTCATTTACTGATAGTACGACAAATAGCCACAGGGTGGCGCAGTAAAATCTTACATAACCTTACAGCTTTGATTACATTACTTAAAGCTGCACTACATACACAGCCAGAATGTATTTAAGAATGAATCTTCGACATGTGGACCATTTTTCCACTGGATTAATTCATTTTTCAGCATTTTTAAACAGCAATATTTTTTTGTATATGCAAAAACCTAAAAAATGATCCTCTCACACTGAACTTACCCACGAAATGGTGGAAAGCCACAGAGGAGAATATACGTGATGACTCCAGCCGCCCAGATATCTACCTTAAGGCCATACCTAACAGAAAACAAAAGGTGTTGTTTTAGTACTATATTTTATCTTTATAATATGGTCATAACAATCACAGCACTATGCTTAACATCACACGAATCCATTGAAAAAAAAAATATATATATATATATACATATATATAAAACACATTCAATGACCCAGATTTGAACAAACGTGTTAAAATATTCACCCGGTCTCTGCGATAATCTCTGGTGCTACATATGTGGGTGTTCCACAGACAGTGTACAGGGGTCCGTCTACCACAGTGGCCAAGCCAAAGTCGCCCAGCTTCAGTGATTTGCTTCCGTCTTGATGCTCGTACACCTGTGAAAGGAAGCACATCATTAGACCAAAAACAACCTAGTCTTCTTCACAGCAATCTGTGAAAATGACATATCCGGCGCTCAATTCCCAGTGTCAAAAATATGCACTGGCTTTAAATAAACCGATATTTGTGCATTTAATGTCTTTAACCTAAAATCCGCTGATGCTAAAAAGAAACAGGAGCATCCTAAGCTTGGCTGGCTTTGTGTTTGGCGTTACATAATATGTAAAGTGATGCGTTTTGAAACAGCCTCATTCTGCACTGCAAGGTGCATTTGACATGCATGCTTCCAGCCACAAGCGATTATCTTTGACACACAGAAAGCGAGCAAGCGCGTATGTGAGCCAGCGCACGGCTTTTTCTAGCTCACTGGAGTGCGGTTAAGAAACAGACGGTTTTATTCACCGTTAGCAGGTCACATTTTCAATTATAAGACCTGCAGGATTTCCAGACACATTCCCCAGATCAAAAACAGGGCTTCATAAACAACATTTCCATCTTTGAATCAGCGGAGGAAGGGCCATTGATTCATAAATGATGTCTGGTAAAAGGTTCGTACGAGAGCAGCCTTGGAGAACAGTACAGTCTGTGAACTGTCAATGTGTGAGTCACATCTCAGTTCTTCCGCTGCTGAAGTGATATCACACGTATACAGTCAGTCAGTAGGTGGCTGGTCTAGACTCAGTCAAAGAGCTCGCAGCAATCATCTCTCTTTCTCCAAACACACTTATATAGTTCCAGCCCACAAGACCTATGAGTTTCATCCGCTCCTTTCCTCGCCACGTACACACAGGAACACACGCTTGTGGAGGCTGGTGATCAAACAGCGCCACTTTAGGATGTGATAAGTGTTGCGCTTGTACCTGTGACATGTCAGACATGTCAGGATGACTTTCTCAGAAGTCTTTTTGGAAAGGAAGGAAAGACGGAAGGAAGGACGGTGTTTTGATATCTTACCAAAAGGTTCTCTGGCTTGATGTCCCTGTGGACGATGTTAAGGCTGTGTAAGTACTTGATAGCATTGGCCAGGTTGTACAGCATGCCGCTGGCATCCCGCTCGGTGTATCTGTTGGCGGAGGTGATGGCGTCAAAAAGATCTCCTCCCTAAAAATAAGAATGTAATGCAAATTACAAAAAATAAGACAGATATAATAAAGATACAAATGTAATAAACAATGCTATAATTTTTTCATTTACAGTAGGTCTTTTTAACAGTAGCATTCAAATAAGAAATCTTTACTGTATGACCTTTCCAACGTGATTACGTAATGCATGAAGGGAAATTGATAAATGACCAATTGTTTTGCTAGATAAGACCCTTATTCCTCTGCTGGGATTGTGTAGAGCCCTTTGAAGTTGCACTGAAAATTGAATTTGGTCCGGTTGATCCCCATTGAAATACACAGTGGTTCTTATTAAAGCTACTAAAGTTGTTCAGCCAAGAGCACTTTGTGATTCTCTTTTGTTGTTTAAAGAACGTTCACTTCTAGAATAAAAATTTCCTGATAATTTACTAATTTTACTAATTTAATTTTAAAGATGTTCATGTCTTTCTTTCTTCAGTTGAAAAGAAATTAAGGTTTTTGAGGAAAACATTCCTGATTTTTTTTTCCATATAGTGGGAGCCAACAGGTTGAAGGTCCAGACTGCAGTTTCAATGCAGCTTCAAAGGGCTCTACACAACCCCATCTGAGGAATAAGGGTCTTATCTAGCAAAATGATCAATCATTTTCTGAAAAAAATAAAAAATTTATATACTTTTTCTCCTCCGACCTCAAAATCATCTGACGTTGTTTTACCTTTTTTTGTAAAGTGCGTTTGACTTTCTTTGCATGTTCGCGTTGTAAACACTGGGTTGGTACTTCGCCTATGTCACACTTCGCCAACGTGATTACGTAATGCGTGAAGTCAAGCTAGTGCATTTGTGGTTAAAAGGTATATACATTTTTATTTATTAAAAAAAAAAAAGACAGATCATTTTGCTAGATAAGATCCTTATTCCTCAGCTGGGATCATGTAGAGCCCTTTGAAGCCACACTGAACCTGCAAATTGGACCTTCAACCCATTGATTGAAGTCTAATATATGGAGGAAAATCCTGGAATGTTTTCCTCAAAAAACTTTCTTTTTGACTGAAGAAAGAAAGAAATGGACATCCTGGATGACATGGAGGTGAGTAAATTATCAGGAATTTTTTTTTCTGGAATTGAACTAATCCTTTAACAGCAGGTATATTAGGCACCAAGGACGATAACTATGCAGTAATAATAATAATAATTTAATTCTGTCAACATCAGAACTATAACGATAACAACAAAGAGGAACAATATCATCTTAGAACGAGCCTTAAGCGCACTTTTTACATTCCACGATACACAGCAAAATATCTTTGGATAGACACTTCATATTGTCTTCCACCCAGCTGTAGTTTGAGGTATCTTTGACATCTACAGCTAGATTATTGGACGGTTCCATTGTTGGGTTTTGCTTCCAAGCAAGGTTGTATGTTCCATGTACACCAAATGATGTACATCACAAGAGTTTTCTTGAGGTCAAGCTGTTTATACAAAGCAGGCAGAAAGTTCATGGTGGCCTGGTTTGCTGTTCACATGGCAGAAATCCCCTCAAAGAGTCGAGTAAGTGGAACAGCAGCTTAAAATAACGCTCAGTTCAACAGAGCCAGCACAACTGCACAGGGCAGCCATTACAAGGACCTACCAAGAGCTAAAATTCATTCAGATCTCCACAAGACATATAAAACCAGCTGCGACTGGATTTTCGTGAATCTTTCTGTCTGTGCGTTAAAATGACAGCTAGCGTATGTTGTAGTACACACCTTGACAAGCTCCATGACCAGGTAGAGTTCACTATAAGTGTCCATTTCCTCAATCAGCAACACAATGTTTGGATGTTTCACTCTTCTGAGGATAGCCACCTCATTCTGGATCATATGCTCCTGTGCAGGAAAAAATATATATGTGACCTTGGACCACAAAACCAGTGATAAGGGTACATTTTTTGAAATTGAGATTTATACATCATCTGAAAGCTGAATAAATAAGCTTTCCATTGATGTATGTTTATTAGGATAAGGCAATATTTGGCCGAGATACAACTATTTGAAAATCTGGAATCTGAGGGTGCAAAAAAAATCAAAATACTGAGGAAATCGCCTTTGAAGTTGTCCAAATGAAGTTCTTATCCATGCACATTACTTATCAAAAATTAAAAACATCAAACAAAATATCTTCATCGAACATGATCTTTACTTAATGTCTTCATGATTTTTGTCATAAAATAAAAAAAATCGATCAATTTTGATCCATACAATGCATTGTTGGCTATTGCTACAAATATACCCTTGTGGTCCAGGGTCACATATCATAAAAATAAAAATATAAGAATTTTATTGACAACATCATAATACTTCCATCATACCTTTCCTCTGCATTTGCCTTTGTTGATGATCTTTAGAGCGTACGCCCTGCCAGTTGAGTGCTCCACACACTCGTGAACCACTGCAAAGTTCCCGTCTCCGATCATTCGGCCCACTTTGTACCGATCTGAAATGGAGCTCGGGACTGTGGGTATCGGCGTCTCCTCCAAGGGCTCGGCTGCAGACGGCAAGCAAAAGCAAAATTAGAGCAAGACTGAGTGGGCCTCATTCAGAATCTGTTTTTATGACTGAAATCTCTGTAGGCAGTGGAGAAATTTGATTCTCAACCAACATTCCTAGTCTGAGCATCCTTTTGAATGCAGCTCAGAGAGCAAGACGATAAAGCTGCATTCGGTGCACACCTCAGGGCTTCTTTCATTAGTGCATTACAGTCAGCTACACCGTGTACCTTGAAGTGGAAATGATTGTATAATGATCATCTACGCAAAGCCTTCAGATGAAGCGTTTGTTGATGACCTCCACTGCAGACATACTCTCAAGATAAACATCTTTACTTGGTGGCAGTGAGCAAGTACAAAGCTTTTTTGATTAATAAAGGGCCTTCTCATTAATAAATTCAAAACCTCCCATATCTGCATAAGATCAAAGAGTTGCAGGGCTCTTTGGAAGAAAGTCTGAATGCAATTATAATGCATGGATTTAGAAAAGGTCAAGTTACCGCCACGCTTAAACAGTAACTATAAAAATTGTTTTTGGTAATGGAAATAACATAAAGTATAAACATTAGATAAAAAAATGTCTTTTTTCTTCAGTGACAAGAAATTACATTTTTTTAGGAAAGCATTCCGAATTTTTTTCCTTATAGTGGACTTCAGTGGGGATCAATGGGTTGAAGGTCCAAACTACAGTTTCAATGTAGCTGCAAAAGGCTCTACACGATCCCAGCTGAGGAATAAGGGTCTTATCTAGCGAAACGATTGGCCATTTTCTAAAAAAAAAATAAAATTTATATACTTTTTAACCACAAATGCTCACCTTGCTCTGCGTCCATGACTTCACGCATTACGTAGTCACATTGGAAAGGTCATGCGTGACGTAGGCGGAAATACCGACCCAGTGTTTACAAAGTTATCGTGCAAAGAAAGTCAAACGCCTTTTACAAAAGAAGGTAAAACAACGGAGTTGGGCAATTTCAAAGTTTTTCGCCCTACCTTTTTTAAATAAAGCACACAGACAAAGAACCAACCACACCTGACCTTCTCAACATGATTACATAATGCGTGAAGTCATAGACACATCACAGAGCTAGTGCAAGATGAGCATTTGTGGTTAAAAAGTATATACATTTTGATTTATTTTTAGAAAATGATCAATCGTTTCACTAGTTTAGACCGTTATTCCTCGGCTGGGATTGTGTAGAGCCCTTTGAAGCTGCATTGAAACTGCAAATTGGACCTTCAACCTGTTGGCTCCCATTGAAATCCACTATATGGAGAAAAATCCTGGAATGTTTTCCTCGGAAAAAACCTTCGTTTTTTTTTTTTTTTTGAGTGAAGAAAGAAAAACATAAACATCTTGGATCACAGGAAGTGATAAATTATTAGGAAATTTAAATTTGGGAGTGAACTAATCCTTTAAAATACAACAGTTTTAACTAACTGAAATAAAATAAGTTGAAGTGCTAAAATGAAATGCTTTTTCTCTATTTCTTACCATCGCTCACGGGCCCTTCCTCCTCATCCATACTGCAGACTTTGGTAGAGGCCAGAGACAGAGAAGAACCGCTGTGCTGGGATCCCTGTGAGGAAAAGAACATCCAATTAAACCACAAACCGACTACACAGCAGTACACGGGCAGTGTGTATGAGAAACATAACTCCAAAACCCACCGACAACCACCTAACATCAAAAATACCAACACTGAGAAGCAGCTCAATAGGCTATTCAGTCTATCTACCTGTGCTGGATATCCTCAAGCTGCCCCCATGTACTATTCCCATCAGGATGGTCGGCACGCTCGGGACCCAATCCTCATTCTCACTTTTAAACACAGCGCAGTGTTAGGATAAAGCCAGTTATCGGTGTTTCTTTGCTGGTTGCCATGGCAGCAGCAAGTGTGAGCGAAGTTACTGGCTGTGCTGTAAATTGGTTTTCGCTCCCGGTTGCCGGCAGTCAGGGTGCAGGGACCCTTTCAGGTCCGCACGGAGAGTAATTGGAATGATGTCTCCAGGAGCACTGCGCTCTCCCGGTACTCAAATGGATTTGATTGGACGGCAGCGGTGTGCTACAACGGCCCCGGACGCACCTCGGCGGGGCTGCTAATGGCGCGAACGAAGCGCAAATCTGCCGAAACGAAACAGTGGACGGGTCATGACGGGTCAGCACTCCCACACGCACTGTCTGATAATGGCAGTTTGAGTGGATGCATATGAGACGGCCAAGGTAGGGTTGTTTAAGTGTCATCAGAAACAGTTTTGACTGGAGAGAGAGTGTGTGTGTGTGTGTGTGTGTGTGTGTGCTTCCGCATCCTTTTTCTATTTCATTCAGATCACAGTTTGTCCTAGCGCTATCAAAACTCTTGTTACCATGGAAACTGTTGGAGTGTACTAATAATATTTTCCCTCTGCGAGACAGGAAGCAGCCAGAGACAAGACCATATAAGGCATCTTCCTGTTTCCTGGCTGAATGCTAGGTCAAATCACTCCAAACAGGCTGGATTTCTATGCTTTTTCTCAGGACCGGAAAGAAACTGAATAAATGGTGCTGTAAGTATTTATTCTTTTCTACTGATCATGTATAAATCCATGTGTGCACATGCAAATCTACTAAGTACTCAGTTGCATAACAGTCTGTTATTCAGCATCTGTGTAATTATGATGCTGATAACACAAATTTACCCCTAATGTAGAGTCACAGGAACACTCGATCAAATCAGGCTCAGTATCAATAACAATGACGCATTAGTGCATTTTAAGGTCACTCCTGTCATTTTAGACTAATTGCATAATGGCTTGAATGACTGATTTGATACCTGAGATGATTTTGTTTAGTGGAGACGTTGATGCCATGGGGAAATTTAATCCAACAGCCAGACAGGATCCCGCTGTTCTCATCAGAGGTTTTGGGGGAATAGCTGTAGAGATGCTAGACCTCTGCAACTCCATTAAGACCAATGTGAGAAAATCTCACAAGAGTCACTTCAGGACATTTGGTAATTACACCTATAATCTAATTCCATGACCGGCTGCATTAATTTGTTTTTGAAATCATTAGCGTTAATGATTGTGCAGTGCAAAATAAAAAAAAATGTTTTGGCATCCGCAAAGTCTGGGACAAACAAAATGTGATTAAAGGAGCCAAACTCGCCAAAATAAACAGAAGAGGACCCAGAAGGTTTCGGAAAGAACACCCAGTTGAGTTCGTACTAGATAAAGAGATTTACTGTTTAATGTATTTGCATCTTCAATCATACGTACATGATGGAACTGTTGACATGCTTAAGACAACGCATTAAAAATAATAACCAGAAAATGACACAGTCTTTTCTTTCTAAACATAAAAAGAACTAAAAATAATAGATTATGATACAAAACTAATACAAAAACAACTACATGATTGACAGTGGCTTGAAAACAGATATACAGGAAAAAATAACTGAGCCAAAACAAAAAGGTGAAACAGCAAAACAATGAAAACCAGTGCAACACAAGAGGAGTGAAAACTATTGCCGAGACAAAGTATCATACAGAATACAAGATGTCTATTTTTTAAATGAATATGAAGTAAATACACTACCAGTCAAAAGTTTTTGAACAGTAAGACTATCAATGTTTTTTTTTAAAGAAGTCTCTTCTGCTCACCGAGGCTGTATTTATTTGATCCAAAGTAAAAAATATATTAAAAAAGAAAATATTTTCTATTTGAATATATTTTAAAAATGTTTTTTTCTGTGATCAAAGCTAAATTTTCATATCATTACTCCTTCAGTCACATCATGCTTCAGAAATCATTCTAATATGCTGATTTGCTGTTCAAGAAACATTTATTATTATTATTATTATTATTATCAATATTTAAAATAGTTGAGTACATTTTTAAATTATTATTTTAAATTATTTTAAATTATTATCAATATTTAAAACAGTTGAGTACATTTCAGGGTTCTTTGAAGAATAGAAAGATCGAAAGATCAGCATTTTTAGAAAAGAAATCATTGAAATTAATACTTTTTAGCAAGGATGCTTTAATTTGATCAAAGGAGATGATAAAGACATTTATAATGTTACAAAAGATTTCTATTTCAGAACTTTCTATTATCAAAGAAACCTGAAAAAATTCTACTCAGCTGTTTTCAACATAATAATAATAAATGTTTTTTGAGCAGCAAATGAGAATATCAGAATGATTTCTGAAGGATCGTGTGACTGGAGTAATGATACTAAAATTTAGCTTTGAAATCACAGGAATAAATTACATTTTAAAATATATTCAAATAGAAAACAGTTATTTTAAATAGTAAAAATATTTTAACATTTTAATTTTTGCTGTACTTTGGATCAAATAAATGCAGGCTCGGTGAGCAGAAGAGACTTCTTTAAAAAACATTACAAATCTTACTGTTCAAAAACTTTTGACTGGTAGTGTAGTTCACTCAAAAATGAAAAACGTCATGTCCATAGCACACTTTGCAAATCACTCTTTTTCTGTTCCACAAAATAATACGTATGGAATGACATGAGGGTGAGTAAATGATGACAGAATTTTCATTTTTGGGTGATCATTGTGAACATTATTTTGCTCACGTACAAGAAACAGAAACACAAGTACATGCGAAAATCCAATCCATCCTCATACTTGGAAGACGCTAAAACTAATTTTTAAATCAATGTTCATGGATTGAATGAAAACACACATGCACACAAACACAATGTCACTTAAACAGCGGAAAAGAAAAAATACATGTGTGAAAACGCCAAAGGAAAATGTGAAGAGCATGCAACCCAACAGACAGTTTGAGGAATGTCATTTAATGGAGATGGTGAAGAATGTGTTTTTATGAAATTGAAAATGAAATGAACTGAACTGAACTCCCATGAGAGGAAGAGGAGCAAAATAAAAGCCAAAACCTCGAATCCAAATAAAACTTAGGAATTGAATAGGTGCATTTTCAGTTGAATCCTCAACAGCACTCAACTCGGATAGAGACAGGTGTGTTGCTGAGCTTAATGGCCTCACTTTTCACGTTACGCAACACTCTTATCCTACCTAGTTAACCATCCCTAAAACACGACTAAAAACGTACATTTAATCTCACAACTGTGATGACACGAATCAAATGATAACCTCATTTACCTCGCCTCATCCTTGTTTAGCCAGATTGAGATGGATTAGCAGATTTAGAAACAAATCCTGACATCCCTATTTTATGTTTTGACACAGATTAAAAATGTATTTGCCGCCATAGCATCAAATGCGTATGTGTTCCATATTTTTCCCCAGAGGAGATATCATGGAAAGAAAGAGATGATGGAGGGGATATGCCTGAGGACACAGAGGCCACACACACACACACACACACACACACACACACACACGTATATTTATCCCCAGTATAGATCCGGCACTCTTGTGTAGCTCGTTTCTGAAAATGGGTCATGCGTTGAATGCAATTCACAGCCCGGGCTTGAGTGGTAAAGCTAATTAATAATAAATCAGCAGTAATGATCAGTGTTAAAATCATTCACTTAGAAAGAGTAAGGTCATTTAAAACCGCAGTATAAACTATCAGAGATAGGTAATCTTTTGGAACGCATTGCTATTGCTGTAATCACACACATTAGCAATGTATTAGCGCACGCTGCAAACTAATTGACTAACCAAGCCACAAAGCCGCAATAACAACATTCGGAGACTCATATAAATTCATAAGCTTGATAAAGAAGTGCCTGCTTCTTCGGAAGCATTTGGAGAGAACATTCAGTTACTTTGCATTTGTATCATATTTATGTAAATGTTTTTTCTCCTTCCTTCATTCACAGAACTCCACTGGGGAGTTTTCAAAGCCTGACCCACTTATGCAGGAGATGGTTGTAAAGACGCTGAGATGCGTCTCTGCTTTGGGCAGATCTGACTGTCCCAAATTCTCATTCTGCAACTGCAATGAGCTGAGAGCAAAGCCATCTGACAGAATCAAACCGCAGAGAGATCATCCGACTTCAAGAGCTCAGGCTGCGGTGCGAGATAAGTGAAAGGATGACGGGAATCTGAGAGTCTTTGCTGGTGGGTGGAGGGCGAACACAAAGTACTCAGCGTCTCTGTCTCTCAGCCGCTACGTTGACCGAATCACATTTAGAATCATTAAAAGTCAGACTCGTCCTCGAGAGGAAGTTTAGCCACTTCTAATGCAATCTGGAACAGTTTAGAAAATACAAAGTTGAACATGACTTTTCTTCCTCTTAGAGGTGCAGTCATTACATTAGCTTTTAATGTCATACAAAAGCAATGTGATTTAAGGTCAGTAAAGCTCCCGGCCAGCAGTTTTTGATTAATCTATTTCAGGTCAATATTAGCACGTGATTTCGCTGGCTGTAAAACAGCTCTTTAACCGCCTGCAGCTGGATTTGATGTGTCCCAAAAGCTCACCATTTTGAACAGATGGAATGGAGTGCAATATGCTCAGTGACTGAATGCTCTAGTGCATTTGAGTCATGGAGAACTAAGATAGAGGAATAGACAGACACTCAGAAAGAATGGAAGACAAAGAGACACTTGACTCTTCAGAGAGAGCAATCTCTAAGATTTAAGGCTCATATTATAACCTGAGAGAAACTCTGGACTGGGAAGACGTTTCTACTGCATTAAACCCCTGCGTTAGTCTATCAACTGCAGGATTAGAGACTGTTTGACCAGGTCAAATCCGCACAAACTCTTCTCAATCGTACACAAACTTTCCTTGGAAACTAAATAGTAGCCGAGTTTCCATCCAAAGTTACGCAAAATTGGAATATTGCATAAAACGTTTAGAAAGAAGCACCGTTTCCATCCAATGAGTTCAACTTCTTGATAAACTAGCACTAAATATCACTAAGAAAAGTAGGAGAAGCCACTGAATATAATTATTTTTATATATATATAATAAATCACTTGTGCCTCAGAGAGAGCAGACGAAACACAATAAATGTGGTCACTGCTTTCGGAGGCAGATGCCAGCTGTTTCAGAACGCAGTGTTTTAAGACAGTTCTGGGAGGCAATTATATAGAAATACTTTGCTCAGGTGTTTCAGAATGACCATAACAACATTTCAGATGCTGTGCAATGAGATCGCTCCGCTGGTTAGTCAAGTTATCCCGTCCCACAGCGCAGTCACGTGACTTTTTTTGCTGCGCGTGGAGGAATTTATTCACAAAATGCGTTTCCATCTGCCATTATTCGCATTAACCCTTTGTCGCACAATTCAGGACCACCTCAACTTTTTTGCGAATTAAGGGATTTTTTTCAATATTTTGCCATTTCCATCATTCGTTTCTGATGCGATACTTTAAAATGCGCATAAAAACAGGGTGATGGAAACATAGCTAGTGAAGTGTTTCTTGGAAAAAAAAAGTGTATAACAAATAAACACTTCCTGGTGAGTTGCATGCTCCTTCATCAGCATGTTTAATGACATTTTTCTTACTCAATCAGGGTCCAAAATTAGCACTCGCCAAGCACCATGTGAGAGTAAAAACTGGTTTAGGTGAGTAAATAAAACATTATTCGCTCATTGGCAAGTAATGTTATTAGGAACTGCAGTTTAGAACATATGTATAGTCATATCCTCACTGACGTGAGCGATTCAATTTAAACATATGAACTCATTAAAAAAAGATGACTTGTACTTCAGATGAAAAATCTAGGAGACTTTTTTGTTCATAATTCCATGTTGTGACAATTAAGAAGAATATGTCTTGCATTACATCACAAAAAAAAAAAAAAAAAAAAAATATATATATATATATATATATTTTTTTTTTTTTTTGTATTACAATTTCTTTTGTTTTTAGGTGCCACAGAAAATATATCACCTTGTACATGATGCTGCAAGTGACACAACCTGTGCTATTTGTGAAATAAAAAGATGTGAAGGAAAAAAAGTAATTGTGAGTTGTGTGTTTGTATATAGCAGGTACAGAAGATTTTGGTAAATATTTTCTCAAATACTCGCCATTGGCAGATTAATGGCAAAAATTAATTTTGGACCCTGGTTTCAATGTAACTTTATGATTGCTGCTCTTTTTCCATGGCTGACTCTAGTGGACTTTCACCCTTAACTCTGATGATGATGAAATGTGAGACTCAGAAAGTTTCCAAAAGTAGTGGCCCAGACTAAGGATTGACTGTGGATCTTAGTGCCACTTTGAAGAATTGGGGAAGTTAAGCTGTGCTGTCAATGCTGGCCTTGTCCATTTCCTGAGAACATAGAAGGAGCGCATTATATAGAGCCCGAGATGGAGGAAGAGGGCAACAGAATGTTCTATCTAAGTGAAGAAGAATCTGGACACTCAAATCACACGATACACTGGATAAATTCAACATATAGGACACAATTTGACACAGTAGAATTGAGTTTAGATGATAGATGATTTCAAATGCACCAGGTGGACAGCAGATCTGAGGTTTATGTTTGGGCAGGTGGAAAAACATGACCTGTGTGTGACTGTGGAGAGAAAGTTGTCTTACCCTGCGTTTCTTCAAGCTCCCCGGGCTGGTTGGAGATGGACTAGGCGATTTTGCAGAATGGGGTGTGGACAGCTGACTGGCTGGGGTCCCATTCACTGCAAAAAAAGTGAAAAAATGTGTTCACTAAAAAAAAAAAGTGCACAAAGTTTGTGAATGAAGCTCAGCAAATATTTCAAGAGCCCCCAGGAGGCTGCCAGCGCTCTTATATTCAAAGAGTGCGCTTTTCAAAAGCCCGTCTGTGAGTAAGAAGAGAAGAAATCGCCCACACAGCTGCTCCTGCTTCCCACACTCGCATCCCTAAACAAATCCTCTTCGGATAGAGCCACACACCCAGTGGCACAAATCCCTCCATTTCTACAACCTCAAATCTTCCAAGGCCCATCAGTCATGGTGTGACTGCACTACACACCACTGAGAAGACCCGAACTCTCAGTCAACACCAGAGTGATTCATATTCACAGGCGACTGCCTGTATTTGCTGATACAGATTAGGAATTATCCCTTGCCAGTATTACACTCATATGTTACAGTGTTAGCAGTACACAAAAAGTGAAACATTCATTACATTTATATAAAACATAAAAATTTAAATAAGTAGCAAAATGTCAGAGTGTATGAATGAATGGAAAAGGTCAGTGCTTGTAGTGAAGTTATAACAGAAATAAACCAACGTGTTTTATGACAGCAATGAATTTTTAAATACATAAAATGATTAAATATTAAATATGAACTAGGCCAAACTAATTATGTCAGAAGCTACTAAGATGACAGGAGGGATGACAGAAAACGTTAATTTAATGTACAGCATGTTACAACCCATCCCGGTTCATTAATTTACAGAGACTAGTGATAAATTCTAGACTGTTTATTTTGTAGCAGACAAATATGGGAAACATAGCGTAAAATAAATCAGTTAAAGACGTCAAAACTGTGTTACAACACTCATCGGTCTCACCGATAAAGACGAACAAAATTTTAAATGAATACTCTACTGATACACATACAAATACACAATCCTAGCGTCAAATCCGACTGAATAAACATCACTGTTAAATTCCGTCGTAAAAAGTAAAAGCCAGCTTCCCATGTATCCGCAAAAAAGCAGTGAATCCGCCTCTCCTACCTTCGTATTGCAGCATCTTGAGACACAGTGCTATTCCAGGTGGCAGAAAGCAGCAGCACTCGCTGAGCGCGGATTCCAATGAATGAAGCAGCGGAGAACAGAGCAGAGTACAGAGCGTGAGCCGCTGCTCGCTCATTGGCTCGCCGTCTGCCTGCGTAGCTGTGACGCTCGGCCGGGCAGTGCGGTACGGTAGTGGGAGGCGCGCTCATGGCTGAGGTAATGGTGGAAACGCGCCGAATCTTTTCACCGACAGACCTTTAATGGCACTCGAACCGCGGCCAGATACAAAACATAAACACTACCGTATTTTAACATGAGACAGTGAGGTCTCGCTCCTTATGTGAAGTAAACAAAATGTATTAAACGACCATTTAACGTTATTTGATTTTAGGAATTTATTTATTCACCAATTTAGTTCAGTATTATTTGTTCTCAGGCATGTATTTAATTATGTAGTTTTTCATTCATTTATTTGGGTTCTGAAATAACAGCTAGCAGGTGAACATTAACCGTTTTAAAAGCCTATAAAAAGCGCTTCTTCATAAAAGCATTTTGTCAGTATGACCCTGTGCGATCTATGTGGTGTTTACAGGAAACAGACGAAGATCAATTATAGCTTTTTAGATGTCAATACTTTCAGCGTTCACGTTCAGTCTATTATTACTAAACGTGACTGAATCTACATCCAGCTCCCTGCAAATAACAACCAGGACAAAAAGAAATAATGATGAAGAGTTCAGTTTGATTGATTTTGAGTTGTCTAAGTTCTCTCCGAAACGCTGTGAGTGTTTGAGTGATACAAACTCACAATTCTGACTTTTTTCTCAGAATTGTGAGATATAAACTCGCAATTGTAAGTTATAAAGTCTGAACCTCAAGATTAATTAGCAACTTCTTTTTTTTTTACGTTTTTCTCGTAATTGTGAGTTTATGAGTGTGTTCACACTTGTAGTTTGGTTCGTTTGATTTATTTGGTCCGGACCAAAAATGAAAATGATACATTTGGTCCTGGTCCGTTAAGCGTTCATGTACATTTTTTGACAGCAAACCTAAAGATATCGGATCTAAAGAGATAGTTAAACGTTTACAACCTGAGTTGGTAGTGTTGAATGACATATATTTCATGACGGAACTCACCGAACACTCCAAACAAAAGGAAAAGGTGAGTGCGACTTAAAGCGGCGCTGTGGGTGTATGACATTAAAGTACCCAATTAACTGATCGGTCTGCTCATCGCCGCTGTAAGTCGAACACACGTAATGCCGTCTGCTGAACTAAGCGCGCTCATTGTTGCATACACAGCATTCACACTTACTCAAACAAACCACACTAACAGAGCAATCGCACCAGAGTTTGTTTTAATCGAACCAAACATGACAAGTGTAAACACATCCTGTATCTTGCGATTCTGACTTTTTTGAGCGATGAACTCAAATTTATATCTCACAGTTTTGACTTAAATCGCAACTGCGAGTTTGTCACGCAATTCTGACTTCATTGCGAGTTCAGAATTGCAAGTTTATTTATTACAATTTTCACTTTATAACTCACAGTTGCGAGTTTTTTAATCTCACAATTCTAAGAAAAAAAGTCAGAATTGTAAGTTTGTATCATGCAATACTAAAAAAAATTGCAAGAAAAATGTTGCAATAACATTTTTAAATTTTTTATTCAGTGGTGGAAATGGGCTTCCATAGAAACAGCTTGTGAAGATGTTTCAAGAGGTCTATCACTATTTAAAGGGGTCATCGGATGCCCATTTTCCACAAGTTGACATGATTCTTTAGGGTCTTAATGAAAAGTCCATAACATACTTGGGTTAAAATTTCTCAATGGTAGTGTAAAACAACACCCATTTTACCATGCCAAAAACAGCTCTGTTCACAGCGAGCCGTTTGGGTGCATGTCCCTTTAAATGCTAATGAGCTCTGCTCACCCCGCCCCTCTCTTCCATGGGGTGTCGAGCGGTTCTCTGAGGGACTGTAAACTTTAGCCATGGAACGATCACATTATTAGGGAAGGCAGTTTGCAAAGATTCATAAAAATCCCTTATACTCACTTCTTCTGTAGGTGAAGCTGGATCACGAATGATTCGTGCGAACATAGACACATTTAGGCAGATCGGGGGGCGCATTCCATTCAAAAACAAAAGTAATCCATTGTGTCTTCAGTTGCTCAGATGTCGGGAGTAAATGACGACTACTATGTTCATTATTACATCCATCAACAGAACACCTCAATGGCTTAGGAGCCATTCTTGTCTTCCCATGTTCCGGCATTGAAACAAAGGCAGACTGTTTACAGCTCACTCAGGGCGGGTCTAAGGTAAGACGGCCATGTAGGAGTGGCCTCTGAATCTGAGAATGGCTTGATTTGAAAAGGGGTTATAATTTACAGGGATTTTTTAAAAACCACTGGGTAGATTTTCATCATTATAGGGTTGTTGTGTACACACACTGCTAACACACTTTTATGTCCAAACAATATGTAAAAGTGAATTTTGCATCCGATGACCCCTTTAAAAGCCTCAAAATCATCCAAATCATTTTGTTTTAAATATCTAGAGGTTTGAATGGGGGCCAAATTTTCAGCTCCTTATAAAAACCACTTAGTCTACAGTATGAGATGCCTTCTAATATGTGCAACTAATGTGTGTGTGTGTGTTTGTCAGACTGGGGGGAAGAAGTACACTCATTAGCACCATCTGTGGTGCTTCATTAATTTGATGCGAGTGATGCTTCACGACAGACTCATCACTGTTTTATTTTGGGGTTAGTTCTCCAACATGTTCTCGAAGTTCCCTGTCAGAAATGGCAACAAGCTGAGCCACCCCCTCAGACAAGTGTCCAAATATCCTTAAACCCCTTTTTGGAGGATTACAGAACATGTACAGCAAGGACGCAGAATATTCAAAGCTGGATTGGGTGGAACCAGGGTCAGAAATGAACTTTTCCATTAAGAGGCAATATTTGCCCCCTGGAATTGGTTTTGAGGGGAAAAAACAATTAATGTCAATTATTAAAACTTTTTTTGTGTGGGAAAAGGACATCATATTCCGACTAAAGACAAAACAAGCCAAGAACGGTTCATGAATTTGTTTATTGCTTTTTACGGATTGGAAAATGAAGACTTCACATTGGTTATTTCAGTAGCATGAAAAACAAAGCAGTCTTTCAAACTGGGAATAAATTTTATTAAAGAATGCAAGCAAAAGAACACTGAAGCAGTCCAAGACTTCAGTCTAATATGAGTTATGCACTTTCGCAAAAGCAAATCTACTGTAAATTTAATGCTGCGATTGACACATTTCACTTGATTTCACTGATTTTGATAAGTATTCCTCATCACACCCTGAATAAAAATGGATGATTTTGTAATTAGCATATCATTTGACAGCATCAACATCCATTTTCATGCAAGTAATTGAATATACAGTCATAACCAAAGCTGAGGTTGAATCTATTCCCCACTCTCTTCATAAATACACAAACATAAATGACTGCAGCTATAGAGTTACAGCATTGCAGGAGACTTCTGGGAGAATGGCCATATTTTATGTATGGGATATGAGTTCAGCATGGTTTATAACAAATATAAATTTAGACACTAAAATGAGAGAAATGATTCTGAGTTTGCTCTTGTGTAACATGCTCAGCTGTGGGAGGATGGATCCAGTGATGTGACCTCTCTCATCTCTCCTCCTCTCTCTCTCTCTCGCTGTTTACTTCTCTCTTTTTCGCACCAGGTGCAGTTTGGTCCACTGTTTGCATCTCACCCTTTGTCCATAATTCAAAATGAGGATATGATCCAAAAGGGACCGTGAAAGAGGCACAGTGTCCTCCCCTGATATACCCCTGTCCTGATCTAACACTCCCACTACAGCCGAGCAGAAATAACTTCTGTATGACTTATGATCAGTCACAGAAGAGATGATTATGTTTTTAGGGCTGTTAATCAATCAACGTTTTTGTAAATTAAATTCATTACATTTATCAAAATTTGCAGAAAAAAGCCTTCAAAGGCAATTTAAAGAGGAGAAAATCAATGAATAGACATTACAAAAAATGGCTTTTTAAAAGAATAGTTCTCTAAAAAGATTTGCTGACAATTTACTCACCCTCAGGCCATCCAAGATGCAGATGAGTTTGTTTCACAGTGCCATCAATTATCACATTGCAAAGCAGAAAGCTGCATGTTTGCAATAAACAAATCTATCATTAAGTTTTTTTACTTCAGAGTCCTCTATCCATTATTTTGCTTTCTCCACTAAAAAGTCAGTGAAACAGACATAGATCAAGCACTGTTTACAAGCAAATTTAGTCTAAAACAGTTCTAAACAAATATGTGGGTGGATTTTGATGTGAGAGGAAGGATGGAGTTTTTCACTGGAAGAAGCATTATTATGGATTATGGATATTTTGGCCAGTAGCAGTGGTTTGGATTGGATGGATTTGTTTCCCACAGATAAGCAGATTTTCACATCATAACATGTTAATTGATGGACTAGAGTCATATGGATTACTTGTGGATTACTGTGATGTTTTTATCAGCTGTTTGGACTCTCATTCTAACGGCACCCATTCACTCCAGAAGATCCAATGATGAGCTAGTAATGTAATGCTAAATTTCTACAAATCTGTTCTGATGAAGAAACAAACCCATTTATATCTTGGATGGCCTGAGATGAGTGAATTTTCAGTAAATTTTCTATTTTAGGTGAATTATTCCTTTAAGTCCAATCTTGGGGAAAGTTACTTTTAAAAGTATTGCGTTACAATATTGCATTACTCCCTAAAAAAGTAACTAATTGCGCTTTTTATGGAAAGTAATGTGTTACATTACTTTTGCTTTACTTTTTAAAACCAGGCAGGGCTCGCTTCATTGTTTTTAATATAAAAAGTTCTACTTTTAGCAAATCTAAAAGCCCTTTCATATCAAAAATTGAAATGAATAAGCCTCAGGCTAAAGCAAAAGTAAATTCACGTATGTACAGAAGAATGCAGGAGAAGAAAGTTCAACACTCTTCAGCAATAAAAAAAAAAAATAAAGCACAAATGTTAACTTAATTAAAGTCATTTTTGCTTATTAGTATGGTTGGATTGGATCATCGGAGGTCAGCAGCAAAAACACTGGTTAATAAAATAGGATTAAATACATATAGGAATATATGATATTGATAGATGATATTTAACATATTTAGTTATTGCAGGTTTGCGTCCTAGTCTGAGTTTGTATTTTAGTTTTTATGCATTTTGAGGAATACGTGAATCTGCTTTTTTTTTAAATGCATGTTTAAATTTAGTTTAGAACTACAGTAACTTCATGTTTACACAGCGCTTTTAACGCATCTCCCGATTTCTCTCAACATGGGGACAGGAGACTTGTCAGTCAGTAGGAAAACAAAGTAACTGGTGTTACTTATTTGAAAAAGTAACTCAGATATTTACTTGTAAATTACTAGTTACTTGAAAAAAGTAATCTGATTACATAACTTGCATTATTTGCCATGCGTTACCCCCAATGTTGATTATGAGATGTTCGAATAATGAGAAATAATAGTGAATAAATAAAAAAAAGGTTTTAATTACATGATGTAACGTATACAGTGCATGGCATAAAAACGCTTAAAGGGGTCATCGGATGCAAACTTCACTTTTACATGTTGTTTGAACATTAATGTGTGTTGGCAGTGTATGTACACATCTACCCTATTATGACAAAAATCCATGCAGTGGTTTTTAATTAATCTGTAAAAATAATATCCCCTTTTTCAAATCAAGCCATTCTCAGATGGCATCACATCGACAGAGGCTGCTCCCACGATAGTTGATTGACATGAGCATCTTACCTCAGATCAGCTGTCACAGTCCAGTAACCTCCATTGTTTCGATGCCGGAACAGGGATGTAAGTTAGACAAGATTATCTCCGATTGAGCGACTGAGGTGTTGTGTTGCTGGATGTAATAATGAACATAGTGGTCGTCATTTACTCCCGACATCTGAGCCACTGAAGATGCAGTGGAATACATTTGTTTGTGAAGGGAATGCGCCTCCCGATCTACATAAATGCGTCTATGTTCGCGCAAATCATTCGTGATCCAGCTTCACCTACAGCAGAAGTAAGTATAAGGTTTTTTTTTATGAATCTCTGCAATCACCTTTCCTAATAACATGGTAGTTAGCAAGTTTCACGGCTAAAGGCGCTAAATACGGCTAAATTAAACAATCTCTCAGAGCAGCAGAGAAAAGAGAGGGGTGGGGCGAGCAGAACTCATTTGCATTTAAAGGAACAATCCCTTAAAATAAGATGATTTTTGCAGAGCTGATTTTGACAAGGTAAAAGGGTGTTGTTTTACACTACCACTGAGAATTTTTAACCAAAGTATATTATAGACTTTTCATTAAGACCCTAAATAATCATATCAGCTTGTGGAAAATGGGCATCCGATGACCCCTTTAAACACCTTAGATGTTTACACACAAATTACGCAATATGCTATATATAAATGCACTTCTGCATTATTAAAATACGTGGTGCATCTAGATAGTGGTTGTGGCTGTCCTCTGGGGCGCTCAGAGCTCCATCCTGCTCTGAGTACATTCAACCAAGCACATCTGTCTCACAGTGGATATCATTTTTAATGAAATTTCTATTTACGGTGCATCTATGTGATATGCACGACAGGGTTTCAGAGAGGAGCCAGACAGAGTGGACCAGGATACAGTAATTTCAGTCTCCTTGCAATAAGGGCTATGAAATATTAATTCCATCACTGACAAATAAACACTACTTTTCATACCGTTTTTATTGAAAAAAGTGATACACACAGATGCAGTAGCTGATAATTATTTTTATGTCACTGCCAATATTATACAACTAATCTGTTTAGACTGTTTCTTTTTAAATAGCATTTCCATTGTGGAGTCTAATCTACAATTTACATCCTTCTAGTAAAATTAGTGTTCACAATTTTATATACTACTTAAGGTAAAGGTTCTTTATTAACATTGATTCATAAAAAAAGAGCGTTCATGAAAGTACCATGACATTGTGCATCAAAGACTGACATGGAAGAGAAGAAATTGTTGAATAAAGTTATTTTTGTTTTCTGTGTGCACAAAAAGTATTCTGGCAGCTTTATAAAATTACAGTTGAACCACTGATGTCATATGGACTATTTTAACAATGTTCTTACTACCTTTCTGGGCCTTGAAAGTGTCAGTTGTATTGCTGTCTATGCAGGGTCAGAAAACTTTCTGATTTCATCAAAAATATATTAACTTGTGTTCCAAAGATGAACAAAGGTCTTACGGTTTTGGAACAACATAAGGGTGAGTAATTAATGACAGAATTTTCATTTTTGGGTGAACTAACCTTTTAAAGGAGAAGTTCACTTCCAGAACAAAAATTACAGATAATGTACTCACCCCCTTGTCATACAAGATATTTATGTCTTTCTTTCTTCAGTCATAAAGAAATTATGTTTTTTAAAGAAAACATTTCAGGATTTTTCTTCATATACTAGACTTTGAATGGTGCCCCGAGTTTGAACTTCCAAAATGCAGTTCAAATGTGGCTTCAAACGATCCCAAATGCAGTTGTTAATTATTCCAGCTGAGGACGAAGGGGTCTTATCTAGCGAAACGATTGATTACTTTCATAAAAAAAATACAATTTATATACTTTGTAATGTCAATGCTCATCTTGTTTGGCTCTGCCTGAACTGAGAATAATATCTGCCTGTATTTTTCCGGTTCAATACAGGTAGGGTATGTCATAAAACTCCCATCTCATCTTCTTCCTCAACTTCAAAATCATCCTACATCGCTGTTTTACCTTTTTTGTTAAGGGTGTTTGATCTTCTTTGCATGTTCACTTTGCAAAGACTGGGTCAGAACTTCTGCAGTGATGTAGGATGATTTTGAAATGATTTTTGAAGTTGAGGGAGAAAATACGATTGGAGTTTTTCGACATACCCTAACTGTCTTGAACCAGAAGACACAGAGTTCAGGCAGGTTAAAAAGTATTTAAATTGTTTTTTTTTAATGAAAATAACCAATCGTTTCACTAGATAAGACCCTTCTTTCTCGGCTGGGATCGTTTACAACCGCATTTGGGATCGTTTGAAGCTGCATTTAAACTGCATTTTGGAAGTTCAAACTTGAGGCACCATATCAGTCCATTATATGGAGAAAAATCCTGAAATGTTTTCCTCAAAAAACGTAATTTCTTTACAACTGAAGAAAGAAAGACATGAACATCTTGGATGACAAGGGGGTGAGTACATTATCTGTAAATTTTTGTTCTGGAAGTGGACTTCTCCTTTAACCAATGTGCATAAAAACAGGTTACTGTTTACTGATTACAGTTACTGATAGGATTTTGTCTGTTAAGTTTATGAACTTTTTTCTTTTACTATAAAACACCTATGAAAACTCAATACACTACAGATCCTTCATAATTACACAGTAAGTGGGGCACTATTTTTATTTTATTAGATTTTAGCTAATATTTTAAAAGAGTCAGGTCACCTTTATTAGCGTTTAATAAAATACAGACTGTTTCAACTTCACAGTAATAAACAGAAAAATAATTCAATCAAAATTCAATTATAATAATAATAATAATAATATAATAATAATTCAAATTAATAATTCAGTTAAATCAGTTCAATAACTGTAAAATTCAACAACTGACCTATCGAGAAGCCCCTCCCCTCAAACGCAGCTGAGCCAATGGCAGTTGAGTATCAGTTGCAGTCTTTAGGTTTCAGTGCCACAGAAAAACACTGCAAGATCCGATGCTCTCATCGGTTTGATGGTGTTTATGCTACTAAAAAAAAATATGGTAAAACAATGTGCCTGGGGTACTTGTAACACTGATCCCAGGTCTCCTGATTCCTGACAGAATATTCAATGGAATTTGGAATTTATTTTATTATTCAACGTTCATTTTCTGGTTGTCATGCTCTTAAGTTACAATTTTCATGTGCTCAAGCAGTCATCTTGTGCTTCAGCAAGGTATCTCTGGCTAAAACTGGCCAGATAGTTAAAGTTAGTGAGTCCATGCTTATGTAGAAACCTTAACAGTTAACTGTTCTCACATCATGTACAGTGTAGGTCAAAAAACACATAAACGAAGATCTAAATTTAAATGTAAATTAATTTAATTTTACACTGTGGTACATGAACAGTGTTGATCCTGGACCGTAACATGAGGTTCCTCCTGCTTGCTTTGTGAACTGTAAACCCTCGCTTCCAAATTAATCTTGTTACACACCATATTTATTTTAAAATCCTTTATATATCCCTCCACGGCATATTTATGTCCCACTTGAATGCTCCTCGACAAGAGACGGTCCTTCTGTGTTAAAAATGTATCAAAAACATCTTGGGACAAGGTTTTCACACTGCTAGCTGTTATTGTAAGATAGTTAGCAACACTGCTTGTTTGTCCGAATGAGCAACAGTAACTACCCTTACCAATTATTTTAAATGAGTTCAGTTATTAAATGAGTTCAGTATTGTAAAAAGTTTCAAAAAAAGGTCAATTACCAAGCCAAAAATCAGCTCTGCAGATAATAATTGATTCATTCAGCTAAATTCAACTGAAGTTTGTTCTCGTCCAATAGTGTTGGTGCATTCAAACTGATAATATTACAGAATATTTTCTTTTAAACCCATAATAAGTTAACATACTTTAATTAAAGTCTAAAAATGACTAACTTTGGAATAATGTGCACAATCACAATGAATCATACACAATCAGACCAGGGACACGCATTAACAAAAAGCCAGTTTTCCTGCAGCAGGGCAAATGCTAATGGGTTAATGAGCTGTTTGTGGGTTTGTCAGTAACGAGCTGCGCGACTGGCCGGAATTACACAGTAAGAATAATAACAAGGTCTCGGAATTTGAACGACAGGAGCAGCTCTGCATTTCCTGAGGACAGTCAGCCAGCGGTGTTTGGAGCTGATTAGAGATTACTCTCTGGTGCTCTAATTAAAGATTACTCTCTGGATAAACTCCTCAGACAAAAATTCAGTCGACTACGAGGCCAAGCTCATCCGTGCAAATTCAAAGGAAAGCTTAACAGAAATTCGTGAGGCGAACGACCTAAGATTATAGATCAGAAATCCACTGGAAGGATGCCTTCAGTAAGTAGGACAGGCGGAGAAAGAGACGCGGTCTGTAATGTGAACAGCACAGATGAGCACCATCTCCGTCGGCCCACACAGCTGTTGATAAATATGACAGAGAGAGGCTGTTTATGTCTGTCTCGCTGTGTCTCCTTTGTTAAAGCACCTCTAAATGTGTTGTCAAGCTCTACACTTGATCGCGCCGCTCAAACTGTGAATACTCCGTAGGATGACATGGGCTTCTGTTTTTCGTCGTGTTAAAAAACAAAAGGCTTTCCGTAACTGTACGGGAACAGTACATCAGTGCCATTTGTGTAGAAATTCATCAAGTAAAGTGCGTTCATGTGTGTTTAAAGGTGTGCAGGCCACTCTCAACCAGAAATCAAATGTGCTATACTTAGCCTGACAGGGTGTATTATATAAACAGCACTCATACAGCGAGCGGCTCCATCAATCAGCTGTCTAAAGCAAGCACAGCTAGACCTTACTGCAAATCGCTAATCTGATTCATCCCAAGAAATATCTCACATTTGACCTACGCTGTCTGACAGATTACAAGGCAGATGTCTGTTTATAAGCCAGTCTCTTTGAGCCTTTCAATGATAGGAATTTTTGCTATTTAAGTTGACTTTTACGGTAGATGTGAATAAAATATAATTGACAACAACCCAAATGAAGCAACAACTAAAGCGTAATGCAACAGCTACAAAATTGGAATTGCAATCATATCTGTGCACCAGTTGTGTCTTGCTGAGAAAGTGCAGGACGCCTCCGCTATGTATACACCTGCCCACACCAGTGTGGGACTCCTAGTAGAAGAATGAGAAATAAAAATGTGGTGAATAAGGCGTGTATTTGTATGCTTTAGATTCAGGTGGAGACTATATTAAATAACTGAAAAGTTTAGCAAGACAGGGGGTTTTAACCTTTACAGAGGCACAATCTGCCGACCCTGGGACCCCCAGAATAAAAAAGTTAGATTTTCTCATCTACACCTAATCTTAATTTCTATTAAGAACATTAACTGACATTACTATATGAAATAAAAAATATAATTAATAATTATATAAAAAAATATATTATATAAAAACAACAGATCATTACATAGGGAGATACCTAAAAATGAATATTCTGTCACCATTTTCCCACCTTCATGTCGTTCCAACCCTGTATGACTTCCTTTCTTCTGTGGAACATAAAAGAAGTTATTTTAAAAAATGTTCCAACTGTTTTTGTTCAATACAGTGAACAAAACCACACTGGAGCCCACTGACTTCGGAAAAAAAAAAATCTTTCAACATGCCTCAAAATATCATCTTTTGTGTTCCACAGAAGAAGGAAATTCATACAGGTTTGAAACAGCAACGGTGTAAGTAAATGATGACGGAATTTTAATTTTGGGGAGCATTGTATCCCTTGAATCCTGAAGTCTGACATATAAAGTAATGTAGACAGAATATGGAGCTTGTGAAGGAAAAAACACCTCAATTTTATAGTGAAAATATGCAATTTTGTGCAGTTGCTGATATTACTAGTAACACTATGACAGGCTATTGACATGAAATGCATGAATATCAGTTATCTCCTTATCTCACAATAATATGTCTTTGTAAAAAGATATTTAAATGCTGAGTTTTATGATTAAAGCTCTGGAGTTTTTATTGTGGGGAGAAAAACATATGATGCAATGCATTACAGTAATGACAGAGAAGAAAAAATGATCATATTTGATACTCACATTTTAACATTTTTTCTAAAAATAATGTTTGGATACTGAAGTATTCTTCAGTTGCTTCAATCCAGTAAATGTCCATCTTGACATATTACTTGCAGTATAACATTCATTATTAAATTTACTTTATAAAAGTCAGTAGAGGACTTAGAATTTTCTAAAAGGCTTTTTACTTGCTACAAAGTATGAACTATCAATCAGAGGACAAAGTTTTGCTATCCATACTGATAATTTAGAGGCCTTAGAAATTCCTTTATCAAATATGATATAGTAGATTTTATGTCTTACATTTGAACTGTGATGATAGAGGACAGAACTAAACAATCAAATGCGTTAGGCCTGTGCCTGTGATATTTCAAAATGCAGTCTTTACTGTTGCGAAATTGCGGGAAATGTTTGATAAAATGTTGAATTACAATAATCGTGCGGAAGATGCTGTTCCCCAGGCTGAATTATGTGTGCGTTCCAAACGGACAACCAAATTACACTTTGGGCTTTGAGTGTGCCTCCAAACGATCAAATGCACACACAAATATGTCAAAGTGGTCAGCTTGGAGAGCATTCACTTAAACACAGTTTATGTCTTGAACGTAAGAAAATCAGAAGAAAATCTGATGCGTCAACATAATCTCTTGGATGTGCGTATCAATACCACCAAATAAGTTTCTTTTTCTATTTGGCTTACTATATGCAGAAGTTGAATTTGGTGTGCGTATGTTACGCAGTGGTTAGGATTGGTTGTGTGGTGGGGTAGCTGTGTATTATATGAACGCCAAAACTGCGTATCATTGTAAACAGCAAAAATTCTCATATGCACGCCAAAATCAATTTCTGCGTACAAATAGCATGCCAGAGAAAATCCATCACAGCACTTAATCTGACTATGTTAGCTTTAATAAGCATTAATCTATCAAATTATACAGTGAAAACTATGCAGTGTTTTTTACATTTGGTTATTTTATTAGATTTCTTTTGTAGTCTATATGAAGAGTTCAGATGCAAAAGACTCTAAATCCATCTGATGTATTTCTTTAAAATCAGCATTTCTCTCTGGCTACTTTGTATAGGTTTCTATGTAAGTACTGGTACTTCTAAATGGGGCTGAGGCTGGAATTTAGCGAGTTTGAAGTAAAAGCATTTGATGGATGTATACTATGTTACTATGTGCCATATCGGTCATTATCTCATTTTTGACCGATATGGCTTTTAGCTGGTTTTGCATTTGAACTCTTCATATTATACCTGAACAAAAATGTTCATGAAAAAAATTAAAGCATTGTTTTATTTTATTTTATTTTTATCTTTGTGTTATTGTATTTGTCAGTTTGTTTTACTTTGTTTCTTTGTTTATGTTCTTACTGCATCTTATCTTATGTATATAAAACAAAAAATGCCTGCACACTGGTGCATTTACAAACTGATGTTTTATATTCATTTCATTAAATGATATTTATTTTATATAATATGAAGCAATGTTAATTAAGCTCTTAATTTGTTTCATATAACAAAAAGTACAGATAAGAATACCATTAAAGTATCGGATCGATAAGCAGTATCGGTAAGAGTAGTAATACCGTTAAAACCTTAACGATACCCATCCCTAGATAATACCCTTACTCCTTGACTGGGATCGTGTAGAGCCCTTTGAAGCTGCATAGAAGCTGCAATTTGGACCTTAAACTCATTGGCAATCACTGAAGTCCACTATATGGAGAAGAATACTGGAATGTTTTCATGAAAAACCTTCTTTTCGACGGAAGAATGAAAGACATAAACATCTTGGATGGCATGGGGGTGAGTAAATTATCAGGAAATTTTTATTCTGGAAGTAAATTAATCCTTTAAGAACATTAACTAACTAAGGCACATTATATAACACTTAGTTAGACAATAGTTATAAGTGGCATTCAGATACAAGAAAATCCTGTATGGATGCTTGATTGAAAACCCTGGAAGCTGTAAGATCAACATACGAAGTATAATGTCTGTAACTTGTTGGAACTTTATTTCGAAACCATCATCAGTCTTTGCACACTGCAGTGAATTTATCCTTAAACCAGACCGGGCAATGAATTCTTTGCAAACATGAGTCAACCTGGCATATTCTCCCTCACCCTGGGTTCCTTACAGGATTAACAGGGTGAATGGTGAAAATGAATGACTATCACACTGAACACTCAAACCGAAACCGATTCCACGCTTTTATGGTTCCCGTCTGCGAGTGTTTGCTGAGAAACAGCTGCCTGACTACAAGTGATGAGCCGCACTCTCTGAGCCTGCTTCCGCTAAGCTTGCCAAACAGGAAGGGACGCCCATATATGGGCAACTCTATTGTCTCCAAGGCACAGTTCCCTTAGCCGGCGTCTCCATGACGACCGGATAGAACTCTGAGCCAAACCTCTACTCATAGAGATTCAACTGGTACGATTTAAACCAATCATATAATAGACGACTCGGCTGTAGAGGAAAAAAAAATATAAGCTTCTAGAAGTCTCTGTCACACATCTTATAGAGGTGAAAACGCAAAGGCGGGCTTTGTGGAAAAACTAGGGCATAACACACAGGAAAAAACATCAATAGGAAGTGCTACATGTGTTTTTAAAACACTTTTTACTTTTTATCTATAAACAGGCAGACTTAGTCAAACCTTTACAGCTAGAATCTAAAAAAAACATGCAGGTAGTTGAAGCTCAGTCTTGTTTTTAGTACAATTTTAAACTACCATACCATACCATTAGTTCTTTCATATGGTGTACTATGTATAGAATAAGAGTATGGTAATAAATGGCATATAATAAAGGCATCATAGTATTACCAAAACAAACTGGCACAAAAGCAGACCGCATAGTGCCTATAATTCAGATCACACACAACGGTATTCATTGCACAACAGTTGATGTGGATCTGCAAGACTGAGTCACACTACCCCCCTCCATTTCTCTCTCTCTCTCTCTCTCTCTCTCTCTCTCTTTCTCTCTCTCTCATCACCCCATCTACCTCCCTCCCCCATGCCTCAATATCTCGTATCTCTCATCTTTGACTCCTCTCCATCGGGATGCGCCCTTGTGAATCAGACAGCTATATCTGAACGCAATTGCACCTAGAAGCCAGCAAACACATTCCGCTCCAGGGGTGAACAGGCACCGAGGGGTGCTTTATTGCTCGGAGAGCTGTCACACACGCATGACTTGCTATTAGTTTGTTTATTATCTGATGCGAGCAGTTAATTATGTTTTTTTTTAAACAAATGTTCAATCAACAGAGAGAATGTTTCACATGTACATGGGAAACTACTCAGAGAAGCATTTGCTGTTGCATAAACATGCATATATATGAACGTTACCTGATCCAGAAGGAGACTTGCTGCGTCTGGAAAGGGCAAGACTTCTGGGAGAGCTTCTGTTTAAAGACCCCATCTTTCCGTAGGATGTTGATTTCACTACTCGGCACTCTGTAACACAACAAACTCATATTAGACAGATAATGGGGTCTAAAGGTATGAGAGACTAATGAAAATACTTCTGTGCGGCAGTTGAAAAGTGAGTGCATTTCAAGCTGATTTACATGGATTTATCTTACGATGCCTTTATGGCCTTTTAAGCTTTGTTTACCTAAACTTTCAGTGGAGAGACAGAAACCTCTCAGGATTCATTAAAAATATCGTACTTTGTTTTGCAAAGAATAAAAAGTCTCATGGGTTTGGAACGACATAAAGTGAGCAAATGATGACACAATATTTATTTTTTTTATTTTTGGGTGAACTATCTCCAGAAAGCAAGCAAGAAAGAAAGGTATACAATGACATGAGGATGAATAAATGCTGCTGTCATTAAATACTGGTGATTAAATATAGGTATGTCAAACGTATTGCGCTTCATAAATGAAATTTACAATTTTAAATCAATGCTGATTGCTTATTTCAACATAGCTTTACTACTGTGTATCATACCACCAAATGACTGTCTAGTTTGATTCCATCTCAAATCCTCTTCAAAAGTCCTCTAAAACTCAAACTGTGCCCGAAGATAATCCTTGAACTAAAGCGCTAATTGAATCCTCCTTTAAAAACACTCTGCTTGCTGAAGCACATTTATGCAAGTGTGATCAAAAAGATGGCAGCGCTACAAGTGAAGAAAAGGTCTTAACCCTAAATACAGATCAGAGACTGAAGATTAAATTAGATTCTCTGCAGACGAAGTGTTGCTCAGATTCTCGCATGCTTCGTGTTTATCTATCCATTTTTTTTCTTCTGCTGCAATAACCCTGTGTACATAATGCATTGAGAGAGCAATAAGACTGTGACACCAGGTATGACAGTAAATGCCACAGTCTATTAAAGCAGGATTTCTTGAAGGGCAGGACGCCACTCCACTCTCCATTTCTGTGGAGTTACATATAGAGAGAAAGTTCCTGCACTTAACTCTCCTGAACTAACAAATCTATTCCTTTTATAATTCACAGTCTAGTTTTAAAAATAAGCTTTCTCGCAATTGTTAATAACAGGCTTACATAATATTCATCAACAACGATTTCATAACTGAGAGTGAGTATTATGAATCAAATAAAAATTAACGTGGGATATTACTGCCAGTGTGCTGTTATGGGCTACCATTCTGCTCATATTAAATATGCATCCTCTAGGGAAATCATTGTCGTCAAAGCCTGCCATTTTGGCTCCATCCATCTCGCCATCGGCATGCTTCATATGCTCCTCTCGGCTCTGATCAGAACTCATTAGAGTGGCACGTGTTCCTCTACTAGTGTCTGTGTAATTAAACCTCTACTCATGATTGACTGCACTCGCTCTAACTCAATGTGATAAATCATCCGACATTCATTAAATTTGTTTTGGACAGTGCGGCTGTAACTCGGTTACAGCCATTGGTAACAACTCAAAATAATTATCAGTTTTTTTGTCAGATAGACAGACAAACCGATAGATAGAGAGAAACAGATAGATGATCCTTTTTTGTGATAACATATGTATAATATGGACAAATGTTTATGTGTTTCTTTTGTTTCCCCCTCCTTTTTATTTTTCTGTAAGATATATTTATTGCTTTGGCAACATTGTGGTATGTCACACAGTCAAGCCAGTAAAACTCATTTAAATTGAATTAAACTGAACTAAATTAAATTGACAGAACAAGAGAGAGACAGACAGACAGACAGACAGAGATAGATAGATAGATAGATAGATAGATAGATAGATAGATAGATAGATAGATAGATAGATAGATAGATAGACAGACATACAGATAGATAGACAGATAGATAGATAAATAGATAGATAGACAGATGAATTGACAGACAGATAGATAGTTAGATAGATAGATAGATAGACAGACAGATAGATAGATAGACAGACAGACAGACAGACAGACAGATAGATAGATAGATAGATAGATAGATAGATAGATAGATAGATAGATAGATAGATAGATGAGTCAGATAGATAGAAAGACATACGAATTGACAGATAGATAGATAGATAGATAGATAGATAGATAGATAGATAGATAGATAGACAGATAGACAGACAGACAGACAGATAGACAGACAGATAGATAGATATATAGATAGATAGAAAGACAGACGAATTGACAGATAGATAAATAGATAGATAGATAGATAGATAGATAGATAGATAGATAGATAGATAGATAGATAGACAGATAGACAGACAGACAGACAGATAGACAGACAGATAGATAGATATATAGATAGATAGAAAGACAGACGAATTGACAGATAGATAAATAGATAGATAGATAGATAGATAGATAGATAGACAGATAGACAGATAGACAGACAGACAGATAGACAGATAGATAGATAGATATATAGATAGATAGAAAGACCGACGAATTGACAGACAGATAGATAGACAGACAAATAGATAGAAACATAGATAGATAGATAGATAGAAAGACAGACAGACAGACAGACAATCTATCTATCTATCTGTCCGCCTGTTTGTCTGTCCGTCTGTTTTTCTATATAGATATACAGACAGATAGATAGATAGATAGATAGATAGATAGATAGATAGATAGATAGAAGTCTCTTTTATTAAAAAGCTCTTCCAAATACACTACAGAAAACTGGGGCACCTGCTCTTCACAGAGCTCACATCAGCACAGAGGAGGAGCCAAACGGTGAACAGCCTTTGTCTCTCCACATCATTAATGAAAGGAAGGCAGACACAGATACATACAGACTCTCATTTTCTGACAACAACAACACAACAGGAACAACATGGAGGAGAGAGATGAGGAGAGGCGAGAAGAGGACGTCTATCCATCTAGGACAAGTGGAGAAGGCAGAAACCCATTAGAGAAGTGGCTGGTGTGGGTGTTAAGGGGGAATGAGCCTTTATTTTATATTCCACATTTGTGGGATGAAACTTTAATGGACTCATTCATAAGCTTCTTATGAACTCATTTGTAACAGGATGTTATTCATTCAAGACGAGACAAAGAGAACATTTCTGGGTAGGTGGAAGATGCCATCCACATGGACGCTCTTCTGATGAGATCATGACAAGTAGTGTTTTTTCACTCAAATGAATACAAAGGCAACTACTGAAAGGCTCTTTACCGCTCTCATCCAACATGAAGTCATCCTGGTAACGGAACTTCTCCGGGCCGCATGCGATGAAGATGTCCTCCTCTCCAAAGAAATCTTGAAGGCATATGACCTGCGATTGGAAGGAGAGAAAGTCAGTAGCAGCATTAGATCCATTAGAGCATCTGAATGTCTCTTTAATGGCTTCAGGATAGAAAACCTAATGATCAAAGAGCCTAAATTACAGATCCAGCCTCTCTTCTTCAAAAAACCAATGAGATGGTTTAATAGTGATCGCCACCCAGAAGGCTTTGAAGGCTTTACGGAGCCCATCTCTAATGTCTTTTTAAGATGAGTAACCACCAACCACGTTACTGTTGATTGCCCCTAATCAAGAAGAAGTTAGATCTATACACCAAGCATCATTTCCCATCAGCCCTGTGGCCATCTTTGGGGACGTTGCAATGAGAACCTTTTTACAACTTGATCATTTCAAACAATGAATCAAGGGGACAAGAAGTAAACAAATGCATGTATAATCAGCCTTGAGCACAGCACAAAACACACACAGGGGCTACAGAAGACCTTTTCAGAGAAGAAAAAGCATGACAAAGTATGATTTCTAGCCCCCTAAAGCAAGAATGAAGAGAATGCATCATTTTTCATTAGCCAGACAGAGATTTTTTGTAATGAAGGGAGAGGGTACCGAAACTTGATTTTAGTTTATTGATTTGATTTTATTCATGCGGGTTGGAAAATGACACTGAGATTGCACTTTTGTTTGCTATGGTATTCCTGTTATTATTATAAAAATATTAAAATGGAAATAAATGACAACTTGATAAATGTGAATATGGGAAAACAATTTTTGTATTTTCTGAAGCATGTTTCTATGTATTTTCCAAGTTTTTTTTCTTTTTGAGTGCTTTAGCACATTGTTAGGTAGTTACCAGGGTGTTCTGAGTGTTTTACCACATTGTAAGGCAGTTTCTAAAGGTTTCTGCATTTTTAGAACATTTCTAGGCAGTTGCTAAGGTGTTCTGGTTGCTTTTCCCATATCGCTTGGCAGTTGTTAAGATGTTCTGAATAGCTTAAACATGTTGCTAGGCATATTTTAAGGTGTTGTGAGTACTTTAGCACATCACTAGGCAGTTGTTAAGGTATTCGGAATAGGTAAAGCACGTTGCTAGGACGTTGCTAAGGTATACCAAGTGTTTTAGCACATTTTTAGGCAGTTGCTAGGCAGTTTTTAAGTTGTTCTGAATGTTTTAAGCATTTATCTAGTAGTTGCTAAGGTGTTCTGAGTGTTTTACCACATTGTAAGGCATCTAACATTGTTAGAAAGTTGCTAAAAGGTTCTGCATTATTAGAACATTTCTCGGCTGTTGCTAAGATGTTCTAAATACTTTAGCCCATTGCTATACCCTAAAAAATGATGAGTTATTTTTTTTTTAACTCAAATGCTGGGTTCAACTTGTTGGGTCATTTTATTGGGTTGTCTTTAATATTTTTACCAAAGTGCTGGGTTTTTTTGTTGTTGTTGTTGTTGTTTTTACCCAAATGCTGGGTTCAACTTGTTGGGTCATTTTATTAGGTTATTTTTAATATTTTTACCCAAGTGCTGGGTTTTTTTAAACCCAAATGCTGGGTTCAATTTGTTGAGTCATTTTATTGGATTGTTTTTAATATTTTTACCCAAGTGCTGGGTTTTTTTTAAACCCAAATGCTGGGTTCAACTTGTTGGGTCATTTTATTGGGTTGTTTTTAATATTTTTTACCCAGGTGCTGGGTAGTTTTTCTGTAACTAAGTTGCTGGATCATTTGTAACGCTGGGCTATTTTTTTCTACCCAACCACTGGGTTAAGCCTGTCTCTGACGAAACGACCCAGCTGCTGAGTTACAGTCAGAGCGTGGGCGTTTTTTGAGTCCTCTACAGGAGAAAGCACTTTTTTGGTGCACTTCTCCAGGCAGTTGTTAAGGTATTTGGAATAGGTAAAGCACGTAGCTAGGACGTTGCTAAGGTATACCAAGTGTTTTAGCACATTTTTAGGCAGTTGCTAGGCAGTTTTTAAGTTGTTCTGAATGTTTTAAGCATTTATCTAGTAGTTGCTAAGGTGTTCTGAGTGTTTTACCACATTGTAAGGCATCTAACATTGTTAGAAAGTTGCTAAAAGGTTCTGCATTATTAGAACATTTCTCGGCTGTTGCTAAGATGTTCTAAATACTTTAGCCCATTGCTATACCCTAAAAAATGATGAGTTATTTTTTTTTTAACTCAAATGCTGGGTTCAACTTGTTGGGTCATTTTATTGGGTTGTCTTTAATATTTTTACCAAAGTGCTGGGTTTTTTTGTTGTTGTTGTTGTTGTTTTTACCCAAATGCTGGGTTCAACTTGTTGGGTCATTTTATTAGGTTATTTTTAATATTTTTACCCAAGTGCTGGGTTTTTTTAAACCCAAATGCTGGGTTCAATTTGTTGAGTCATTTTATTGGATTGTTTTTAATATTTTTACCCAAGTGCTGGGTTTTTTTTAAACCCAAATGCTGGGTTCAACTTGTTGGGTCATTTTATTGGGTTGTTTTTAATATTTTTTACCCAGGTGCTGGGTAGTTTTTCTGTAACTAAGTTGCTGGATCATTTGTAACGCTGGGCTATTTTTTTCTACCCAACCACTGGGTTAAGCCTGTCTCTGACGAAACGACCCAGCTGCTGAGTTACAGTCAGAGCGTGGGCGTTTTTTGAGTCCTCTACAGGAGAAAGCACTTTTTTGGTGCACTTCTCCAGCAAAATAAAGGTTTGTATACTTTCTATTTAATTTATAAAGTCTTTACTGTGCTGTGAATTGAATTATTTTACGCAACGCAACATAATAACAAGATGTCAGTCAGCTGTGTCAGCAGCAGCCACTTTGTATGATGGAAACACCTTTTGCCTTACATAAAATAAATGGATTTTGTTTGTTATAGTACTGAGTTTAATTTAATTTGATGTTAAAATATGTTCTCTAATGTCAGTACTGTTTGTTTATGGGCATGTTTTGGAGTCAGTCACGGCATCTTTCAGCTACGAGTGAAATGAGAGGCCGCGGTCTGAAGTTCGCATTTACCCCAGCGAACAGCTGCCCTTCACTGGCTCAGATTTCAGTGACACACCGGCACGAGAATTAGCACTATTTCTGTAAAAAGCGATTACAGAGAATGGTTGAATACACTAACATTACTACTTTTAAATGTTACATTTTTTATGTCTGAAATGCTTGTTAAACGAGTTTAAATATATGTAATATAGTAAACTATGTTGTATTCAAATAATTTAATTTGCCTTGTATTTTGTCCATGTGTTCCAATTTAATAGTAAGGCCACATTCACACAGCAACAGAATACGGTTGTCAATATCGTATTTGAGTCCTTAATACGGTTATGTTCACACACAGTATGGTTATTTACAGGTGACATCCGTATTCTTTAACCGAACTTACACCTGTAAATTTTTAGGACTCACAACCGCATTCTTGGAACACACGCGCTGTATGAACGGAACAGGACTGGAGAACTAACGTTAGTTGTCTGTCACGTCATTCAGTACGAGAGAGCCGCTCTACCACACAAACGCGCGTCTACCGTGTGCTGCACGGTTAATTTGTGGTTTCAGTAACTTACAGTGACGGAGAAATGAGCTGTGTGTCATCTGAAAGTTTATATCCAGTCTCCACCGGAGCCGCTCCCTCCTGTCAGTTTTGTATCCTGTGCGCGGCTCAAATGCTCTTCTCTACATTCAAATTTAAAAGCTGCTGTCAGTTAATGATGATTTGATGGATGAACTTGTGGCTCGATTGGACTCTTGTTGTCAGAAAGTGGTAATACTTTCAGTTTTATGGATGTCACCATCTTTGATATTGCTTTGGTCTCTGTTACTATGGTTATGGGTAAGGAATAAGGGCTTGACTCCCGTTGTACGTTCAAAGACTATAGAATACCCAAGACTTGTTACTCGTATAGTTTTGAATAGGAAAAGATGGAACACTCATTATGGCCACGAACCCCTGCCTTCTCGCACTAACCCTCGCACTAGCTGATCTATCCTGAAAAATATGCTCCTGGAGCTTAAGGAGCAATATTTATGACGCAATTCTTGTCAGATTTCGTTGGTGATTTCAAAGATGAAATTTAATCGAAAGAATGGTGAACAGTTTGATGTTTCCCCATTCAGAAAGATAGGAGATGCACTTGCCTGCCCAAGAGGCGCTTCAAAGATGGCCACTGAGTGAAATGACTTGCCTTAAAAGGACTTTGCACGTTCATACAGACAGCATTCGAAAAGCGACTGTTAGCTGCTGTGTGAACGGGACATTTCGAGACTCACACCTGTAAGTAAATGCAGTTGTCAATCCCAAAAACTGACAGTGTGAACGTAGCTAAATGTTCATCTTTTGATTATTGCTGTTGCCTCTAGTAATTCTGTGTTTTTTATAAGTTCCAGTCCATTTTAAGTTAGCAATACAATAATTTTTAAACAATAGTTGACTTAAAACAAATAACCAGTGTTGGGGGTAACGCATTACAAGTAATGCGAGTTATGTAACAATATTACTTTTTTCAAGTAACTAGTAAAGTAACACATTACTTTTGAATTTCTAAGAAAATATTTGAGTTACTTTTTCAAATAAGTAACACCAGTTACTTTTTTCCTGTGGGGAAATTGGGAGTAAACATGATTTTACTGTATTCTAGACTAAATGTGAACGTGCATTAATTCATCTCACTCACAAAAAACAGATTCAGTATTCCTCAAAATTAATAAAAACAGTGAAATGCAAACTCAGAATATGACGCAACCCTGCATTAATTAAATATGTTAAATAAAACAAATATCCTTTATGTATTTAATCCCATTTTATTAACTAGTGTCTTTTTGCTGCTGACCTTCAACGATGCAATTCAACCATGCTAATAAGCAAAAATTACTTTAGATAAACTAACATTTGTGCTTCATTTTTTTATAGCTGAAGAGTGATCTCCTGCATAAATGTACTTTTCTTTCAGCCTGACGTGAATTCATTTCACTTTTGGTGCAAAAGGGCTTTTACATTAGAATTGTTTTATATTAAAAACAAAGAAGCAAGCCCTGCCCAGATTTAAAAAGCAACGCAAAAGTAACATAACGCATTACTTTACATAAAAAAGTGATGTAATTAGTTACTTTTTCAGGGAGTAATGCAAAATTGTAATGCGTTACTTTTAAAAGTAACTTTCCCCAACAATGAAAATAACCCAGCATGTTTGGTAAAAACATTTAACCCAACCAGCTAGGTCCAATATTTACGCAGCGCTGGGTTGCCAAATAACGCAAGTTGGGTTGTTTTTAACCCACCATTTTTTAGAGTGTAGGCAGCTGCTAAAGTGTTCTGAAAAGTTAAAGCATGTTGCTAAGGAGTTGCTAAGCTGTTCTGAGTCTTTTAGCCCATTGCTAGGCAGTTGATAAGGTGTTCTGGTGGTCACTAAGGCACTGCTAGATGGTTGCAGGGATATTTTGGCCCACAAACAATATACGCTGGTCCCTAGGTAAGACTCAGATCCCAGATCTACAGGAAGTTTTCCCAAATTATAAGTCTGATTTCTTGGTAATAGCATAAATTTATGATATTTTCAGGCACAAACAACATTAGCTAACTGGCATGGCACAGTTTACAGCATGTGGTGTACTAAGTAAGGAGAAAAAGAAGAAGAGGAGGATAAAAGGTTCTGTTTTGAGATCTAGTTGCGTCCAAAACAGCAGGAGCTCCGGCCTTAAGGACGAGAATATTTCTGATGTTTCTCACTAAGCGGCGATTAGAAAACATCAGAAAAACAGTTCCACATAGGGGCACGGTGCAGAAAAGACCACTGGGATGAAGGTGATGCACTAAAAGAGGCGAGAGAGAATCAGAAAGCAGCAAAGCGTCAAGCTCAGACTGACGGAGATAGCTGTCTACCAGAGCAAAAAAGTAGCTTTGATGTCGCAGAGAAATGTAAAAACAAGTTTGCTTATGCAAGACTGTGATCAGAAGTTCTCTGTCTCTCTAAGTGGAACAGACAAAGTGATCAAGCTGGCACAATAAACGGCAGAGCTATCCAAAGATTAAATGCTTATTTCATGGATTATTTCTGAACAGCAGCTTTGATGGAGATGAGTACGATGCATGGCAAAGTGCTGATTGTGCCACTTGCATAATTATATAAAGATGTTAAACGTTCAGTGAATATTAGGAAACGCAAGGACTGCACATTAGATTAAATTTTCTTAATTTTCCATTTAGCATGCAAAAACAACTTCTATTTCCCTGAAAAAACTGAGTAAATTATAATTTTTTTAATAGCTTAAACAGGCACAGATACCACAGAGGTGACTAGATAGTAAGTTCCCGTTTTGTAATGCTACAATTGCGCCATCTAGAGGAAAATCTGTGGCAGTGCATGATAGATTTGGCTTCTCTCTTCGGCTGATATGGTTTATTTGTAGAGCTATTGAAATCATTAAATGTTTATTATTCACTACAAACATGTGAGGGTTAGATTCATATCCATATCAATTTCCTTCCACTGATAAGGCCATATCAATAGAATTAATAGAATATTTTCCTAAATGATAGAAGGCAATGATTTATGAAACCACTAGGTGTCGCTATGTACATGCACTAAGCCAAAACATAAGAAAAACAAGAATAAACTGGTAATATTTATACATGAAATCTAATGGAAAGCTGTGATTTATATATATATATATGTACATACACACAGAAATTCAGATCAGAATTTAACGCAGACAGTTTAAAATACAAAGTATTTAAGATGTAAGTGCAAGTCCAGGTCTCTTATTAAACAAGCAAGCTCTAATCATGTAAACAAGTTAAGATGTCCTTTGGAACAAAAACTCAAAATGCTGATCTAATATAATTTGCAACAAATTAGAAAATGCACTTGCAGACTTTAAGACTCCAGCGTATAAATCAAACTAAATTTTGTGCTTTGCTATACATCATTTTGTTTCTTTTCAAATGTGAGCACACAAAAGAATGCATTTTGGCAGGCAAACAACTTGAAGCCTGGAGGACTAAAAGGTCTCCTGATACAAATGAACTGTCTCATTGTATTATGTTAAACAAATGAAATCTCTCTTCAAGGCAGCGTTTTGCTGCAGTACAGATGCTCTATCTTGTTCTCACCCACGGCTCTGCTAATTCAGCAAGAAAATAAAAAAAAACCTGTGATACGCTATTTTTATCACTCTCAGGAAAGTTACATGGAGGAACAGAACTCTGTACAAAATGTTTGAAACTACTTGAGGATGTGAGCAGAAAGTGAGGCCAGTGGGGTTATATATAGCTGCACAGGTACACTATGCCATCATCAAAAAAAGAGGACAACACGTAGGACAAAAACATTTTCTTTAACCCTAAATGAGGGTGATATGATTATTTAAAGCAGACATTTTTGCTTTAACATGCTTAATATGAGCCCTGTGCGCTGTGCTACATAAAGAGCATCTCATGGTCTGAGCAGATGTGTGACAAAAACACACTCTTATGTGCGTAATGACCCAGAAGAAATGCAGAGAACCACCTAACATGGTTAAAATTGTTCCCCTCTGTGCTCAGAGAGGATGAGAACAGCGTTTGTCCTGGTTCAGGAGGAGAGTGTTGCGTAAACAACAAGTTGGGTTTCTGACAGCTGGTGTGAACCAGAGGAACTGATTGCAAAATCTGCATCCCTGTCTCTCTCTTTGTCTTTGATCTCAGACTTCATGCCCCAGTTCACCCAGACTGACTGGTGACTAAAAGAGTGATATTTTTTGTATATGTTATATATACATTTATATATGTTTTTGTTTTCCTATGCACAATGCTTTGGCAATATGTACCTAAGTATATCATGCCAATAAAGCAATATGTGACCACAAAACCAGTCGTAAGGGTAATTTTTTTTTAAAACTGAGATTTATACAACAACTGAAATTTAAATAAACAAGCTTTCAATTGATGTATGGTTTGTTAGGATATGACAATATTTGGCCGAGATACAACTATTTGAAAATCTGGACTCTGAGGGTGCAAAAAAAAAAATCGAAATATTGAGAAAATCGCCTTTAAAGTTGTCCAAATGATCAAAAAATAAGTTTTGATATATTTATGGTTTTAAATTAAGTTTTAATATATATTTATGGAAAATTACAAAATATCTTCATGGAACATGATCTTTACCTAATATCCTTATGATTTTTGGCATGAAAGAAAAATCGATAATTTTGATCTATACAATGTTTTGTTGGCTTAATGTTGTTGCAATTTGTTATATCCTATTTACAATACCACCCACAAGTCTTGGTAATATCTACATTTGAAATTAACATGAAGTTAACATGAACATGAATTACTGCATTAACTATTGCCAAAAATTTGGAAATGTGTGATATTTTATACAATACCTAAATGGGCATGTTATATGCTTTGCAAGGTGCATCTGGGTCAAAAATATATATTTTTTTAAAACAATGTGCACTGATTAGTCCAAAACAGTGTTACTATTGTTAACTAAATCTAAAACTATTAAAAAATGTTTTTTGTTAACTGAAATGAAGCTAAAATTAAATCAAATATAAATAGTAAATAAAAAATGTTGTTCTGAAATAAAATAAGTTCAGGCTGAAGTACTAAAATTACTAAAATTAAAACTGGACTAAAACTAAAAAAGCTATACATAAATATTCATTTAAAAAAAAAAACATGAGAACTGAAAATATATAAAAATAAAAAACTAATTCAAAATACTAATAAACATAATAGTATAAATGAAGAGTGTATTTGCAAACATAAATACATTTTCAAAAATCATGTGTTTTATTATGTTATCATGTTTTTATTGTGCTTTATTGTTAGCTATATTTTTTAGTTATTTCTACACAATCAAAATAACCCAACTGCAGTTTGATTGAGATTAATTGGAATGCAGAATGAGTTGTTAAAAACAGAGCTATCTGTTTTTGCAAATTAACTCTTCGAATATTACTAAATAATAAAACAAACACTGGTCCAGAATAACAACAGGAATGTGTATTAAGAAACAGGCAATTTTTAGGTACTGTTGGCCTTAAAAACTATTTATCAATTGCAAAACAGTAAAACTTTGTTTTACTGTAAAACAGAGACAAACAAACAGAGGCAGGGATTTTACTTATCAGCAAACCTACAAACAGATTACTGACATAATGTGCATATTAAACCGGGAAAAGCAGAAAGTATTAATCATGAAAAGTTTAAACTTTAAACACTGCAGCATTTGAGAGACAGCATGAGTGGTGCTGTCCTTGGTGCTGAGAGTCTAGCGCTGCAACACAGACATTTTTCCCATCGCCAGTGAGAATGCACCCACAAGATGTTTATACCATGTGTTGACGGACAAGAGACAAACACAAGCCATGCTGGCAGTTCTCTCCAATGTGGAAAGTGCCTCAAAAGTACAGCCTTCAAAACAACAAACAAAACAAAGCCAAAAGCGCCTCATTCCTTTCTCAAAGCACTCATTCGGGATCAAACTGCAAGTCTTGAGTAACCAGGCTAGTAGTTAATCCAGTTAGTATTAGGTGATGGGACCTAGAATAGCTGTCCCGGTCAAGAGGGCAGATACGAATACGTTTGCTATGAGTGAAGGTGAAGTCCTGACCCACATCAGTGCCAGCTCACGCTTTCACACTCATCCTCAGCCCACCGACCTGAACACGCGTGCGTGTGTAAAACAGCAGGGAGTCTGTAGGGGTAGAAATGCAGAACATCGCACCACAAGCTCATCCTACACCCATATGCGCGCATTCATGTGGGTGTGTGTGTGTAGATGTGCGTAGAGGGAGTGAGGGAAGAAAATAAGGCCTAACAAAATGAGGCGGTATGACAGCATTATGTTCGTGGGAGGCTCGTGCCTCATCAAAACAGGCTGGTCCTTAAACAGAAGAAGGCCATCAGACAACAGATTGAATTATTGCCCACCTCCATCTGAGTGTTCCTCAAGCCTCCGCATGAAGTGTTCAAAATAACTGCTGTCTTCAGCTTGTTTTGCATTCGGCTGAGATGAAACACAAGATGAACTTTGACGCCCTGACATTTCATAATGTCAAATTTGAATCTGATGACATAGTGGGGTACATTAAAGTTTGAACAATAGCTTTTAGGCTCAGGAATTTCTTTCACCTGAGGAACACAAAAGGAGAAGCTGCACTTTTTCCACATAACGAATATTTAGTGACCTTTAATACTCCGAAAAGGACAACGTAGCATCATAAAAGCACTATTAACCCTTTAACTGTCACTCCCATTTTTGAACACAGACATAAAAATGCACTATCCAGACTTAAATTTTGAGATTTTAAGTTTTGAACTGATATATAATTTCTTATGGTATCTAAAGCGTGAAAGGGAAAAAGGAAACGAAGAAAGTCTTTTGTGACAAAGGTCAGAATTTTTTAAGTTGCACTCTTGACATATATTAATCTATTAGTTTTCCTACATAATTTGTAACACAAAAATATGGTAAAATGTCTATTTATGAGTCTTAGACCTTTCCATCTATGTATTGTAGGATTTATTTGTAATACGGTGAAGTAAACTTAGGCGTCCCACATAGTGGATGGTGACAGTTAAAGGGTTAAACGTGTCCATACACTCCTAAAAATAAAGGTTCGAAAAGGGTGTTTCTGCAGTGATGCCATAGAAGAACCATTTTTGGTTCCTAGGGATGTGACAAAATCTCGTGGCACGAGATCTCACGAGATCCGATGTGTCTTGCGAGACTAGTCGGATCTTGCGAGATCTCGTGACGATATCCTTGCAAAACATTTTGCAGCGTTTACATATATATATCGAGATCTCGATTCAAACACTCGCGCGATCTTATTCCTGAATGACAACGAATTAGTTATGTCTATTAGTACTGTTTCACATCTGGAGTGTCAGTGGAGCGTGAGAATCATGTTTTGTCGCTGCCCATGTTAATGAATCAGAGGGTCGGGGTAAATGTGAATGCAGAAAGAGCAACGCAAACAGTCTTTTCAACCACATTATAATCATTATTTCTGTGCTACAGGTATTAAAATAATAGAAGTACTGGGATACAAGTTTATAGTTTGGGTATAAACACTTATTGTCTACAGTAACGATCAAAAAGAAAGTATCTTAACACTTGTATGTATAGTAACGCTTATCCTCTTCCGCTAGGAGGTGGCGACAACTGCCCGTTTAAAAAAAAAGTATGTCATCGAATCATTCATTCAGGAGATTTCAATAGTCAAACAAGTCTTAATGAAATGAGACACTGACTCTTTCACTGAATGCTTTTTTTAATTATTATTTTGTTTAAATGAATATATGTTTTTAAAAGACTTAAGCAATGAACAGTTTGTCAGAACCACTAGTAAATTACATTATTTTGTTTAGTTTTCTAATCTTTTTTCTCCAGAATCGTGAGAGAATCATGGTCTCCAATTTATTAAAAACAACTGGGATTTTCAATTTATCCAGAATCATGATGCTCTTGTTTAAATGTTGTTTATTACTGCATATAATTCATTAAAATGGAAGTTTAATTTCATAAAGTTCAAAATGCACCTACATTTTTTTTGCATTTTGTCTTTTTCAGTTGAATAAAAGACTATTTTCCCTGTATTTCATCATTGAGGATTTCTTAAGAAAAGTTCAAAAATCTCATCTCGTCTCGTTCTCGTGAACCTAGTCTCGTGTCTTGTCTCGTCTCGTAGAATAAGTGTCTCGTCACACCCCTATTGGTTCCCCAAAGAACCTTTCAGTGAAGAGTTCTTAAAAGAACCATTTTGAAGAACATTTTAAAAATCTAAAGAACCTTTATTGACTATAAAGAACATTTTCTGCATTTGAAAGGTTCCATAATTGTTTAAGGTTCTTCATGGAACCATTGATGCCAATAAAGAGTCTTTATTTTTAAGAGTGTATGACTTGTGAATTGTAGAGTGTTTTCACAATGCATCATCATGCGCCATATTGGCGGCATGGAATGTAAACAATACCAATGAGCAGAATGAAACTCGCATATTTTGCTAATTATTGCTGCTGAAAATGGTCAATTATTGTCATGTTTTGGACTGTATTTATTGGTCAGACTGGGAAAAACATTTGAAGGACTACAGACTGCAAAAAGTTATAACAAATCAAGGAGAAGAGTACAAAAAACTGTCTGAGGAACAAAAGGCGTTTGTGGTTGGCCAAACTGAACCAGGACTTCCAAGGCAAGAATCTTGACAACTTTCTTGTTTGTTCTTATAATCTCCGGTCAGGTAGGTGCAATATTAAGCTAATATCTTAATACTGCTTGTACGTATCTTTACCACCTAGGGCTGGGCGATATATCGAATATTAGCAATAATATCACAATAATTTTGACGACGTAAAATGAGAAAATATCGTGAATACTGAATAGTTCAAATTTAAGCATACTTTCCCAAAAGAACGCACTGAACGTCCAATATTATATCCCCTTACGTATGACCGCACAAGAGACGTGAGGTGGGGGTGCTCTACATGCCTCTACTACGCAAGCCTTCTCTTTTAAACCAGAGACAGTTGACAGACTTGTGTTCTTAGTTAAAAACTTATCCAGTTTAATTATTTCCTCCAGTTGCACAGTGTAAATTGTGAATTGTATGCACTAAAAATGCTGACAGAATGCACTTTCTGTACTTGTTTTGCACTACTTCAGTTACATATACATGTTCATTTAATAAAAAGCAGCAAGTGATCACTATATTTTTTTTACCTGCTTAAATTTGCACTAAACATTTTGTATTTACTTTGTAACAATAGCTGTTGTAATTGTTTTTGTTGTTTTTTTTAATGAGGGAAAAAGAAAATCATGTATGGGGTATTTGCCTTTATTTGATAGGACAGTTGAGAGTAGACAGGAAAGCACTGGGTGAAGAAGGAGGGGGAGTGGGATTGGCAAAGAACCTCAAGACGGGAATCAAACTCGGGTTGCCAACAGCATAGTTGCGCTATGTGTCGACACACTAACCACTGGGCTATTGATGCGGACACCACATATTAACTTGAGTTTGTCAAACTATTGCACCCTTTCCTGCTTACTAAGTCCTTCTTTACATGATTTAGCACTTCCACACGTTTTTTTCCGTGGTTTAGACAGCATAAATGAACAGAACAACCTATTCAGTAGTACATTAACCATGCAATCCATGCTTTTGTTTACATCCGAGTACTGCCAATATGGCTGACAAAATCAGAATTCATATGACAGATTTCATAACAATAACAACATCATAATATGGCACTTTAAGATGCACTGTATGATTCTGGGGTTTTTTTTGTGTTTTTTTTTTTTTTTTTGAGTGTGTGTGTGTGTGTGTGTGTTTTTTATATTTTTAGGCATGTGTCTAAATAGTGAATCTTTATTCAGAAGGCACGGAAAACAAATAACGAATACCTAAACAAATACCTAAAATCTCACTTAACACATAAACAGTGTAATAGGATGATGGCAACAGATTTGCAGATCCTGCACTACTGACAAACACCTAATCTTGTAAAATGTGAGGCAAGTACTGCCACTCTGTAGTATAAAGAGTATGTGTAATCACCAATCTTGAAAGTGAAAGTAAAATGTGAACGCATTCAAAAGCGATTTCAATGTCCTGCTTATTAATAGCGGTTCCTTGTTGCCCACAATTTATAAACAGTATAATTAGGGTAGACCGGGTACTGTTGGTGCAGGGGTACATTTGAAACACCTTAAACAACTTGTTTGCACAACAAGTCTGATCTGTGATATTTGCTTTACATATGCGTATTAGCGCCCTCTACGATCGTGGGAAATCTGAAGCACATGCGGTTCTCCAGTCCGAATATATCGGCAAAAGTTTTTTTCTAAGGTAAGTTTTTCACTTCACCGCATCTCTTCCACATTGAAGAGCTTCTCATCCTTGTTAAAGTTTACTTACATTTTCATAAACCTTAATCTGTACTCTAAAAACTGACATATTGCATGACTTTGTGTCATCCAAGGTCATCATAAAATCTAGAGAGATGTTCGAGGTGGTCAGGGTACAGTTGAGACACACATTTATTTATGATGTTTATTGTCAGGGCTCGACAATAAGGAGTGCCCAATGGCCCGGGGCCAGCGTGAAAGACGCTCGGGACAGTTGACGAATCTGTCAATGGCCCGATTGGGCCACTGCTGCATCTGCACGAAAGTTTATCATTTGCTCGTGCCTTGGTCTATTCAAATTTCAAGCGATCACATAAAGACGCGTCTCTGACGGACAGAGCCTACAGAAGTATGTCAAAATACCCGTTTTGATGAGTAACTTGGTAGCTTTAACAATGATTAATCTATATTTATACAGTGGTGTACAGATGCACCGATCGACCAGACATATTTCAACCGATCTCTGTTCCGGCCTTGCACACTAACTGCATGCAATACATTTTCAAAATGTCATGTGTGTGGAAATACTACGAACTCTTTAAACATCCGTTAACCGTTTTAATCCGTATTCGTTTAAACATTCACCTGAGACGCCGAAGACGAACGCAAAGAGGAAAATTTACTGTAGCAGGTAGAGCAAGATCACGGTTCAATAATCCTAAATATTGAAACGGGGTTTATATTAATGCATCTCTGAGGGGAACTGACTGTATTAAGCAATGTTTACATGGCATTTTCTTTTAATTTGCCTCTGTATAATGCATTTAAAGTTGCGTTCATAAGCACGGCGCTGCTTTGTTTACAGAGGTAACCAAGGAAACGCTGTATCTTTATTCCATAAGCGCCACCTGCTGGCAGAGACTAAATTTGCCCTCATTCAGTCCGTCTGCTGTTTTTCCTTAAAACATCGTTTCATTTGTAATAAATAATTTTCCAACACAAAAATAATGTTTAAAGTTTATATCTGTTAGGCTAGTAGGTTTTCCTGTCGACGTTGGAATCAAGAATTGTACAATTTAATTGGTATGTAAAATTTTGATGTCATATAAGCTTATTTATTAAAATAAAAAGATGACATGAGTCAAAAACAATGATGACAGTAACTATTTTCGTTTTTTGTGGCAGGGCCAGTGAAAATTATGACCGGGCAAGTGAAAATTTGAACCACTTTCCCGACCGGGCCAGTAGAAAAAATCCTTAGCGTTATGCCCTGATTGTTATTATGTTTATTAGGTTATTGTTTGCATTTGATCTGTTTTATTAATGCTGTTTGTAATTGTTCAATGTTTTTTGATGTTTTACTGTTTACTGTACTCAACTTTTCAACTGTTACTATTAAAATGATGAACTGAAATTAAATATTGTATCGCTATTTGCCATTACTGTACTACTGTACTACTTTTAACTAAACAAATAATCAAATAAAATACTGAATGGAAATAAAAATTGTTGAATTCTAATTTTTAAAGGTATTTTACATTTGCTATTAATTGGTTAGGCAGCTTTACAGCATTATAGATGGGTGTCTCAACTGTACTCGGGTACTGTTCCAACAAAAAAGCTTCTTGCGTTTATGAGCTAATTGTGGCAAATATGAACCACTTATGGATGTTAATAATTATTAATATTTTAGTAGACATGTAAAGGAAATATCAGAAGAAAAATCACTTCTTTTCAGTCCCTAGTTTTGGTGTGGTAATGGAAAAAGCAAAAAGTGTACCAACTGTACCCAGTCTACCCAACCCAACAATATAATTGTGAGAGAAAGCATTGAAATATGTTTTTTAGTACACGTCATTTCCTTTCCAAACACAGTATTCTGATTCACGCACATCCCTGTCAATATCACAGTAAAGACATTTATAATAGTACAAAATGTCACAATTATATTTCAAACAAATACTCTTCTTTTAAGCTTTCTATTAATCAAAGAATCTTAAAAAAAAAAAAAGGTTAATGTGTAATTTCAGCTACAGGACATCTTTTAAGGTACTTCTATGATGCTTTTTAGTCACTTTTGAAGAAAGAGCAGCCTAAACATGTATCTTTGGAATGAGTTAATAATGACAGTATTTTCATGCACAGTTTCTTTAAGAGCACCAGGAGTCAAGGGAACTGAGCCCTAATAATGTCACTGTCAGCTTTAACGTGGAGCTTCTTCAGATGAATTAGCTGCCATCTTGATCTCCTAAATCAGGCCTGCTAAATGCCGAGCAGACTACAAGAGCAGTTACATAAGATCTCAATTACATAAGACATATTCTATGCCAGAAGTGGGTGGAGATTAGGAATCATTTTATTATTACAGAACTGCGGCGAGCGATAAAAATCAGGTCCCTCGAGAAAAGACTGCAGGAAAAGACGTAGCTTCAGATGATCAGACTTTTCTCTCCATTTCGCTCACTCTCTCTTTGATGAGAGTCTCACCAGACACTGCTCTCATTAGAAAGTTCAGTATGTATGTTATTATTACAGCACACATTAAAAGATAAAAGGATGATGATGACGACAATGATGAATTAATTATGAGTGTTAATTATGATCAGTTTCAAAGTCATCTAAGAACATTCGATGCAGCAACACTTACGCATTGTCCAACACTTAAAATTTTTTTTTTTAAAAAGTAAAAAAGATCAAACATAAAACAAAATGCAAAAAAAAAAAGCAGAAAAAAATGGAAACATACAAACTGAGAACAAAACAGTTATGTAGAGCAGTGTTTACAAGTAAAGTAGGGGTGCTTTAGTTAACAAGACAGATATAAATGCCCCTAATGTCTTGGCTTTCATTGTGTGGTTTTGGCAGCAGACACGCATTAAAATGATTTGCATGGAAAGCTCATTTGCTGTGCACACACACACACAGTGCCCAAACACAAGCTGTCGACACAAAAGTTCACATACAAACACACACTCTTTGTACACACACACACACACACCTGGTAGGAGTGACTCAGCAAAAGCAGCAGACTAACTCAAATCTGATCTCCAGATACCTGCTGTCTGACACGCTACAGCGTACTCAGAATAAATTAGGATGGATGAACTAAAATACAAAGCAAAGAAACAACTGCACTTTTTGAGGGGAATTCACTGCTGTTTATTTGCAAAATTTGTCTGTCTTGTCGTGGTGCCTGGTTCATGAAATGAATTATGCAAATCAGGCAACGCAAACATGTTCATGCAATCTGTGTTGAAAGCAGTCTTCTTGGCACAATTCTCAATCTTGCAAGTCTGTTCTGAGTGCAAGGTTACCAAAGAATACAGCAGACTACCACTGGCTTGACAGCAGTTCACACAGAACGTATTTTTTTTTTTTGTTTTGTTTTTTTTGCATTTCACTGGTTTTCCATTTCTTTGTAAACATGTTTTTGCAGCATTCCATGCATGATATTGCAATCTAATACTCAGCACTCTAAAGGGTCATTCACATACAGCATGTTTAAAAACTAAGACGCAGAGCAGTGGAATGAAAAAAAAAAAGCAAGGTCTAGAGATGTGTTTTTTAAAGTTTAACTTTTTTAACTTGAGTCATGTTTTTAGAACAGCGTGTCATGCACAAGACACTGCAAATTATTACAGCACACATTAAAAGATATGGGTACGGTAATGATGATAATTTAATTATGGGTGTTTTTCAAAGAGAACATTTTCAAAATCATCTAAGAATATTTAATGCAACAACACTTGCTCAAAGAAAAAGAATAGAGAATGCAAAATTGTGTTCTGTGTAAAAGGCCCCTTTGACTGACCAGACCCTTAAAACACTACAGTCAAGACATTTGAATTAGCTCTTTAAAATGCTAAAAGACTAAGCATGGCAAGTCTGGATACATGCACATTAACAATGTGTCATTTGATAATCATTTAATGAATTACTACATGATCAATACAAAATATGCACAAACTTTTCTTTTAAATGATTTTCCGTGCACACCTGTTTTTCTAATTGTTAACTGAGGCTTACTCATGAAACTCAACGCTGTTGGTCTGGCACAATATGTAATGAGTCTAATTTACATAGAAAGGAGGCTGTTTGCTAAAAAGAATGACAATCACTTTATTTTTTACAATACAGAACTATTGCCGCACATTTCGCACCACTAAAGTGGTGCAATTTGCCCCTCTAATGACAAAACAGTCAACAAGAGTAAAACAAAAATAAATAAAAAATTTAAAGTGATCTAAAGTAAAACTAAAAGTCAAAAAGTCATCTAAAACAAAAGAAACAAAAAACAAAACAGTCATCAAGAGCAAAACAAAACAAAAACAAAACACTCATCTAGAGTTAAACAAAAGAAACAAAAACCAAAACAAAACACTCATCTAGAGTAAAACTGCAACAAAGCAAAACAGTCATTTAGAGTAAAACAAAACGGTCATTTAAAGTAAAACTAAAACAAACAAAACAGTTGTCTAGAGTAAAACAAAATGTCACCTAGAGTAAACTAGAACAAAACAATCATCTAGAATAAAACAAAAGATATGAAAACAAGTCATCTAGAGCAAAACAAAAAAAGCAAAAAATAAAACAAAACAGTCATCTTGACTAAAACAAAGGAAACAAAAACAGTCACCTAGAGTAAATCAAAAAAGAAACAAAAAACAAAACCAAAATATCATCTAGAGTAAAACTAAACAAAATAAAAACAAAACTATCATCTAGAGTAAAACTAAAACAAAGCAAAAAAGTAATGTAGAGTATAACAAAACCGTCATCTAGAGTAAAACTAAAGAAACAAAAAAACAAATCAAAACTATCATCTACAGTAAAACTGAAACAAAGCAAAACAGTTGTCTAAAACAACAAAATAAAAAACAAAACATAACAGAGTAAAACAAAACAAAAAACAAAACCGTCATCTAGAGTAAAACTAAAACAAACGAAACTACAAAAAAAAAAAAAAGAAACAAAAAGCAAAATGAGTCATCCAGAATAAAACTACAAAGCAAAACAGTCATCTGGAGTAAAACAAAATAAAAAAACCAAACAGTAAAGCAAAAAAGTTGTCTAGTGTAAAACAAAAGAAACAAAAACTAAAACAAAACAGTCATCTATAGATAAAAAACTACAACAGAGCAAAACAGTCATCTAGAGAAAAACAAAACAGTCTAGAGTCATCTGAACTAGAACAAAGCAGTCAATTAGAATAAAACAAAAGAAACAAAAAACAAAGCAAAACAAAACAAAGAGAGTAAAACAAAACAAAACAGAGTAAAAAACAAAACAGTCATCTAAAGTAAAAAAAGTAAACAAAAAAACAAAACAGTCATCCAGAGTAAAACAAAACTGTCATCTAGAGTAAAACTACAACAAAGCAAAACTAGAGTAAAACAAAACAAAATTGAAAAACAAAACAGGAAAACAAAACAAAATAAATAAATAAAAACAAAAAAACAGAGTAAAACAAAACAGTCATCTACATTTCTATGTAAACATGGACTAGACGGACATGTCTGACCATTTAGAGTTAGACAAGTAAGGGGCCTTACATTAACAAGACATATATAAATGCCCCTAATTTAATACAGCACAGTGCTATTGCAGCACTTTTAGCACAATGTAGAAAAGCGGTGCAATTTGCTTCCTTATTTTTCACTAAATGCAATACATGAGAACATTACTGAAACCCAGATTAAACTTCAATCTCAGATTGAGTTGTTAATCCAGATTTGGATTTTAACATGGATTTAACTCACCAGGAAACAAAGAAATTCTGCTGACTACAATATCTGGGGAGCGCAAGACCATATGCCAAAGGCTGAATATCTGGCCATTTCATTGGACAGAAGGCGAACGAGAGGTGAGGAGAGCTCAAGAGGGGGTAAATGGCCCTCCAGACAATAGAAGGCTGTTAGAGACTGAAAGACATGGCTAATTAAACAGGGTGTGCATATGCAATGGGGCGGAAAATCAGTTATGTCCATACGACAAACTCCAGGAAGAGCAAACACATGAGTGATTGCCGATTACACGCCTGCTATGTCACTGTCTCGGCCTGAAGCATATGCCAGAGGTCATTAATAATCAGTTGCAGTATGCAGGACACGTCTGTCTAGTTATTTATGTGTGTGTTAACTATTAGAAGGCTGTGTGTTTGTGTAGCTTTATGTCTTCTGTGCAAGTATGTGTCTGTGTGTGTCAATACAGGCTTAACGGATAAGAACGAGAGCCATGTCCGAGGCCTAAACCACTTATCATACGTCTACCTCTCTCTCAGACTAAACTCCCCACACACTCCGACACACACTACTGCCCACGGTGACGTCACAAAGGCTCAGGCCGTTACTAAGCAACTGGATCACATCGTCATAGAAACTGTTGAAGTGGGGGGGGGGGGGGATCAGTTTCTTTGGAAGGAGAGATCATAAGGGAGCAACAAGCATGGATAAAATTAGCTCATGTCCAAAGTCCTGTCCTTTGTGAGGAAAGACAACCACAACTCTGATAGTTCTTAGCACACTGCATATGTCAGAAAGTCAGAGGCAGACAGAAAGCTCCAAGTCAGGGACATTTGGAGGGTCTGTGCATGGTTGCCGATGATGTTAAATGCTTTTTAAGACAGTTCTGACACGTTTAATTATGAATTTCAGCTGCATGCACTTTTTGCTCCCATCTGTCAGCAGTGTCCTCCTGCAGCATTGCACCACAAGCAAAAATATGAGCCTGCACTCAGTGCTACCGGAAATTTCTGGAGATCACACGGGGACTGGATCCAGGTCAGTGGCCATCTGAGGGGAACCGAATCAGACGTGGCACAGAAAACTTTTCTGACTCTGAAATATCTATATGCGAAGCACCTGAATCAGTCAATAAACTACTTGCGGTTTTCCATGCAAAACTCACCACCATGATACTAGGGTGCTGTCGATAGTTGGTAGGGTGTTGATTTGTGGGTCTGAGGGGTCACTATAGTTTGTTAAAAGTCAAGGGAATTTGATAAGGGAATTCAAATCTGGTTTGCAAAATTACCAACTTACTATAAAAGTGGCAAAATAAACATTTAAAGGGATAGTTCATCAAAAAATGAAAATTCTGTTTTCCTCATGTCGTTCCAAATCCGTAAGACCTTTGTTCATCTTTGGAACACAAATTAAGAAATTCGATGAACTCTGAGAGCTTTCTGACCCTGAATAGACGGCAACACAACTACCACGTTCAAGGTCCAAAAAGGTGGTAAGCACATCATTAAGGATGTGTTCAAACTTGTCGTGGTTGGTTCGGTTAAAACAAACTCTGGTGCGATAACTCTGTTAGTGCGGTTCATTTGAGTAAGTGTGAAGGCTGTCATCCAAACACTGGTGCGCAGCAAACAAGTGGACCGAGACGGCTAAAAAGATGGGTCTCGGTCTGCTTCAAAGTGAACTCTGGTGCGGTTTGAATGAAACACAAATGCAACATGGACCTAATACTCCAAATACAGAGCCGGGGGGGGGGGGGGGGGGGGGGGGGGGGGTGAAAACTTTGAATTTGAAGATCAGGGTAAATTTAACTTATTATGTAACTTATGTATCTTCTGTTGCCTCTGAAGGGCAGTACCAAATTAAAAAGTATGATATTTAGACAAAAAAAAAATTAACACATTACCATTCCGTTCAAAAGTTTTCACCCCCGGCTCTTAATGCATGTTTTTTTCCCTTCTGGAGCATCAGTGTGTGTTTGAACCTTCTGTAATAGTTGCATATGAGTCTCTCAGCTGTCCTCAGTGTTAAAAGATGGATCTCAAAATCATACAGTCATTCAAAGGCATAATTTGCAGGTGGGAAGGGTTGGACATGTCCGCCCCACTTTTTGCCAAAGTCAATTCTGTCCCCACCACTTTCTAAAAGCCGTTGAAAAAATATAGAATGCAGAAGGCTTACATAGCGCAAAGTAAAAACATATCCATTCCGTCTCCAGTCATTCTTCATAACTTAATTCATGTAGTAACACAAAATACATTTGCGCCAGTCGAACAGGCCCTGATTTATAAACCCTGTCACGTGCATATGAGAATTTATAAACAGTAAACGGTGTAATTACATGCACATCTAATAACTGTGTGATGGCGATAAGTAAACAATGCTTTATATTTACACATTTAAATATACCTCTCTCATAAATACCTTGCTGGACCTGTTCGACATCTACTTTACCGCTGCCGCACATGCACTGCTGGTGTTGTGCAGCTACTGTACTGTGACTACGCATCCAGTCTCGAATGCAATGATGCAGTGAGAACTGACGCTTAAGTCTGATTATGTTCCGTACAAGTTAACTTACATAGTACATACATATTTCCTGCTTCTAGCTGCCTTTTCAGTGAATCAGCATGCAATGACTATTTTTCCAATAAGTATAATCATTTGTAGATGATAATATTAATAATATTTAAGCAAACATAATCCCACCCAAAGGTCCTGTCCCCACCACTTTTTGACAAACTTATGCTACTGCAGTCATTGTTGGAAAGAGTTAAAATACATAAAAATGCTGGAAAATCAATAATTTGTGGGACCTGAAGGATTTTTCTAAAAAAACAGTGGCCAGTTTAACTGTTCCAGACAAACAATGGACTCATGAACATCTATCACTAAACAAAAAAAAACACACAGCTGTGGATCATTCAGGTAACAACACAGTATTAAAAATCAAGGGGATGTAAACTTTTGAAATGGGTCATTTTTATAAATTCAACTATTATTTTCTCTTGTGTGGACTATATGTAAACATCTTTTATGTGAAACATCTTATTCAGGTCAGTACTAAATAAACAATAACATGCATTTTGTATGATCCCTCTTATTTTGGTAAAATGAACATTTTTAATGATTCCTGATGATTCTGAATCTGATGCAAACTTTTGATCTCAACTGTACATTCACTAATTCTAACATTAAACAGTGAGGTAGTTTAACTCACACTATGTTGGTTTTTATTTCTCAAAATAAAAAAAATAAAAAACTCTCAGCATTAACTCAGCATTAGTACCCCAATCTATACAGAGCTGTAGTTCATTTTGTTCTAAGTTTTTTTTTTATACCATAAAACCAATCCATACTTCACATCCTACAGTAACACTCTAGAAAAAATTCTCATAATATGTAGGGAGAAGGAATAAGGCCTTGATCTACTGTCTCTGACCTCATTATACAGGTTATCAGAAAGGTGCCATGAGACTCACGCAAAGACCCAAAAACCCAGATCTCTCTCGTGATCATGAGCTTTTCGATTCATTCACATTTCATTTCCACATAGGTCTCACATGCATGCAACTGATGTCTATTTTTACAATCACGACAGGTGCTACAGACATCAGAGCTAGAGGCAGATGTTGGTTCCGTTACAGTGATTTAATCGCTGAAGACATCAACGCCTGTTGTCAGCTATATGATTTTTCAATACTTTTCAAAAACCATATGGGGAGAAGAGATATACACAGTTATTTGCACCAAAAACAACTGTTAAATTGTAAGTTGCATCAGATGTGAAATCAGCCTCAGATGAACAGAAGGAACACACCATCACACACCATGCCATATGCCACCCAAGTAACTGACAGGATCTGCAGCTTGAAGAAACATACATTTACACTTGGGAAAATCACATTCATACTCCTATGTGAGTAATCAGATTGCAATCAATCTCCAAAGTGCTTTGCATTTATAATTAGCTTTTTCACTAATAGACAGACTGGGTGAATTGCTTTCTTTTTTTTTCCCAACAATATGAACTATGCCAAAAACAGTCTCTGTTTGGAGAACATTTTACTTTAGACTCAACTGAGGCAGCAGATAAACTATTATTTTTATTCACTGACTAAAAGCAGAAATCTATATTTTTCCTTCATAAGGCAGAGACAGGTTCATTTACATACATTAAAGGAGAAGTCCACTTCCAAAACAAAGATTCACATATAATGTACTCACCCCCTTGTCATCCAAGATGTCCATGTCTTTCTTTCTTCAGTCGTAAAGAAATTATGTTTTTTGAGGAAAACATTTCTGCATTTTCCTCCATATAATGGACTGCTATGGTGCCCCGATTTTGAACTTCCAAAATGCAGTTTAAATGTGACTTCAAACAATCCCAAATGCGGTTATAAACGATCCCAGCCGAGGATGAAGGGTCTTATCTAGCGAAACGATTGGTTATTTTCATTACAAAAATGCAATTTAAATACTTTTTAATTTTAAACGCTCATCTTGCCTTTCTCTCCCTGAACTCTGTGTATTCTGGCTCAAGACAGTTAGGGTATGTCAAAAAACTCCAATCGTATTTTCTCCCTCAACTTCAAAAATCATTTCAAAATCATCCTACATCGCCGCAGAAGTACCGACCCAGTCTTTGCAAAGTGAACTTGTAAAGAAGATCAAACACCCTTAACAAAAAAGGTAAAACAGCGATGTAAGACGATTTTGAAGTTGAGGGAGAACATGAGATGGGAGTTTTTCGACATACCCTAACTGTCATGAACCAGAACAAAAATAGTCCAGGCAGAGTAAGACAAGATGAGCGTTTGGCATTAAAAAGTATATAAATTGTATTATTTTTATTAAAATAATGAATCGTTACGCTTCAAAATCAGAGAACCATAGCAGTCCATTATATGGAGTAAAATGCAAAAATGTTTTCCTCAAAAAACATAATTTCTTTACAACTGAAGAAAGAAAGACATGAACATCTTGGATGACAAGGGGGTGAGTAAATTATTTGTAAATTGTTGCTCTGGAAGTGGACTTCTCCTTTAATCCAGCAGAAAAATATTAAGACATTTGGTCTATTGAATAATATACTGCCTCAGCTCTCTTACTGAACTCACTCTCAGCAGATGAAATTGAATTTACATGGATTTTTTTAAGATATCTTTTGCAAACGTTGAAAAAACAACAAGAGCCTACTGAAAAATGGCTGCAATGACATAATGCCAAAAAGACAATCATGTTATGTAAAAGAGAATGAATTACCTCATGACTCAACAACATCGAACTTAACTAACAATAACTTTAGAAATATTCTATTAATCACCTACACAGTCAGATTTACTTTTATAATAGATCAAACAAGCATGGCAACAGTAATATTGGCACAAGCTGCTTCCACACCTGGATCTTGCATTCAAACTGGACAATAAACAGGAAGATGTACTTTTATTGCTTTGTTAATTGTGCACCTGAATTTCTCCACCTCCCATGTTCATCTTTTTTTCTCTAACCCACATATATTCTTTTATTATCTCCTTTTATTTTCTCTCTCTGTCTCTCCTTGGTTTCTGTTGCTTTTTGTTCATAATTGTATCAGGACAATATCATGTGCTGTAACTGTGCTGGCCAGGCTTGTTCATTAGACAGCTCCCTCAGGCCCAATCGATCCCTGTTCTAAAATTAGCGCTACCCATAATGCTCTTACTTTATCTGGATGGTGACCAGAGCTTTGATGCCGTGCTGTGTAACCTCTGCTATCAGACCCACACAGTGTGAGGAAGGCTTTTATGAATCACATTTCATTCAAAATACATATTTGTTGCTCAATACAGCTACTCTGAAAAGGCAGCAAGTCTTATGCACGACTGCACATGATATAAAGTGCCCCCGTTTTCCACATTCAAGGTGATTTAGAGGGCTTTTCAAATAGAAAAGACCAAGTCTGAAGATCTGAGACATTGGCAGAGCCGCCAGCACAGAGATCAGTGGAGGGAAGTAACAGATCTGTGCGCAGATTAATTAGAGTTTAATGAGTTCCAGCCAAATGCCGTCTCCTTATTTGCACATTTTACCTGGCTGAGAACAGACACACATATATATATATATATATATATATATATATATATATATATATACAGGGGTTGGACAATGAAACTGAAACACTCGCCAATATAGTATTGGAGGTCTCATGGCTATATTTGCGCTGTCTGGTGCCCAATCTTCACTTACTGTACATTACACCAGTTAGAGCAGAGTGTAAAGTTTCATTATGTGCACCCAATGGTTCAAACATTGTACCTTGAAGGTAGTGCTCTGTATCAGGATAATAATGCACCAATACACACAGCAAGACTGGTGACAGACTGGTTTAATGAACATGAAAATTAAGTTGAACATCTCCCATGGCCTGCATAGTCACCAGATCTGAATATTATTGAGCCACTTTGGGGTGTTTTGGAGGAGCGAGTCAGGAAACGTTTTCCCACATCAGCATCACATAGTGACCTGGCCACTGTTCTGCAAGAGGAAAATGGCTCAAAATCCCTCTGGCTGCTTTGCAGGACTTGTATTTGTCACTCCCACGATGAAATGATGTTGTATTGGCTGCAAAAGGAGGCCCAATATCATACTAATTGTGATCTAAAACCAGGTGTTTCAGTTTCATTGTCCAACCCCTATATATATATACACACACACACTACCAGTCAAAATTTTTTGAACAGTAAGAATCTTTAATGTTTTTAAAGAAGTCTCTTTTGCTCACCAAGTCTGCATTTATTAGATCCAAAATACAGCAAAAACACTAACATTTTTAAATATTTTTACTATTTAAAATTATATTTGAATATATTTTAAAACGTAATTTATTCCTGTGATCAAAGCAAAATTTTCAGCATCAATACTCCAACCTTGAGTGTCACATGATCCTTCAAGACACATTTTTAATTATTATTACTATCTATATATTTAAAACAGTTGAGTACATTTTTCGGGATTCTTTGATGAATGGAAAGAGTTAAAGATCAGCACTGATCTGAAATAAAAGCTTTTGTAACATTATACGCTATACCACTCAAAAGTCTGGAGTCAGTATAATTTTTAATTATAGAAATTACAAAATTACAAAATATTTATATTTCACATAAATACTGTTCTTCTGAACTTTCTATTAATCAAAGAAACCTAAAAAATTCTGCTAGCTGTTCTAGCTGTTTTCAACATAATAATTATAATAATACATTTTTTTTGAGCAGCAAAACAGAATATTAGAATGATTTCTGAAGGATCATGTGACTGTAATAATGATGCTAAAAAAATCTGCTTTGAAAATCACTGGGATAAATTACATTTTAAAATATATTTAAATAGAAAACAGTCAAAATATTTAAAAATTGTACTGTTTTTGCTGCAATTTGGATCAAATAAATGCAGGCTTGGTGAGCATAAAAAAAAAAAAAAAAAAAAAAAAAAAAATCTTACTGTTCAAAAAAAAAAAAAAAAATATTTATGTGCATATATGTATATATATATATATATATGTGTGTGTGTGTGTGTGTGTGTGTGTGTGTGACTTGAAATAGAATAAACTTTAACTGAAATAAAATAAAATCTAAAAAAAACTTTTTTTTACAGGCAACTTAATTTATCTTTATGAACTAAAACTGAAAAAAAACAAAACAAATAATGACAAATTGCTAAAACTAAAATTAAAATGGAAACAGAAAAATAAAAACTAATTCAAAATATTCATAAAAAGTATTATAGTATCTAATTGAGATACTAAAATAGCCCTGATTCAGAATAAAACCTGGAAATATACAGAACATTTTAGAAGTAAAAAAAAAAAGTAAACAAAAAAAATTATGTAAAATGAATTATAATCCTGATAATATAATATGCTATAAAAACAATGCATCAAATTAGAAAAAATAGGAAAAACAGCACTTTCACAAGTGAACTTTTGAACTGCACTTTACATCATACAATGTGTTTGATCAAATATTTATTCACATACGTCAAAGTACGTAATGCACATGTGCACCCTTCTGTCATTTTTCACGTGTGGGGTGGCACGGCTGTTTCGGAGCGGTATAAAAAGGTGGGAGGAATTTAAATGAGAGCAGAAGCCCGAGTTATTTCTGTATGCTCTGAGCCACCGGTTCTCTCATGTTGAGTGTGCGTGGGCAAAGACACAGATTCCCATTCATAAACTAGACTAGATCTGCCATAAATCTTGCTGCAGGTTAGGGGGAGATTTCTCCTGTAGCATTTGAAATAATGAGACTTAATTATTTATAATTCAAAGCTTGTGGGATGAATTCATTTCGGAGGTTTAAAAACAAGAACCACATTGTTTGGATCTTGAGCCCACATTGTTTGGATCTAGGATATTTCTTGTGGCTTTACAAGAGAAGAACAATTTTAAACACTTACAGTATTTGAGTCAACTGATGACAATAACATAGGAAGGAGCTCAGCTGTTGATGAATGAATCATTTCTAATATTTCTATTTCACAAGCAATGAATTATCTGGAACTCCCAATGTGCAATCTCAGTATGCTTTCAAGTTTTCCGTGCCAGTTCAAAGGGTGAGCTTACATAACAAAAGCTATTATGAAATTCATTAGCTGTCTGAGGTAAAATCACATGAAAAAATCAACTTTACATAACAGAGTTCAATCATGACACAAAACAAAACAGATTCTCTGTTGGCAACAGAAAATTTACTAAATTATGCAGCAGTATCAAGATTTCCATAAATAAATTGGCAATCTTACCTGTTTTCCCTCAAGGGTGTAGATCCTCTTGACAACACCAGAATCGAGCTTTATAGCATCTGTGATGTCAGTCAGAACTTGCTCAAAGGAGTGGGCCGTCTTCTTGTTGAGCAGGATGCGAACTGCCTTCCGTGGCTTCACCCCACTGCGGATAACGGTGACCAGTTTGGGTCTGATGAAGTCTTTGCTCTCTTTGGACTGCGGTCCTGATTTCGAGCTGGCTAGAGACGTGGGGCACTTGCTGGAGCCCAAGGCCCGCACATTCACAGACCAGTTAGGGTTGATATTGTTGGAGTAGTCGACTTTTTTAAACGCTTCGGTGGAACCACACACGTAACTCTCACCTAAAATAATGGAGAAATGATACAATGCATGAGAATTTGCACATTTTCTTTGAAAAGTATGAGTGCATTTTAGGGTAAAACACCCGAGGCAGCATCTGGTGCTTTTCACTGTCGATCGAACTGTCATCTCTGTTAAAATGCATTGATTTAAGGTACAAGCCATGCAGACTTAAATGCTCATCATTGAGTGCCCTAATTCTGTATCCTTGTCGTCACATCTACTGCTCTAATTTCGAAAAGAGAATCCAAGGTACCAAGCCACTGAGACTTTTCAGCATTTTTAATGTCTCTCATAAAACAGTATGCTATTAAAATGAAATCATATCTGATAGGCTTAAAAGCCATTCACACAGAATGCATTGCACCATAAAAAAAGGGGAAAAAAAGAAATAGAAAAGTAATTTTGATGCTTTTATGGCAATATGTTATTGTTTTACTTTTGGTGGCTAATCTGAATTTATAAAATGTATACAACCTCATTTGTTCACTTTTGTACAATCTGCTTACTCATGTTTTCTCATGAGATTGTGTTGGGATGTTGAAATGCTTTACATTTTGCATCTTAAAATCAGCTTTCTTGCGCAGGACACTGAAAAAACAGCGAGATGCGATGCAGCGGTAAATTATTTTTGTCATATTTACATATATTTTCTATATGAATTAGCACTAATACCACCCACAAACGACATGATTTTAGCCCGATTTTCAAGACTTTAGCCCTGATTTTTGCTGTAGCCCGAAGCCAGCGACAAAATGGCATTGCAGCTCCATTTGGAAGGTCCCAGGGTTGCCAGGTTTTCACAATAAAACCCACCCAATTGCTACTCAAAACTAGCCCAAACCTAGCCCAATCACATTTCAAGGGGGGTCCCCTGATAAAAATTGCGTTTGGCGGGATAAAATACACATTTATTTCTCACATTCCAGAAGATAAATATCACGTTTTTTCGGGTTGCTTCACTCAGCGGACATGAAAAACAACCTACGGTAACAATGTTAAAAAATAGCCCAATTCCGCAGGAAAACCACAGACTTGGCAACACTGGAACATCCACATCTAACCCCACCCCTAAACCCTACAATCTCCACTTACTTTTGACATAAGCTCCACCCACTTTAAGATCGCCGGGCTGCAGTGGAGTGGACGTGGCCATTTGTAAATTTTATGCGCGAGACTTCCATCTCATCCACTTCCAGCTATTTTTACCCGTACAAAACAGCTCATTTTGGTGCTTGATATTACAAACTAGTGTGTCTTACCATATTATTTTAATATATTATCTTAATTATGAACACAGTAGTTTGTAGTGCAAACAGTTTTACCATTTACTGCATGTTATTATTCTTCTTGTTATTCCCCTACTGACCTTATTTAGCCCCGCCCCTTTTTAGCACTGCGTTTGCTGTCTTCTGTTGTCCGGTGGTATTTCCACACTGATCTGATGGATTTATGAATGAACTGCTCATCTTAAAATCTTCCTGGTCAATTTTGTTACGACATTTGCTTTAAACATTACAATGCTCAAAATAACGTTCATTAACTCTACAAAACATAAATCCACTTCACCAGCTAAATTGCTCGTAAACAGCGATGACATAGATATATGCAGAGCTACCACACGGAAGTTCAAAGACAATATTCTAAAAGTGGTGATGTGCTTGTTTCCCTGGAGAATAAGGTAAACAACTGATAATGAACCGGAAGTCTTGCACATTCACAGAAAACAGCTCACTTACACGTTAAAAAATATGGTGGATACTTGTAGGGATTTTTAACCGCAAAAAAAAAAAAATAAATAAAAAAAAAAAAAAAAAAAATATATATATAAATAATAATATATATATATATACATATATATATATAAATATATAATTATTTAATAAAATAAAATAATTCGGAAGACATCGGTGCTTGTTATTTGAGTGACAATGTTAATGCTATGTTTAAATTTAAAAAGACGCGATCCAAGAATGCCCAAGAATGTCTGCGATCCATCTTGACTGGAAGTGACATCAGTCAACATGTGTAGTGAAAAGAACAACAATCTGACGTGTAGTCTTTGGGCGCCGTTAGACAACATCTTACCTTCCACCAGCTGATCTATACTGGTGATCTTTTTGGTACCATCTATTGTGTAGATGATTCGGACCCCTTGGGGCAGGTTGACGTTGTCAGAAAGGGTTCGGGTCAGGTCGGCCAGCAGAGCGTCAAAGGTTCTTATCCGGTCCGATGAGATGGCGTACACTATGCCGTTGAAGTACTTGTCACCATTGCGGTAAAAGCGCACTTTCTTCGCTTTCTTCTCCGAGCTCAGGGCTTTCAGGGTGCGCGTCCGGTACAGGCTGCAGTGGGCGCTGTGAGTGGGGCTGAGCAGCCCGTTCGCCCGTCCTGCGCTTCGGCTGTTGCGTTGCACTTTATCCCTCTCGTCAAAGTGTTCCTCCATGTCGTCCAGTCAAAGTAGGTCTAAAGCGTAAAAAAATTAATGTGGAGAAGAGAAGTTACCAAACTAATCGTGAAGGTTAATCCTTGCATGCTCTTTGAACCCTGTGACATGGGTGTCAATTAATGTCTGGCCTTAAAATAACCTTTTAATAACAGCTTACATGTTTCTTAGAGCTAATTCAATCCTGCGTCTGTCATCCCCTTGTTGACAGTGTCACTTTGACATGGCAAACACTAACGTGTGATATTTGAAAACGAGTACTATAATACGTTGACAAATTTCTTGATTCAAGGATCAGTGACCAATAAGGATGATAAAAATCTTTTCTCGAGTTCAAAACGTACCAAGTTCTTAGAATGAGATCATATTGCTTTCATACATGTTTGAAAAATTTTTATACATTTTTTTTTACGATTTTAGGTTAAAAACTTTCAACGTGGTTAAATTACATGTTCTTTAAAAGATTTGAATAAGACCAACAGGGTTTTGTCGACATGAACTCAAGCCCTTTCATAAAAAGTCCAAAATATGCGAATAATATATTTAAAAACATACAGACACACAAAAACTGAGTGACACTGACTCAAACTTATATTGTAAGAGAAATAATAATATAAGATTATGTCCCATTACTACATTTTCCCCAACAATTACAGTTTGACTACGTCACGCAAACATATGAAAAATACTTTAATCCTTAATCTGAAAACATGTTCAAGTAATTTTTGGAAGGAATTTGAATCCGGACAAAAATTTACATCACGTCACTGACCATTTAACAATGACATAACATATAAGCCGAACTATTATAAATGAATTAGAATGAGCAAAACAACATTTAAAGACAGGTGAAATATTTGCGAGCTTTCGGTTTGCTTTATTTTTACTTCCAGAAAAAAATTAGACCATTCTACTTACCAAAAGCTGAAGATTTAGGAAATATTCAAGATTTCTTCTTAGTGGTCACGATTCAGATGTTGAGTTGTGCTGACAGGAGTCGTGATGTGAGCCCGGCACCTCCTTTGTTGTCCCGCAGAGGAGGCTGGCTGGCTGGTCGGTCGGCAGCTGCTGTTCTCTCTCTCTCTCCTCCGTGTCTTGCAGTGATTTACATTGGCCGCTTTCTCATTGAGATTCAGCCCCGCACCGCAGACCTGCCACAGCCATCCCTCCCTCACTCCCTCCCTCCACACACACACACACACACACACACACACACACACACACACACACACACACACACACCCCGCCCCGTTTCTCTCCGGTGAGGCTGCTCCACAAAGTCTCTTTCTCGAAGCTCCTCACGACTCAGAGCAAACATGTGTTTGTACACATTCTCAAACTGTCTCTGATCATTCAAATAACACTAACGACATCAATTAATGTCTTAAATATAATTATGTAGGCGTATTCCAAAATGACATAATTATATAAAATACAGCGTCTTAACCTTGACTCTTCATAGTAGCATGCAATGAACATCCCAGATAGCAAGGTGACATTGATACAATGTTAAGTTTACATGCAAACCAACATTTTGGTTAAGTTTGACATTTTAATATTTAAAGTACATTGAAATTTTGATGAAAGCAACAGCACACATGAGTGGAAAGACAGGGATATTTAACTAATATTGATTTGTTGTCAATGACCACAACATCATGAAAGTATGTTTCTGTGGAATTCTAATGGGTGTTACCCTATCAGTGGGGCGTTTTCAAACATATTGGATGTTTTCAGCAGCTTTTCCTGATTTATATGTAGGTGTTAAAACAGGAGGTAACCAGGTGTAAATGTAGCCTATAAGTAACTTATTCTACTAACCCTGACCTAAAAGTCTACCTAATACTCAGCTAATACTCTAATGAGAGTTAGCTGTAGGTGCAATGCTAGAAAATGTCAAAGGGGAACACCAAAATAAAGTGTAACAGTAATATTTATTAGGATTTTACTTATACAATATTAAGCAGATTTCTTGAACATGAGCAATAATTTCAAACTTCATACACAGCCCATGTCTTACAGAGCACATTGTGTTATTTCCTTTAGAAGAAGTAAAGGCAGATGAGGATGGACAATTAAAGAAATGAGAAGCAATCTTCTAATCATGGGGATGCAAATTATACATTGGGTTGTAGGTGACAACATGATCACCTAGCCTAAAATTTGATGCTATCCTGTGCATTATGTCCTCTTCCCTGATCACTGCTTTGTCAGGTCATCATTCATATTTCTCAATCAGTATTAATTAAAGGAAAAGTCCACTTCCAAAACAAAGATTCACATATAATGTACTCATCCCCTTGTCATCCAAGATGTTCATGTCTTTCTTTCTTCAGTCACAAAGAAATTGTTTTTTGAGGAAAACAACAGAATTATTCTCCATATAATGAACTGATATGGTGCCCTGATTTTGAACTTCCTAAATGCAGTTTAAATACGGCTTCAAAAGATCCCAAATGCGGTTGTAAACGATCCCAGCTGAGAAATAAGGGTCTTATCTAGCGAAACGATCGGTTATTTTCATTTTAAAAAATACAATTTAAATACTTTTTATTCTCAAACACTCATCTTACCTTGCTCTCCTTGAACTCTGTATATTCTGGTTCAAGTATGGCTATGTCGAAAAACTTGTATCGTATTTTCTCCCTCAACTTCAAAAATCATTTCAAAATCATCCTACATCGCTGCAGAAGTACCGACCCAGTCTTTGCAAAGTGGACATGAAAAGAAGATCAAACACCCTTAGCAAAAAAGGTAAAGCAGCGATATAAGATGATTTTGAAGTTGAGGGAGAACATGAGATCAGAGTTTTTTCGACATACCCTAACTGTCATGAACCGGAAAAAAAACAGAGTAAGACAAGACGAGCGTTTGGCATTAAAAAGTATATAAATTGTATTATTTTTCTGAAAATAACCGATCGTTATGCTAGATAAGACCCTTCTTGAGCTGGGATCGTTTACAACCGCATTTGGGATCATTTGAAGCTGCATTTAAACTGCATTTTTTTAGAAGTTCCAAATCGGGGCACCATATCAGTCCATTATATGGAGAAAAATGCTGAAATGTTTTCCTTAAAAAACATAATTTCTTTTCAGCTGAAGAAAGAAAGACATGAACATCTTGGATGGCAAGGGGGTGAGTACATTATATGTGAATCTTTGTTTTGGAAGTGGACTTCTCCTTTAAGATGAGATTCAGATTTCAGAGAATCTAAAGAAAAAGAGGCAGTGGTCTGATATAAGCCAGCTTATAAAACGGATGGTTCTGGTCCTTGATTCTGATTGGTTGAGCCACATTCTAAACTTGGACCACTTGTAGTCTGACTTGACTCCTGACACTAATTGTCTTAAAGTTTGTAGTGCTTTTGTCATTTTGTCCTACTTTTATTTTTTAAAGACTCACCTTTTTGCCATTGATTATGTTAAACAGTTTAAAAACAAAAACTGATTCAGCTGCTGGAAATGTGTCATTTTGATTTTAAAGGTTTTCCCCAAACTTTGAAATGGTCATGAATTTGTTGAACACAGGCCATAATGTATAACTTGGTACATCTGATGGCAACATTGTTTTATGTTGACATTTCAATACTATTTAAAAAAGGGGGTTGTTAATGGTCGTTAATTTCAATATTGGATCAACAACAGTTGCCATTGTCATTGCCATTGTTTTTTGAAAAATTCAACATTATCTGAGGCTGAATAAGTGATGATGAACCATCTTCATAATGTTGATTCAATGACATTACCGTTGATTTTTTTTTTGTTGAAATATCCCCATTGTTTCAGCATTAAAGTGATGCTAAACCAACATCACTTCATCATGATGATTCAATGACAATATAGTTCTTCTTTTGAAATCGTACCATTGTTTCAACATTAAGGGTGCAAAAGTGATGATGAACCAACATTACTTCATCTTGATGATTCAATGACATCTTCATTGTTTTTCTGTTATAACCTCCCTATTATTTCAACATTAATTGCAGGTACAAAAGTCATACTAATGTCACTGTATAACATTTATTTATTGATTTTTTTTTGTTTAAATCTCAACCTTGTTTCAAAATGAATTAGGGGTGCAAAAGTAATATTGAACCAACACCACTTTGTACACTACAAAAAATGGCGTATCTTACTTAATATCTTTATCTTGTTTCTAGCCAAAATATCTAAAAAATTCTTAAATTAAGATGCATTTACTAGATACGCAAAATGACATAAGATATTTAGTGTTTATTTCGCTGGAAACAAGTAAAATTATCTGCCAGTGAGGTAAGTAAAATATTCTTAAAACAAGAGTATTTTACTTACCGCAGTGGCAGATAATTTTACTTATTTTAAGCAAACTGCACTTAATTTAGTTTTTTTTTTTCCTCCTGGAAACAAGATTAAATATCTTATGTCATTTTGCTTTTTAGAATGTAAGAATTTTTAAATATTTTGACTCATAACAACACAAAATACTAAGTTAGATAAGTCTGTTTTTGCAGTGTAACATTAATTCAATGCAGTTAGCGTTGATGCATCAACATTGACTTAACATTGTTTCAATGGCTGCTGATTATCTGGGATGATTTCATAACAGAATTAACATCTGATATGACAATATATGTGACTTTGGACCACAAAACCAGTCATTAAGGTCAATTTTTGAAATTGAGATTTATAAATACGATAGATGGTTTGTTACGATAGGACAATATTTGGCTGAGGTACAGCTATTTGAAAATCAGGAATCTGAGGGTGCAAAAAAATCTAAATATTGAGAAAATTGCCTTTAAAATTGTCCAGATTATGTTCTTAGCAATGCATATTACTAATCAAAAATTAAGTTTTGATATATTTACAGTAGGAATTTTGCAAAATATCTTCATGGAACATGATCTTTATTTAATTTCCTAATGATTTTTGGCATAAATGAAAAATTGATAATTTTGACCCATGCAATGTATTGTTGGCTATTGGTACAAATATACCCCAGCGACTTAAGACTGGTTTTGATTTTAATTAAAGAAATTACCTTGAAATTAAATGTAAAGTGGTCTCTATCAAGCTAGGTCTATGTACTCAAAAATTAATATTAATTTTACTTAATTTTTTTTTTTTTTTTTTTTTTTTTTTACTGTTTAATTAAAAAGAAAACAGTAAAAAAAATTGAGACTTTGGCAAAAATAATCAAACAATTGGTGGACCCTCGTTGAAGATCCCTGAACTGCATTAACGTTTTAATCGAGGGAGTCGACTCCTTGCTGGGGCTTTTTGGACAGACTCCTTCATCATATATGTATGTTGCTTCATACTCTCCTGGCCTCTGCTTTAAAAAAAAAAAAAAAGATTTAGGACATCCAGCATTTTAAAAATGTTTTTAAAAATATAGTTACTGCAACCAGAGATAGACCATCCATCTATCCATTTATATAAGACAATTAAACCTGAATATTAAAGGGATAGTTCACCTAAATGATTATATATCCAAACCTGTTTGACTCGATTTCTTCTGCAGAGCGCAAAAAAAAAATAAAAAAAAAATATATATATATAAAAAGCAATTCGCAAAGGTTTGAAAAGACCTGAGGATGAGTAAATAATGACAGAATAGATCATTTTTGGGTGAACTATCCCTTTAAGTTATTGCTCATTCTTAGTCTATTGAGATTGAAAGGATTGGTCTTGTTACTCAGGATTTTAAGTATACCAGTGAAATGAGTAAGTATACATGATGAGACAATAGATTTACTTGTAATAATTGAATGGCTTAATCCTGCATGTGTTTTCCATGTTGCCTAAAAAATGTTTAAAGAAAAAAATAAGTCCTGGCCAAACCAAAGTGGTGTCATTTGATGATGTGCAGTGCTTTTTCACAGTTACGTTTTGTCTGGCCCCAGTACTGTCCTCCGGGCTTGAACCATCTGCTGCTTTCTGCTCATATCCAGCGTTGAGGACAGCTATAGGGACACATTATCATTGTTCGTATACAACACTTTGCATAGTATCTTTGGTCAAGTAGCTCAACTGATAGAGCATGGCACTATTAACCACACAAACATCTGACAAGTGAATTGAAAGTACAAACTTGAACATTTCTTTTAAATGCCTTCCTCACCTTTGCAATCTCTGCAAGATAGGCCCGCCTCTCTTCGTAGACTTTCTGGTAAGTCTATTAGGAACGGAATGTATAATAAAGACATTGTTTTTATTTATCTAGCCTATGTTTTTCAAGTTTGACCAAGTAACTTCAAAATGTAATCCTTCTTCATTCTTGCAATTAGGACTCTCACATCAGCATAATAGTGAGATAATTGTTGTCATACCTCTAGGGAAATTCAGCAGCCCAGACCTAGACTCATTCACTCCCTCATGTGAATGTCATTTATGTTACAATTAATAGCAGGAGATTTTGTACTACAAGATATATAATATCTTGACAAGAAAGAAGTTTTCTTAGTTGGAATGATGTAGGAAGAGACAATGGTGTAGGACTTCACCTTTCCTTCCTGCACAATTCTCATTTGGAAATCCATCAGTTGGGATTGAAGGCCACTCTTCTCAGCAGACAGCAATTTCAGCCTCTGTCTGAGAGCATCCTGAATGAAAAGAAAATATCTGAACAAATGGACTTAAAGGAATAGCTCACCCAAAAATGAAAGTTTACTCAAAGCTTACACATCCTCATGCCATCCAAGATGTAGATGAGTTTGTTTCTTCATTAGAACAGATTTGGAGAAATTTAGCATTACATCACTTGCTCTCCAATAGATCCTCTATAGTGAATGGGTGCCGTCAGAATGAGAGCTGATAAAAACATCACAATAATCCACAAGTAAATGTTTAAAGCTAAAAAACATCTTAATGATGAATTTGTTTTTCTACAAACATGCAGCTTTTCGCTTCACAATGTGAATTAATTGATGAACTGAATTCTTGTAAATTACTGTGATGTTTTATCAGCTGTTTGGACTCTTATTTTGACGGCACCCATTCACTTCAGCGAATCCTTTAGTTAGTGATGTAATGCTGAATTTCTTCAAATCTGTTACAATGAATAAAACTCACCTACATCTTAAATGGACTGAGGTTGAGTTCATTTTTAGTAAATTTTAATTTTGGAATAAACTATTCCTTTAAGACAGGGTTAAGACTGTTCTTATATACTGTATGATTATATGATAGGGATAAAATTAAGAATATTTTGCTTGGAGTGATTCTAATTATCATCCCATCCCTGTGGCATGGCTCACCCAAGTCTTTCTTGCTTCTCTTCCCTCATTTACAGATTACTTCTCACTGATTAAATATTTTTTTTCAGGCTGTCTCAGCAGATTGATTTTAATCTCGCCTTTGGCAGAAGACCATATTCAGCTTTGCCAGGCTCTAATGAGAAACAATTGCACCATGCAACAATAGCCGCTGAAAATCAAATGTGTATGCATGAACTGATGCATAAACTAAAGCGTTTCTTCCATGTTGCACAGACAGGGGGCGTGAGAGAGCAAAAATGTATATTTTTGTATACCTTTTGTTTTTGACTGCTACATACTGTGCAGGTGTCTGTGACATTTAGAATTTTATAATTGACAATAATTATTTTAAATAATATATATATATATATATTTTTTATTTATGTTTATATTTAGGATATGTAAATATATTTCAGATATTTTGTTGATTTAATTATATATAATATACGACCCTGGACCAGTGTTGCAGAGTGCACGGTTTTCCTGCGGAACTGGGCTACTTTAACACTGTTGCCGCGGGTTGTTTTTCATATCCGTGGGTTGAAGCGACCCCAAAAACGTGATATTTATGCCCTGGAAGGCAAATTTTAACAGGGAAACCCAGCCAAAAAACGTCAATTTTTCCCCGCCACACACGATTTTTTAACCGGGAAGCTCCCTCAAACACGATTGGGTTAGGTTTGGACTAGTTTTGAGTAGCAATTGGGCGGGTTTTGTTATGAAAACCTGGCAACCCTGCCCTGGTCCACAAAACCAGTCTGAAGTTGCACGGGTATATTTGTGGCAATAGCCAGCAATACACTGTATGGGTCAAAATTATTGATTTTTCTTTTATGCCTAAATCATTAGGATATTACGTAAAGATCATGTTCCATTAAGATATTTTATAAATTTCCTACAGTAAATATATCAAAACGTAATTTTTGATAAGTAATATGCATTGCTAAGAACTTCATTTGGATGATTTACTCAATAATTTTATTTATTTATTCTTATTCTTATTCTTATTCTTATTCTTATTTATTTATTTATTTATTTATTTATTTATTTTTTATTTTTTTTGCACTCTCAGATTCCAGATTTACAAATAGTTGTATCTCGGCCAAATATTGTATTATTCTAACAAACCATACATCAGCAGAAAGCTTATTTATTCGGCCTTCAGAGGATGCATACATCTCAATTAAAAAAAATTGACCCTTATGACTGGTTTTGTGGTCCAGAGTCACATATAATTATTTAAGATTTAAATTAAAATAATTGTACACATTTATTTAGATGTTTTGAAAGTTGGTAGCACTTTTTTGCAGCTGGAATGCTTACCTCTGACATTTCATCATATGAGCGAATAGAAGCCAGTCGATCTGAAGAATAAGACAAAACTTACAAGGTGCAGTGTGTACACAATACATCAAAATAACAGCATGGCTTATTCTCTCACAGCTATAACGTGTAAATATGGCTTGCCTGTGCCTGTCTCATATTTCATTCTGTATCAGCATAAGACCCTTGATCATTCATTTGATCATAACTGATGTGAAGAACCACCATCAAATGGCAGATGTGATGATGATAAAGAGAACTTAGAGACAGAGCCAGTATATAAAATCATTAATGAAGTATGTGAAACTGTGGACATGCACTATGACCAAGCCCATAATGTTGAGTGGATGCTTTTATTCAGACCAGATAAATTGTCCTGTTATTTTTCTAGCAGATGCCCCCAAGTGTTTCTTTGTATAATTGCAGACTAAGTGCAACAACACACTACAAAGGAGGTCTAAAACACCATAAATTACAAAATATAAAGGCTATGGGTTATATTATATTATAAGATAGAATATTATACTATAGCAACAACAAAAAATAATGAAAAATATGTTTGCCGTGATATTGTGTACCTGCGGGATCACCGCGGAGGGTTTCGAGTCTCTCTCGAACGACACTAATTTGTTTCTCCAGCTGCTCGTTCAATTCCAGCTGTGTCTCATATCTGGTTCTCCACTCGTTCTCTGAGCAGAGATTGAGACACGGTTCAGCTCTTTTTTGCTCATTAGACCGCTAGTCAATTGTAATTTGGATCAGTAGAATAAACAGTAGGTTTACGTCTCTTGCATTTTGTTCACAGACCTTCTCCATCTACACTGTGAAGTCTCTTCTCCAAATCAGCCAGTGTGCTCCTCAGGTCAGACACAGAGTCCTGTAACATCTTCCTTTAAACGATTTACAAATGTACTAAATAACTTAAGTCTAATCAACGTGCAACTGCAGTGTCTGCTTTCATGGCAGCAGTCAAGCCAGTGCTTTGTTGTGTTTTTAAAAGATGTTTGGACTTACTTGACCTCTCTCTCTTGCTGGACTTCTGCTTGCAGTTGGGATAACTCATAATTTCTAAGACCAGTTTCTCCCATCTTCAGTCTGAGTAATGAACGAGTGTCACATTCATCCGTATAGTGTTTGTTGTTTTGCTGTATCCATGGCAACGGACTGATTACGCAATCACGCTGCTACCTATTCAGTACAGTTACGGCTACAGTTAAACTACGGTTAACAAGAAAATTTTGTGGTAAACTTTAATAAGAAACCATGTAAGATTAACATGAGCCACAAGAAATGGCCAAAACAGCAACAGAGTACAACGATATTACAAATATACAATGAAATTGCAGTATGGTTTTGATGAAATAAGGTAAAAGAAAATCAAATAACCCGTTATTGTTTTACTCTATTCAGCTTATTTTTCCCTTAAGAGTGGGCGCGGCCATTTGTAACAAATTTCATGTGTCAGGCTTCCGGTAGGTTACAAAACCTATAGTCTTTGACAAAACAGCTCGTTATGCTGCTTGAAACGACAAACTGGTGTATCTTGCCATTTTATTTTGATGTATTATCTGAACACAATTTTTTTTTTGTTATTTTTCTGCAGCGGCTAATGAAGCGGAAGTCTGGCACATTCACATCCACAGAAAACGACTTTCTTCCGCGTTGAAAAATGAGGTGAATAAGTACAACCTTCTGAATATCTTTAAGAAAAAAATGGATATATTATATATAAAATATTATATATATATTATATTTTACATAAGAGTAACAGGGGACAGTAACTTACAATAAAGTACAGTAATTGTCTAAGTGCATCTTTCTGTAAACATTGCTCAGTATCATATCAATCTCCTTATTAATACAAAAGTATACTTTTTTTTAGTGCTGTTGAACGATTAATTGCAATTAATTGCATCCGAAACAACAGCTTTTGTTTATATGTGCATGCTGTGTATTTTTATTATGTATAGACACACATACAGTATATATTTTGAAGACATTTACATGTATTTTGCATATAATTAATATTATATAGAAATATATTTAATATATAAGCCTATTTTTCTTAAGTATATTCATCCATGTGTGTGTATTTATATATAAAATAATAAATATACACAGTACACACTCATATTATGTGAACAAAAACTATTATTTTGGATGCGATTAATCGTTTGACAGCACTACTTTTAGTGCTACAAGAATGCTCATGATAAAAAGATAATTCATGTCCGCTAATATTTCATTATTTTTTCTCATTCTGCCCATTCTTAGGCGGCATTACTTTCTTCTCAGTTCCTTCTCCTCCTGAGCCGTCTTTCACCATTGCTTTTGCAGTGTGCTTGCCTGTGGTCTTCAGTATGCCCTTGACGCCCAGGTTGTCCACATTAAATGCGGTGACACCTATATTGACAGCAGACTGGACTGCAGTGTCTGCAGCTTGTCCTGCATCATCTCCATACCTGATCACAAACATGGAGATATTCTAAAGACCTGATAGATGTTCATGTTATGCTGTTGACTATTGATTCTAAAGGATATTTGAAATAATGTGAAATGTTTTACAATGAACAAAACACAGTAAGCAGACAAACTGTTGCATTTACTTCAGTTTTAATTCACAAAACACTCTCACAAGACCGTTAATAAAAATAAGCACCTTCTCAGCAACTGCTGAATGCTCAGTAACTCAAGAAAATAAGGCACTGTTAGTAAGTTCGAGTTTGGAAGAGACATTAATCAGAGAATACGCAGTGTGTTTTTACCCGCCACCATTTATTTGCTGCTAGGGGGGTCCAAGAGGCTTCCTAGACCCCTAAATCTGAAAAAGCAAGAGAGTAAAGAGTAAATTAATCCATTTCCCAAAGCACTGAAGTTTGGATAGGTATATAGCACAAACAAAAAGGCAGTATCAGGCTCTTGGGTAGGAACAGAATGAAAGGAAAGCAGACTCGAAACCGTAAAAACAGTAAATCCTGAAAAACACCTACTTGTGCCTCACAGTAGTCACCGTCTCTGAAGTTATACTTTTGCCAATAGTCTTTGCTGCTGTTTCCAGACTTGACCAGAGAGTTGATAAGCCTACAGAACACAATTTGCATCTAAACATGAACTAAAATATATTTTTAACATTATAAAGGAGTATAAATATCTACAGGTTGATATACTAAATAAACCTAACATAGCAAGACGAACCTTGTATGCTGCTTCCTGCTACTAGCTTGGCTCCATCCACGTTGGAGCAGCCGTCTTTACTTTTCTTGAGAGATTCTGGGATGAGTTTGCTACTGTGTTTTTTCACATGTGGAGCAATTTCTTTTCCAACTCTATCAGCTACAGCAGCAACACCATCCACTGGTGAATAAAACAAAACATATTATACATGTTGCAGAACATGATAAAGAACAGCTGTAAATATGATAAATCTAATTACACAATTGATTTACCTAGAAACTGGCTGACTTTCACAGCACCCCCAGTGGCCTGCTTAGCTGCATTTAGACTTTTGGTGACCTTGGGGCTGACCTCTGCTGGGGTCTCCTCTGGAGTGATGTTTTCTCGTAGCTTAGTTGCTCCTTTATGGATGGCTTTACCGGTAGCTTCACCTCCTCGCACAAGCCCCCGACCCAGCCAGGAGGTCCCTGCACAACCACAGTGGAAATACCACACTTGTTTTCCTTTTGGAGTGTATTACAGTGGCCTCTAGTGGCTAACTTAAAAATGCACCAATAAAGTGTTCAGTGCACTCATAAAGGTTCCAAAAAGGAGTTCCCTAAAGAACCTCTCAGTGATAAGTTCTTAAAAGAACCATTTTTTCTTAGTGTGGACAATATTTTAATAATCTAAAGAACCTTTTGTGCAATGGAAAGATTCCATGGATGTTATAGATCTTTATTTTTAAGAGTGTGGGTCTTCTTAACTTCTACTTCAATATAAGAAACAAATACACTAGCTATCCAATGAGATTCTTCAAAACATTTCAGGTTACTTCACTCTGATCCTAAAGTTCAGACCTGATAGAATGCTCCGTGACATTTTTTCGCTCCACACAGGAAGTGTTTTATCCTCCTCTCCTGGTGTTAGACATGTTTCTGAAGGAGGAACCTTCCCACTCAGGTTAGTTCCTGTAGCGCCACCTTGTTCTTCATCTACCTTAAATGAAATTATGGAAATTTATGAAGTATGCATAGATTCCAAGCTCAGTAGAAATGTACATTTTGTCTTTTTTTCAATTCAGCATACATTTTGGCAAAATCAACAGTGAGATTGAGTACCTGGACCCTGAGCTGTGCCAGTGCTGACAGCTGGTCCTGGAACAGAACCCTGTCTGCTGCAGGCAGCTCTGAGGACAGCACCACCCCAACATAGGACCCTGGCACTGCTGCGGTGGTATCGGGAAATGTGAACACACCTTTGTTACTAAGAAACACTGGTGAGTCTGGGTACAGCGGGTAGATCCAATCACAAACCTGCAAACACAAAATTCAATTAAAATTTTGAGGGGTTTTTTAATGATCATTTGACGTAAAAACAATTCACTCAGAAATTGCTAATAAATTTCACAAAATAATTAAAAGAAACGGCAAGTAACAAGTTTTTTATGTACGTATATACATATACACACTACCAGTCAAAAGTTTTGAACAGTAAGATTTTATATAAAGATTTTTATGTTTTTTTCTGCTCACCAAGCCTGCATTTATTTGATCCAAAGTAAAGCAAAAACAGTAAAATTTTGAAATATTTTTACTATTTAAAATAGCGGTTTTCTAGTTGAATACATTTTAAAATGTCATTTATTCCTGTGATTTCAAAGCTGAATTTTTAGCATCATTACTCCATTCACATGATCCTTCAGAAATCATTCTAATATTCTGATTTGCTGCTCAAAAAAGATTTATTATTATTATTATTATGTTGAAAACAGCTGAGTAGATTTTTTCAGGTTTCTTTGATGAATAGAAAGTTCAGATCACTTCTTACTAATTTACATCACCTTTGCTAAATAAAAGTATTAGTTTTTATAATTTCTTTAAAAAAAATACACTGACTCCAAGGTATGAATGGTATAGTGTATTATGTTACGAAAGCTTTTTATTTCAGATAAATGCTGATCTTTGGATCTTTCTATTCATCAGAGAAATGTACTCAACTGTAGTAAATATTACTAATATTAATAAAAATAAAAATAAATGTTTCTTGAACAGCAAATCAGCATATTATAATAGCATATTAGGAATAAATTACATTTTAAAATATATTCAGATAGAAAGCAGTTATTTTAAATAGTAAAAATATTTCACGTTTACTGTTTTTGCTTTACTTTGGATCAAATAAAGCAGGCTTAGTGAGCAAAAGAGACTTCTTTAAAAAACATTTAAAATCTTACTGTTCAAAAACTTTTGACTGGTAGTGTATAACGAAGATTTAATTTAAGAAAAACATACAATATCATACATAATATTTTAGTGGGCCAATTTATTTACAATTATTACAAATTATAAGCAAGAGCCCATTATATTTTGGTGTTTTAAGCATCAAAAAATTTGATGACCCCTGCTTTAAACTACAATAACGATTAATTTAGTGTATTTGGATGTTATTGTGCATATGTTTGTGCGCTTTGTGATTATACAGAAAGCCACCCTTTGTTCTGGCTGGCTAAAGTGGGACAAAAGACCACTGTGCGACACACAAAGCAGTTATGTTAGCGCGTGGGCTCCACGTGTCCTACATCAAGCCCCAGAGCAATGGGAGCACTGGACAGCTAACAGCCCTCAAACTGGAAATCTGCCAATACCACACAGAGCCGACGCTTAGCCATTCAATGAGATTTCTATTTGCTGAAACAGCATACAGACCCACTCTGTACAAAGAACCAGACTGTTTCTAGCACTGCACAACTTAAACCCTTCGATGTAACTACTGCAGTGTCAGGTTGGACTGGCTATTGTGGGTTTGACAGAAGAGGTGAAACCAGTTATTTGATGTCTGAAAGTGAAACTTTTCTAACCCATGTCAGATTTTTTACGTGATACAAACAAATAACTGAAAGTAAAACTTCAGGTATCACAAATACTATCCATCAAATGAGCCATACTGAATAAATCTCAAACCTTCAAAAAATATAAAAAACACAAGGTTTGTACTTGTCTCTTTTCTCTAGAATGCACAAGAATGTGCCTGTAATTGTATAACATGGGAAGCATGATAGTAATCTTAGGTATTTTGCTGTCAATCATGAACTGATGTTCAACAACAACCAAACCCCACACAGACGTAATTCTTTTTAAAAAACAAAGCAGTTTCACGTGATCATCATAAGACTTCTCTGTTGTGCAGAGTAAACTATACAATTCTTTTCAAGGGTGTATATAATAGTTTGTTTTGCACAAATAAGGGTGTATATAACGTGTTGCTATATGACTAAAGTTTCAAACAAAGAGGAGACTTTCATAATATTATGAATTGAAAACAATTCATTCACACACAAAATTTTAAGATGATTCTTAATATTTGTCTTTTTAAAAATCTTTTTTTTCTTAAGACTTACAGAGAATAAATAATATATGAACTTAATAAATTGAATTAAGTTCAAGTTTTTCTTATCATGTTTCGCAAAGTTCATTTTTAGCATAAATTAAACAAAATGCAAAACATATTATACTTAAAAACCCCAAGTCTTAATATCTACCACAATTTAATATTTATATACTGTAGTACTTATTAATAATTTCAATGAGCTTTTGTTTTTAAATTTCCAGTATAGTTTAATTTTAGGTCTCGTAAATGCATAAATGCATCGTTTTTTATTTCAGTTTTATTTTCAATTAACAAAAATGATTTAAATAGTTTTAGTTAACAATAAAAAACTAGAATAAGACAATAACTATAAGTATACACATTAATAATAGTGTTGTCAAATCGATTAATCACATCCAAAATAAAAGTTTGTGTTTACATAATATATGTGTGTACTATGTATATTTATATGTATAAATACACACACATATATTTACTAAATGTATTAATCGCGATTAATCGATTTGACAGCAAATAAAAAGATTATCTACACACTATATTTACCTGTAGGTAGGCTGGGGCATACCCGGCACTACTGTTCTGGCTGTTGTATTTGATTATTCGTAGGTGTCCTGGATAAGAAGGGGCGCTGACATGACCCTCGGCAGAAACCAAGAACATCTGCACCCCGCCGGGCAAAAACAAAATCTCCATGCCAGCCTCTCTGAGATTGACTGGGGCAAATGCCTGGCGCTGGGTTGGAGCAGCTTGAAATGGCCTGTTGCCTCCATGAGAGAGTGACAGATGCCCTTCTGTTGGTTGTGGAGTGTAGGCTGGTGGAAGTTCAGCGGGTACAGTGATGCCCGCCGCAGGAGAGGCAGGTTGAGCAGAGGCACCTCCTGAAGCTGAAAGAGGTGTTCTTCTAACTACTGGCTGGGGGTCCTGGAGGATAGGAAGGGTCGGATAAAGGCGCTGACCCGAGTTTGCTGTGGACTCCAGCACCACTATACGATCATTGATGGTGCTCAAAGTCTCGTTCATCCTCTGCTGCGTCTGTCGCGCGAAGTCCCAGTGGCGTCCGACGCAGCGCTCACCGTGGGTGTTCACCTCTAACCCTTTGAGAAGATGCCGCCTGCCCAGTCTGTAAAGAAGAAGAGCTTGTTCCTTATTCCCCACTTCGTCATACTGAAGCCCTGTGTTTAGACACTGTAAGGCTTTCCCGTAGTTATCACGAATGGTGCGGATTTCAGCCGGTTGTGGTGACTCCATTAACGTTCTAGGGAACGCAAACGTATAACCCTTCTAAAACCAGTAGTTAGAAAACGCGTGGCTGCTTTGGCAGCGTGCGCTTAAATTAGTAATGATGAGTTTATTTTTCCCATGAAGTCACTTGACGAAATTATGTAGCCTATCTTGTCACCAAGCAGGTTCGACTAGATTACGGAAAACCCATAAAAAAGTTCATAGCGCTTCTGGTCACTGACGCTCTACTGATGTGTGTAAAAAAAAAAAAGTTGTACGTAAATTGCGTTTCATAACATTAAGAACACTTGAAAGCGCGAGAAACACAGTCACTTTCGGAGGGCTAAATCTTTAAATAAAAATCAGTTCGTCTCAGTTCATACCCAAAACGATTTTAGCGCCTAAATGGAGTTAATAAAATATCACTACAAACTTATTTAAATAAAAAGCGAGACAATGCTTGTCAAGCTGTATTACAATGACATAGTGTGCGGTTGTTATGGTGACAACATGTGCGGTTTCGCTCGTTTATATTTGCTGCTACTAAACATGGTTTAAATGTTATGAAATAATGTTCCCATTTAGGCCTATATAAAAAGCTGGTTGACACAATATAAGTTATCTTTAGTAAAATGAGACGCGAGTCAGAGTGAACGCTAGATGTCGTCGTGCACCATAAAGCCAGGTTTGTTGCTTTCAAGTAGCCTATACTAGGCTGGTCAAAACAGAATTTACAATATAATTAGTAATGCAACTTGTTTATTGAAATTCAGTTTTGAATATATTCACTTCAACTGCCCAGTCGACAAGGATGATCCTCATACAGTTGGTCATGCCAGTCTGAATTCTCATGCGTGACCCTGGACCACAAAACCAATCATAAGGGTCAATTTTTTTAAATTGAGATTTATACATCATTTGAAAACGGAATAAAGTTTTCCATTGATGTATGGTTTGTTAAAATAGGACAATATTTGGTCGAGATACAACTATTTGAAAATCTGGACTCTTTGGAAGCAAAAAAAAAAAAATCAAAATGTTGAGAAAATCACCTTTAAAATTTTAAATAATTCTTAAGACTGGTTTTGTGGTCCAGGCTCACATATAGACAGGCTTTGGCCTGTAATTAACCTGAAAGACAGAATTGGTCTGAGTTGGAAACATCTTGGGGGAAAAAAAAAAATTGTATGTATGCAAATTGTATAATATTCAAGGTACATATTTCTATTAATTGTGGAGTTAATTATATTGTATTTTCAGAAAGTTTAGGAATATTTGTCCTCACCAAATTTGTCTCTACCAAAACATAGTAATAATACTTTAATTAGAAGGGTTATATTACGATTATGCTTACATCTACATTGTAAATATATTTTTTTGCTATTTTATTAACATTTTTTCAGAGGTAAATCAATAATTACATTTACATATTTCAAGTGCAAGTTATGAGATTTATATTTTAAGTCCAATTTTTCTTGTAAAAGGCAAAAAGTTGATCATACTTATTTTGAAATTGAGGATTCATTAGTTTGAATAAATGAACCAAAAACTATAATATCTTAGTTAACAAAACATCCTGTTTCAGTATAGACTGCACATTTTCAGTAATGACCATAAGGTAGTGACCATGTCACACAGAATTTAAGCTTGTATATTAAAATACAAAAAAAAAAAAAAAAACACTACCAAAACACCACCAAATGTTGTGGTAGCAATTGTTTTGGTAGTGACAATTTTAGGTACTTTTCAGCCTAGCTCAAAGATGATAGGGCCCACTTACTTGCATTTTGTAGCCATGAGGGGGGGGGGGGGGGGGGGGGGGGGACACACAGGAATATTTCTGGAATCACAAGTGTAGGTGTGTAGCTTTTAAAATTACAAAAAAAAAAAAAAAAAAAAAAAAAAAAATAAAAATTATATATAGCTTACTGAGATTAAATGTTTTGGGTTTCAACAGATAACAGAAAGATCTTAAATGCTGCTTGCACCAATTCTGTAGAATGGCCCACATAGACAACATGCTGGTCAACAGATTTTTATCAACAGCAGTAATGCAACTCGTTTCATTTATTGAAATTCAGTTTGGAGTACATGATACTGCACATAGTATACAAGTAAAATACATGGTATACCAGAAAAAGAGACCCTAAGTAAAGTAGACAAAGTGGTACAAAACCATTCGTTCATTTCATATACAGATACAGGAGAAAACAGCCTTCTGATCAACAGGATGTTAGATTTACAGAGAAACAAGTCACTATTTTATTGATCATGTTAGTCTTAAGCAACCTATGATAAAAATCACGTTTTAAAAAGATTAAAAGCCACATTTAAAAAACAATTCATTCAATATTTACAATAGACTTAAGCGCTGCAGTTCATTTGTTGGCCTCAAGGAACCAAATGTGGTCACCTTCACATCAAGGGAGAGGCAGAGACTCCACAGGCTCAAGCAGGGACACACCACAATATCTGAAAGACAAGATTAGTCATTAGAGGGTAAACACCAAAGCACCCACATTACAAAATGCATGCTTACTTTGAGCTCTTGTATTTCTCCTGGATTGCCTGTTGGGGGCGACCTGCAGCTCCTAGATGGAGCTTATGAAGCTCCTTCAGACATGGGCCGATCACTGCCAACGAGTAACCAGTGAAGGCATACAGGTTTTCAGGCTGCCAGGGGAGGAAAGAGAGCATTCAGGAGTATTATACAGCCATCTATAGTTCAAGTAGAGAGAATTTGACTTGTTCATCCTAATGAAAAAGGTTTCGGTCAAAAGATCAGACTTGCCCACAAAGCCCCATTTAGAGTGTAGTTGGCCAGACAATATGCAGCTGCAGCAGTCTTGGAAGGCAGATATTGCACAAAAGGATCCACCTCAAGCAGGCTCAACTCTGACAGATACTGTTGGAACAGAGAGAAGAGAAATCAATCTCCAATTCAGAAGAGAGATGTCACAAGACAAAACCCACTCACCAAAGCAAGGTTTACAGTTTTTGCACAAATATGCTCCTCCAAAGTGTACTGCATCAAAAACTGGTGAGCGGTGGGTGCAGTCATGTCAAAAGCCAGCACTCGGAGCAGGTGCTGCTCCATGCGAAGCAGCTGTTTCTTCGTGTAGGTGTCATCCGTGATGTACACGAATTCATCCACTTCCGGAGGATACACCTCCTCGTATTTCCTAATCAGAAACACCAGGCGGTCACGTCAGTTAGGTAACAAAATTTAAAGATAATAGCGCATCACCACTTACGCAGCCAAGAGTATGGCAGCTGTTCCCACAAGCTGCAATTTTCCTCTCAGGACAGACATGCACGAAAGAAAGCGGTCCAGGTAATTGACAGCCAAGAAGAGAGTCTCCGAGCACAGCTTGTATTCCTCGCCAACCTCAACCAGCCAGTCGACAAGGATGATCCTCATACAGTTGGTTATGTCAGGCTGCTTTCTCATATAGCCGGGTTTCGGCCTGTATTTAACCTGAGAGACACACTGTGCGTTACAGACCGATACTGGGTCTTTTGAGTAACCCGTTTAAACTAAATATACCGACTTCACATTCACGCAGGTATCTGTGAATGTCTTCAGAATATTCTGGAACACACAGGACGTCCTCAGAAGAAGTGGCTTCATCCTCCTCCGGCAATGATTGCATGGAAGAATCCATGCAAGATCCTAAATATGTATAAAACAGTTAGAAATAGTGAGAAAACTGCACTGCAAGTGATGAGACTTTTGAGATTACTTTAACAATACTTTTGAGAAAAATAAGTTACTTTTTCCAAGCACAGCCCTGTACAGTTGCTTTTTTATTATTATTATTATTTTTTTTTTAAGTTTTATTTTTTTTTTTATTTTTTTTTTTTTTTAAATTTAAGTAGAGTAATATTGTTCTGCATCATTTTAACTAACTCTCCACTATTCATTGTTACTTGTATGCATATATACACAAACTTTCCATTGACTTATGGTTTGGGGAAAAAAAGAAAAAAAAAAAAAAAAAAAAAAAAAAAAAAAAAAAAGTTCTCAGCAGTGCATTTTACACTTGCATTTACAAGTTAACATTTGCAGTAAGAAACTTAATATCTTAATGGAACATTCTTTACTTAATATCCTAATGACTTCTGCATTAAAACGCGATCATTTTACCCATACAGTGTCAGCTATATTGCTAAATCATGCACATGCTACTTGTAACTCGTTTTGTGGTCCAGTGTTACAGGTACAGTTAGCTGTACCCAAGTAGTTTGGCTTTTAATATTTACAGTCTTACAGATTTGATCGGTCAGCATACCTGAACCAAGATCTTGTACAGCATCATCTAGTAGCAGCAGCTCTGAAGGCAGTAGGAATGAGGGTGATCGTTTACTTGACTGAACAATGACTGGCTCAACAACGTGATCAAGTGTAGCGCTCGGTGTGCTGACGTCAAGAGTAGATGCGTCACGAAAAGCTGGCTCATATTTGGATGAAACCTAATCAAACGAGACAAAAGGTCACCTTTTCCAACACTTTTGGAGTAGCATTGTAAACACTTGACACTAACCTGACCAAACACTCGATTGTGCTGATCATTCTCTGTCAAAACACCGAGCACAACCCTTTGGCCCGCTTTGTGAGCGCGCAGACCATCCACTCTTCCCAGGCCCATGATGTTTTCCTGACGACTGGAAAGAGGAGCGAAGCCACGGGAAGCCATTTTATCTGTTGAAAATTAGTCAGTTGGAGGTCAACGCAAATTATAAACAGCTACTTAAATCAGACATTAAACAACGTGCGGAACACACCTTTCTCTGTATAAAACTGTTAAAAAAGCTAATAAACTCACTGAATGGATCAAAGTGCTTTAACACCAATTCGCTGGTCAACCCTTTTATACGTGCACGTCGATATTCATTGCCAATTGACATGAGGCTAGTTAACACATTTGACTTAATTGAGATCTGCTGAGCTTTCCAGCTGTTGCAAATAAATGCTAATTAAACTCGCATCTCCTTATGGTATAGTCACGTGGTAACAAAACCATGGAAACAGGATTACGTTTTCTTGCTGTTCAGCTGGTAGTATTTAAATGAATTGTCATGAAAGTCAAATTTTTTCGACGCAAACACTTTTTTTATATTTATACACGGGTGTTTTTTAGTACGATTAGCTTTAGATGAACAAATTTAAAACACTTTAAACACATTTTCACTGTTTATGCAATATAAAAATAAGGCTGTTTTGTTCACAGATTACGTACACTAGCAGTCAAAAGTTTTTGAACAGTAAGATTTTTAATGTTTTTTTTTTTTAAAGAAGTCTCTTCTGCTCACCAAGCCTGCGTTTATTTGATCCAAAGTACAGCAAAAACAGTAACATTCTGAAATATTTTTAGTATGTAAAATAACTGCTTTCTATTTGAATATATTTTTTACATTTTCAGCATTATTACTCCAGTCTTCAGTGTCACAGGATTCTTCAAAAGTTATTCTCATATGCTGATTTGCTGCTTAAGAAACATTTATTATTATTATTATTATTATTATTATCAATATTTAAAACAGTTAAGTACATTTTTTCAGGATTCTTTGATGAATAGATAGATCCAAAATTACAATTTAATACTTTTATATAGCAAGGATGCTTTAAAATTGATCAAAAGAGATGATAAAGACATTTATAATGTTACAAAATGTCTATTTCAGATAAATGCTGTTCTTCTGAACTTTCTATTCATCAAAGAAACCTAAAAAAATTCTACTCAGCTGTTTTCAACATAATAATAATAATAATAATAATAAATGTTTTTGAGCAGCAAATCAGAATATTAGAATGATTTCTGAAGGATCATGTGACTGGAGTAATGATGCTAAAAATTCAGCTTTGAAATCACAGGAATAAATTACATTTTAAAATATATTCAAATAGAAAACAGTTATTTTAAATAGTAAAAACATTTCACCATTTTTAAAAAGAGACTTCTTTAAAAAAAAAAAAAAATTACAAATCTTGCTGTTCAAAAACTTTTGTCTGCTAGTCTATCATATTTTATGTGATTTTATTTCTCAAACACACACAAATTGTTTTTTTTTTTTAACTCTTTGTTTAGATCATAGTTTTAATGATTGCTTTTCATAGTTTAAGAATTCAAGTCTGGTTCAGGAACAAAAGTTCAACCAAAACCTATAGCCTACATAAAAAGGTACTTCAAAAGTAGTTTAATAAATGATGAAAGCATGAGCTTTAACAGCAAAGTTTTAATGTGTCCTACATATTACAAAAAGCAGAATTCTGTTTTAATAAAAACCAACCCCTGGGACATAAAAGTGCCCAAAGTTGCAGAAACATCTATTTATATTTTAGGTGCTGTAACTTTTTTACTGACTATATCTAATCGCCCTTTAGGCTTTCTGCAGTTCCCTTTATGGTCCTGCAGTGCAACAAATGGTTTTTTAAGTAGAAATTTTCCAATTTAGAGATTTATATTAGGTCACACAAACAGCCTGCATAATAATTTTAAGAATTAAGAAAAATATTAAGAAATACAGCAGCATATCACACTGCAGGACAGCTTCCACTGCTTGACATTTCTTATTACCAACCCAGATTCAAAGCTGAGAAAGGCTATAGATGTGCTGCTCATATTGAGGATGTTTAAGGATGTTTACACCAGCATGGGCTCTCATTTAAGCCTGACTCCTGCAAAGACCGCTTTCGATATGTGATGTAGGACTCAACAATTCACTGCACGGGCCTTGACCAGGGACTCCTTGAGAAATGAGATTCTCTGCAGGTCTTGCACTACAAAGCCTCTATAAATCCAATTAAATATCTCTGTACAAAAAACAGCAGGGCTGAATTCAATATCTCACTACGGCATCTCACTGCAGGATCACATGGAAAGAACCCTGACATGTTTGGAGAATTTATTGCAAATTCAAACATTCATCTATCAGGAAAACTGCTTACTCCACATTTCAGGTAACAATAGACTAAGGAGTTACGGCTTGAATATCTATACAGTCATTTGAGATTTACAGAGTATAAGAGGAACTGTTCCTGTCTCTACATGGCCATCAAGTTTATTCTTGGAAACAGGCTCTGTCTGGAACTGATGAATTCCTCCTTACCATCCCTGGTGCTGTTGTTTTCTCTTTGTCTGGCAGAAAGAGAAATTTCAACAATAACAGAGTGCTGACAGCCAGGGTAATCTGCGCTACAGAGCGAGATTGAAGCTGCTGATATCTAAATCAGGTGGTGTGGGTATAAACAAATATCCGGACGTGTTACAGCAAACCCAGAGCTGGAAATTAAGTTTGTGCTTACTGTAGTTCAGGAGGATATAAACTATAGGATTCTTCTCCCTTGCAAGTGAACACATGACATCAACACAAGACGATTCAGAGAATGCAGTATGAATATTTACAGCACTGACCTATGTTAGCTTACTTGGAGTTCTTACGTGGGTTGGCCTAAGATCAGCATTTTTGTAAGGAATCACTTTAAAACACAGTTAAGAAGTGAGTTATTTGATAACTTGTGCATGTGAATGTATAATTTCTAAAGTTTGGGGTGAGGAGTTGTGTATGCTGTGCAAGGCAGAATGAACTGGGTTCTTGCCATTCTATTATCTTGATGTATTGCAACTGACAATCTGCCGGCAGCTGAGGTATAGCAATAAATTTCCAGTTCTCATATTCGCTGAGAACTGTCGATGCCAGTTTATAGCTAAGGCCAAATTTTACTGTATGGTGCCAAAAATCTGCAGGCAGATATGATGGAGGTTCACATATTCCTGTAGCTCAACTGGCAGAGTTGCTTTGGTCAAAGTTGGATGCATACCTGTAAATGTTGAGAAAAAGAAACAAATGAGTGATAAAATATGCATTTATTTTGTAGATCTATAACTTCTAGGACTAGGGATGTAACGATACACCTCAAGACGGTTAAAAATCGGTAGGAATATGTGACGAGTCCGTTGAGATGGAGTTTATATGAATGTATCTCCAAGAGGAAACGCTGTATTTCTGCTGTTCCATAAGCGCCACCTGCTGTCAGAGAGTGAATCTGCGACTCATTCAGCCCGTTTGCTGTTTTTGTTTTCATTCAGATGTTTTGTCACATAATATCACAAAACTAAAGTCATAGCATTATGTTTTTGCTTTGAATTTCAAAATTATACAATCTAATTTAGATTAAAAACTGCTCATGCTGCATGTATGTAGCATCTTTGTTTAGATTGTGATTAAAATACAGTGGTTGCCTCTAATTTTAAATGGAAAGAGCACAGGCAAAACCTTAGTTTGTTTATTTTTATCCAAAATATACATTTTCTAAACATGTGTGTCTATATGACACTTACATTTAATAAAATTAAACAAAATAAATTTCAATTAGAACATATCGTGCTATTTTTAGCCATTTTGTATCCATCTGTTCATAAATGTTAAAATTTGAAATAAAAGATGAAATATACATTATGAAATGAAATGTTTTGTAGATCTATGATGATTTGTAGATCTACAACTTCTCTAGGACCAATTTATTTAACTTAAATTAATGTTTTTTATTAAATGTACAATAAATAAAATTAAATTGAAACATAATTATTGCTATTTTTAGGGTTTTTTTTTATCTATTTGTCCATAAATGTAAATTCCTGAACATCTGTGTGCCTGTATGCAAATTTTAATTTTTAAAGTTAGTAAAATTAAAATTAAGTTAAATAGGATAATATTTATTGCTATTATTGGTTAAAAATCGGTAAAAATATGTGACAAGTCCATTGAGATGGAGTTTATATGAATGTATCGCCGAGAGGAAATGAAACGCTGTATTTCTGCTGTTCCATAAGCGCCACCTGCTGTCAGAGAGTGAATCTGCGGCCCGTTTAATCGATTTGACAGCACTAATTTTGGTATTTGACATATTTCAATTTCACACAGAAATGTGCAGCATTTTGTCCAAGCAATAACAAAAGGACACCTTTTCATTCATAATTTGTATTAAATCTTATTTTGTAAAAAAAAAAAAGTGGGAAAACTGTATCATGAAATCAATATCTTGAATTGTATTGCATCGTGAGTTGAGTGAATCGCTACATCCCTATCTAGGAGATAAGGAAGACCCCATATTTATATAAATGAAGTTTTAAAATAAATTAAAATTGAACATACTGTATATTGCTATTTTTATTTGTTTTTATGTACATTTTCATCCAATAAATTTTTATGTCTATAAGACACTTAAACTTAATAAAATTAAACTAAATAAATTTATTAAAAATTAGAATTTATCTTGCTATTTTTAGTCATTTTGTATCCATCTGTTCATAAATGTTTAAATTTGAAACAAAAGATGAAATACACACTGTTCTATGAAATCTGTCTCTAAAATCAATTTAATTCACTTAAATTAATGTTTTCAATTAAATGTACAATAAATAAAATTAAATTGGAACATAATTATTGCTATTTTTATCTTTTTAATCTATTTGTACATAAATGTAAATTCCTGAACATTTATGTGCATGTATGCCATTTAAATTCACTTATTTTAATTTTTAAAGTTAATAAAATTTTAATTAAGTTAAATAGGATATTATTATTTATTGCTATTATTGGTAGTCTTGTTTGTGTCCATGTCTTTGTCCATAAATGTTACGAATTTAAGACAAATGAAATATACCTTTATCAATTTAATGTTTTGTAAATGTACAACTTCTCTAAGAAAAATACCTTTTTTAAGTTTAAATTAATTAAATCAAAACATTCATTTATTGCTATTTTTTAATCTCTATCTATGCCATATATTTCCTGTATGTAACTTCATTTAAATTAGGTTTAAAATTTAAAATAAAATTAAAATGACTGCTAGTCTTTCATTTTATATCCATTTCTTTGTCCATAAATGTTGTAAATATAAGCCAAAGTTAATAAATATATATTTATCCATTAAATGTTATGTCAATTTATCACTTAAGTTTTTATATTAACTTTTTTTTTTGAATCCATATCAACATCTATAAATGTAAATTTCCTGAACACGTATGTGCCTGTATGGCAGGGTGGGAGCTGCTAGGCCACTCGAAGGTGATTCTGTCTGAGCTGTCAGAGAAAAACAGAGACCTCTGAGATTTAAATTGCTATGCAAAGAGCATCATCTCAGCTGGGAATAAAATGGAAAACGGGAAATAGAAAGAGAGAGCATGCTCTCCACAGACTTTTCCTCTGACATGCTCCACTGTGTAAACCTTCCCATAGTGCCTAGAGAATTCCACAGGATAATCCTGATTGACACATTGCTGTTGTCTGCCACAAAGCCTCTTCAAACATGACATTCTTGTCAAAACCAGAAGAGCAGACTCGGGGTGAGCGGATGATTCATTATCAATGCGACCCATTCCCCCTGAAGTTAGCACACAGCCTAATGAAAAACGCCTTGCCGTTGAATGCCATGTGTTAACATTCGACCTACTTGTGTGCAATGGGAGTAGATGCACCAAAGCTGGGCTGAATCGTTTGCATCAGGGGAATAAAAAACCTTCTCTGATTTTTACAGTTTTATGGATTAGAGGAAAAATCAGCCAAGGCACTGTTCTTATCAAAATCCGACAGCATTCACTCATGTGCCGCAGCGCCGGCATTAGCTGGAGCAATTATAAAGACCCAAAGGACAGGATCAGACACAGCAGGACTCGGGAAGGGTACCAACGGTTCCCAGTGGGCATGTGAGCTGACAGTGGAACACTGCCAATATATGTCTAGAGGCAAAAACTGCCCTCTAACTCCCGTCCTTGCACATTGTATGAAAAGAGCAAATACTGTTTGAATGTTAAAGAGGCAGTTCAGCCAAAAAACATTCGGTCATTATTTACTCACTCTCATGTCATTCCAAATTCTCATTTCGTATGACTTTCTTTCTTCTGTGGAATACAAAATTTTAAGATATTTTAAAAAGGGCACTGTAAAAAATGATCGTAATTTTACATACTGTCACACCGCTAGACTATTTGTATTGGTTTTTCCCTCATGTGCCCATATATGGTTTTCCTGTTCCTGCCCTCATTATGTCATTATTAGTTAACCTTGTATCACCTGTGTCTTAATTAAGTTCATTGTAATCACCTGTCCTTATAAGTTGGTTTCAGTTCAGTGTTTGTTGTCCGGTCTTGTCTATGTGTACGTGTGTTACTGCCCTGCTTGTGGATTTACCCGTTTAGAATATATTAAAGACTTTTGATTTCATTGACCTTTGTCTTTGTGCTTATCACACGCAGTTGTGACAGAAGACCAGACCGCATACAGTGAAGTGGCGTGTTTACCCCCTGTTTTGTTTTTTGTTTTGATCAGTGTTTTATTTTTTTCCCTTCATGAATGACCCTACCGTCCTCGTCCTCCTGTTGGAGCAGGGGGAACGCTCTCTCGAGGACCACACCATGGACTTTGTGGTTCTCGCAAATTTGACACACTACCCGGACAGCTGCCTCTGCTCGTTTTACCAAGCTGGACTGAACACCGCCACATGAGAGCAGCTGTCCGGGGAAGGTCCTCGAGAGAGCCTCGCCGCCTATATCAAGTGGGTGCTGGTGCCCTGCAAATATTCAGTGACCGTGGACTTCGTGGACGACAACACCAGCCCCAGCAGCAGCTAGAGCCCATCGCTGACTGAGAGCCAGAGCCAATAGTGACCGACAAGCCATCACCGAAGGATGCGACAGAGCTGAGGATCGCCACGGAGCATGAGCTCATGACGTCAGACCAGGTGTGTGAGCCGGCTACAGAGCTCACCAAGGGAGAAAATGACGAGGGAAGCCCTGCCCACCATAACATCGCTGAGGGTGACCTGAGTTTGGAACTGGGACAAATGGACCTAATTGACTTTTCCTATGGACATATGCAGACATGCCCCCTCTTATCCCACTATCATCAGAACTATCAGTTTACCCTGAACCCTCTGTCTGCCCTGACCTGTCTGCCTGCCTGGATTTCCCACCCACCCTCCCTCTCTTGCCTCATCCACTCATCCCTACCTCATCCACACCACCTCTGTCTCCTGACAGCTCCCCTGCTAAACCTCAGCCCACCATCTGTGCGGTGGGTTCACCGCGGGTCTGCCAGTTTCCATCGGCGTCATGGCTGGAGGATCCCTCGTCTCCACCTCTTGCCTCCGAGTCCTGGACTCCACCTCGGCCCTCCGACCCAGCAGCTTCGCCCCAGCTCCACCAGGCTCCCTCGTCCCTCCGGATCTGCCTTGGTCAGTCGTCGTCCCACCATCGCCTCAGGACTCCACTCCTCCGGCTGCGCCTCGTTGCTCCGTCCCACCGGCTCCGTTAGGCTCCTCCCTCCCTCCAGCTCCACCTCAGTCCTCTGTCGCTCTGGCTCTGCTGCAGACCTCCGGATCTCTGCCTCGGTCACCTGAGCCTTAGACTCCGTCTTGGCCCTCCAGATCCTCTGTGTCACCTGGACTCGTCGGCTCTCTGTCTCCACCTCGGGCTCCACCTCCACTTGCTCCACCGCCATCGGTCGGCCCCCTGGAGTTGTCAGCCCTTCCTCCAGCATGGCTCCTCTCTCTGTCGGCTTTGCCGTGGGCTGCCATCATGGCGGCGGCCTGGGTCTCGCCTGGCTCCTCCTGCTCCGGGTCCCTTCTGTCTCCACCCTGGATCCTTCCTCCGTCTGATCCGCCCTGGACCCTTCTGTCTCCACCCTGGCTCCTTCCTCCGTCGCCACCACCATGGACTTTGTTTGTTGTCCTCCTCCCGGGAGACCGTCCTCCGCCAGAGCCTCCTCCTGCACTGACTTCCTGTTTCCATCCCACGTCACTCCTTTGTCCACCTCCTAAGTCCCCTCCGTCCCTCTTCTTTTTTTGTTTTTCTACGGCGCGAGATCGCGCCTTCCGTGAGGGGGGGGGAACTGTCACACCCCTGGACTATTTGTATTGGTTTTTCACTCATGTGCCCATATATGGTTTTCCTGTTCCTGCCCTCATTACGTCATTATTAGTTAACCTTGTATCACCTGTGTCTTAATTAAGTTCATTGTAATCACCTGTCCTTATAAGTTGGTTTCAGTTCAGTATTTGTCGTCCGGTCTTGTCTATGTGTACGTGTGTTCCTGCCCTGCTTGTGGATTTACCCGTTTAGAATAGTTGTGACACATACCATTACTGCTATTTTTTCATGCCTTTTTTGTATCCATATCTTTAAACAAAAAACAAAAAATAAACAAATATTAAATAGATTTATCTATTGATTTATCTAACTTATTTATGAAAAAAAAACTTTGTAATTAACTTAGATTAAGTTTCAAATTGAATGAAATTTAATTGGAACTTACTGGTATTTTTATTTGTTTTTTTCTTCTCTATATTTGTCAATAAATGTAAATTTTCTGAGCATTTATGTGTGTGTGTGTGTGTGTGTGTATCACATTTACATTAACTTAAATTTAATTTTAAAGCTAAATTAAAATAAATTAAATTAAATAGAAAAATACCATTACTGATATGTCCATTTGTAATATCTTTGTAAGCATAAATGCTGAATAATTGAGACAATGAATGGACATTATATATTTAACGTTTCATAGATCTACAACTTCTCTAAGAAAAAAAATCTTGAAATTCACTTCAATTAAGTTTCAAATTGAATGTAATTAAATTGTTTTTTCTTAATCTCTATATTTGTCCATTATTGAAAATTTCCTAAACATTTACATGTGTATGACACTTACATGAACTTAAATTCAATTTTAAAGTTAGTACAATTAAAATGAATAAAAATAAATAAAAACATATCGTTACTGATGTCTTTTAGTAACCATATCTTTGTAACCATAAATGCTGAAAAACTGAGACAAATAATTAATGTTTACTGCATTATTTTAGAGTTTTTTTTAATTTTTTTTTAAATTTTAGTTGCAAATGTAAACCTAAAATGTTGCTACCATACTTTTTATGTTAAAGTTCTGGTAGCCACAGCTGCTGTATTATTTTTTGCAGCAAATTTCACAGATTTTTTTTTTTTTTTTTTTTTTTTTACAGTGTACTGTGAAAGTCATTGTGGATCAGTGTTGTTTTGAACCTTATTCACCTGCGTGGACAAAAACAGTTGAATGACAGGTTTGGAACGACACATGGGTAAGTAAATGATGACAGAATTTCATGTTTTGGTAAACTGTCCCTTTAAGAGCAACAAAGAGTTTTTTACTGGTTCAAGATTAACCACTGATGATCAGTGAACAAAGAATGCAAGCCCTTATTATTACCGAAACGGAAGAAAGAATTCCCATTCATGATACAAAATAATACCAGAAGCGATCTGTGCCAGACAGTCATGCTTTGCTTTGCGTCGATCCATAATCTGTGTTCCGTGTCTTCGGTGCACAGAGCAGAAGAGATAAGACCTTCCCAGGAGGCATAACGCCTCGGTCCTATTGACATGCATAGCTCTGCCCCACTGCTTGCATCCAAAACGCCATCCATATGCCAGTCTGCGCCAGACTCTCTGTAGACAGTTAGACGTGTCACAAATTCAGTTACTGAGATAACAAAGAGATTTTATCAAAAAGTGTCACTACTGAGGTTTTTTTGAAAAAACGTGTTGGTGATAAAATCAGAAACGGCCAGTACTTCTTTTCATTTTTCATTCTCAAATTGTCATATTAAAGAAAAACAGAATCTTTCACCTGAAGAATATGTTCAAATGTGACATCTGAGTGACATACCCTCTTAAAAATTAAGGTTCTTTGGCATCTATGTGCTCCATAAAGAACCTTTAACATCTATGGAACCCTTCCATTCCACAAAGGTTCACACTAAGAAGAAATGGTTCTTTTAAAAACTGTTAATGGAAAGGTTTTTTGGGGACCAAAAATGGTTCTTCTACACTCTTAAAGGTTCCAAAAGGAGGTTTTCGCAGTGATGCCATAAAGGGCTTTCGCACCACATAGTTCTAGAAACTAGCCAGCATGGTGGTTCCTTGAGAACCACTTTTCCCTTGGGCCGTTTTTCTGGTTGCATTCGCAAAGGCACCAGGAACTCTGAAGCAAAGACAATGATGTCTTTATTCGAGGCATTTACAAAAGTCAACAACCGGTGAATAGAGAATTCTGTGATCAGAGCTGTTTTTGTTGTGTGTTGTAGGTTTCGTGATAACGGAGATGGAATGTAAATGCACAATTTGCGCAATTGAAAGAGCATGAAAATCTGACTAAATCTCCTATGACAATGCTGTGTTGCATATCATGGAGGCTGAGAAAAGAACACATCGCTGCAGACAACGGAAATGCCATAATCGCTGTTCTCCATGTTCATGGATTAAATATTTTTACACTACTTTTTAAAAATGCCGGGTAGCTGCTGATTCGTATATGTTTGGCCAATCAGCATACACTTCCGTCATTGGTAGTTCCTATAGAACTGTTTTAGACCCTACTCTAGGGGCTTTCGCACCAGAGGAACCTTTTCTTAGTTCTTAAAACTATTGGTGGAAGTTCCCACTTTTTGGTCCGTTCACAACTCAGGAACTAGGAATGTCAGTTCTAGGAACTCCATTTAACCCTTTGAGCGGTACGGTCCCACATATGGGATTCTATTTTCTGTGCCCCTGGGAGTACGGTCCCACATATGGGATTTAGAACGTTCGGTGACGTCACGCAACTGCCAAATTCAAACTGTGTTTTCGCGCGTTGGCTGGCACTGAGCCATAGAGAGACGCTTGCTGCGCTTGTCATATAATCACAATTGAGCAGTGTTTTCAACGACTTAACGTTTATTTTAGGTTTCAGACATTTAAATACACATAAGTACTAGTAAAACAATACATTTAGAGTTTGTAAAATACACACGGATGTCTATGGAAGCAGCAATAACAATCCATTTAAGTATAATTTGCCGACGTGTTTGATTTATATCAGATACACATAATGTAAGTAATGATATAATTCACTCCATTCCTTTCCCACTTCACCAGCTACTTACTTGCATGTATTTCGGGAGAAACTGGTGAATTTACGTGCTGTAAATCCGGCTGACAGGACTCTCTGAATGGCAGCGCGAACAAACATGGCGGCGCCCATCTCGCGTTATAGATCACGATCCAGATCATTTATAAAGGTTTTAAAACGGCAAAATACACTCACTTACACGTATTCGTGAATCGGAATATCAGATAGTTGAAGACATGGTAAGCAAGTGTGTGAATATTTTGAATAAAAAAGGAAAAACGAAATAAAAGCGATACGTCTGTCATACAGCGCTATAGTGGCTGCGGTGTCAATCATGACGCGTCGCCATGGAAACAATAAAGTGAACGTTCTAAAATAACGGTCGCCTAAAAAAAACTCACTCTGGGGGGTCAGATAGAATATTTTAAACTCACCAGTGAAAGGGTTAAGGAAACTAAATTAGCTCCTACTTCAGAGTAGGGTCTAAGACAGTTCCATAGGAACTACCAGTGATGTGAGTGTACACTGATTGGCCAAACACAATTTGAAACACCGTCTACCCGGGATTTTTTTATGGCATTTTTTGCAGACAGGAAATGAAGTTGGAGAGAGACAGGGGGAGGCATTGGAACGGTCCTCGATTTGGGATTTGAACTTGGGACACCCATAGCACAACTAAACTGCAAAAAAAGGCTTATCTTACTTAGTACTTTTATCTTGTTTCTAGTCAAAATATCAATTTCTTAAATTAATATGCATTTACTAATTAAGCAAAATGACATGAGATATTTTAATCTTGTTTTAAGTAAAATGCATTTCCCCCTGGAAACAAGTATAATTATCAGCCAATGGGGTGAGTCAAATATTCTTAAAACAAGAGTATTTTACTTACCCCACTTACAGATAATTTGATTTATTTTTTTAAAAAGCGTCTAAAATATTTACTTAACGAACTTGGAACACAGTGATAATAATGGCATGATTTAGCTACCTGTTGTCTGCAGCGTTGTGTTCTCGATGATATGTAACACTGCAAGATGTCATAGGAGATTTCTGTGCTCTTTTGTGCGTAAATTGTGCGTGTACATTCCATCTCCGTTATTACAAAACCCACGCCACACAACAAAAACAGCTCCGATCATGGCGTCCTCCATTCACCGGTTGTTGACGTTTGTAAATGCCGCGAGTAAAGACATCGCTGTCGGCCGCTTCGGAGTTCCTGCTGCCGGTGCGAATGCAACCTCCTAGCCGGAGGGAGAAATGGACCCTTTTCACAAGACTGTGATGACGCGTTTTAACGTTTACCATCATCATAAATCCTTGACATTTTTTCATATTTTGATTAAAAAAAAAGTACATTTATAACGCTATACTTTGTATTATATCACCTTTTCATGTTGGAAAACGTTTTTCAAACGGAAACAGTGGTGTGTCGAACACCATGTTCTGATGACGCAAGAGTTGCAACTATGGCAGCTGAGAAGGCCATTCTCTGTGTTCTTTTTGAAGAATTTTCAGAGCCTGATGAAATCGGTATAAATACGTGTTTAATACTGCAAAATACACCCATGTTACAGTCACTGCCCCTACCCTCCAGAAAAAAGAGAACATCCCAATCGTGTGAAGGGGTTTGTGGAAACTGTGGTTCCTAATTATTGTGATCCAACATTTGCCTTGCATTTCAGGATGAAAAGACAAACATTTCAGGTGAAGGATAATCCAATTACCTCGAAGACTGTGTTATGATGTATATGACCTTGTTATTTTTATTGTGAGTAATGTTATTAGGCTTGTCATTATTGCTGATCACTGCTGTTGTGCTATGATATTGTAATATTTACCATTATATAAATCAGAGGAGTATATAAAAGTTGATGAAAGTGTCACTCCACAATATAATAGCAAAATATATATGTATAGTATTTTTATGTTGCATTAATCAGTGTCTCTTTGATACCGCATGGTTCACATACATGTTGCTGCTGATTGGGCTGACATTTTTGACACACCCACCAAACCCCCGTTGCACACTGTTTCCAGGAAAAATGTTGTTCAACCTGGAAACTGTAGCAAAACCGCACCGGAACTATCCAGTGTGAAAGCGTCTATAGAAGAACCATACTGGTTCCCCAAAGAACCTTTCAGTAAAGAGTTCTTTAAAAACACACACACACTCATTTTTAGTGTGAAGAACATTTTAAAACTGTAAAGAACCTCTATTTACTATCCACCTAGCCGCTATAGGAAAACAACGAGTAGAATAACAACGTGCAGTAAACAGTAAAACTGTTTGCACTACAAACCAGTGTGCTCATAATTAAGATAATACATTAAAGGGGTCATCGGTTGCAAAGTTCACTTTTACATGTTGTTTGAACATTAATGTGTGTTGGCAGTGTATGTACACATCTACCCTATAATGATAAAAATCCATGCAGTGGTTTTTAATTAATCTGTAAAAATAATATCCCCTTTTCAAATCGAGCCATTCTCAGATGCCCGTTGGTGAGGCGTCACACCGACTGAGGCCGCTCCCAGATAGTTGATTGACATGAGCGTCTTACCTCAGACCCGCCTTACATCAGCTGTAACAGTCCAAACTCCATTGTTTCGATGCCGGAACAGGGATGTAAGTTAGACAAGAATATCTCCGATTGAGTGATTGAGGTGTTGTGTTGCTGGATGTAATAATGAACATAGTGGTCCTCATTTACTCCCGACATCTGAGCCGCTGAAGATGCAGTGGATTACGTTTGTTTGTGAATGGAATGCGCCTCTCATCTACATATATCCATCTATATTTGCGCAAATCATACGTGATCCAGCTTCACTTACAGCAGAAGTGAGTATAAGGCAAGTTTAGCGGCTAAACACGGCTAAATGCGGCTAAAGTAAACAGGCTCGTCACTCCACAGAGAGAAGAGAGGGGCGGGACGAGCAGAGCTCATTAACATTTAAAGCAACCTCGACCAGAACAGGAAAATTTTGCAGAGCTGATTTTGGCAAGGTAAAAGGGTGTTGTTTTACACTACCATTGAGAATTTTTAACCAAAGTATATTATAGACTTTTCATTAAGACCCTAAAGAATCATATCAACTTGTGGAAAATGGGCATCCGATGACCCCTTTAAAATAATATGGTAACACACCAATTTGCAATTTCAAGCAGCAAAACAAGCTGTTTTGTACAGCTAAATTTACAAATGGCCATGCTCACTCTTACGTGAAAAAAAAAGGTGGATAAAGAAGCTTATTTTGGAATTTGAAAAGTTCCACATAGATGTTAAAAGTTCTTAATTGAATCAATAAAGAAGCTTTATTTTTAAGAAGTGTATGGCATTACAGTGAAATCCCTTTTTAGAACCTTTTTAAACCTTTATTTGTGTAAAGCAAGATTGTGTCGGACTAAATCAAACAAAAATCCCCATGCTTCATTTACAAAGCAAAATAGCCCTTTTGTACAATATATGACCCCAGCAATAGGTCTCATTGAGTGTTCATTACATCTGAGAGTAACGCCACAAAGACGGCGACATGAGAGGCCTTTCAGCTCATGATGTTGATGAGAGCGGTGATTAGTTCTGTCAGATATGAATGACTGAGCGTGGCACCATGGGAAAAGACAAGACAAATGCTTCCTGGGCGAAGCCTGTCATCTAGAGTCCGAGCTGCTGAGCTGAGTAATATCACTAAGATAATCAAATCCCAATTACAGCAATTAAAGCAAGAACGATGGTATCATCTTTTGTGAGTTAGGCGAGACATCCTTTTCGGATTTAATTGAAACATAAATCAGCTGCTAAAGAAACCGAGGAGACGTCAGTGAGATGAGAGGGGGAACGAAAAAGGGAGAGAGATGATAGGAATGAAACAGAGAGGGAGGGGGAATTCAGAGTACAACAGCTGGACAGTCGATATCCAGCCCACTGTTGAGATTCAGCTCTCCAGAACACATTCAGATACGCTCCTTCCTCCTTTGCTATCTGTACAAACACGAGTGGCATCTATTTCTGCGTGCGCTATAGCTTAAGGAATCCCATGAGGAATTCACTCCAGGACCACGAGATGAGCACCACGGATAGCTGTGTTATTTAGTGCCGACGGCTATTTTTTTGCATCAAAAAGGTCAGTATTTCTACTACATTAATTCAGGAAAAAAGATAAAAGTTGATGCTATTTTCAATTTGAAACTGTTCTTAAATATATATTAAAAAAAAACTAACTTAAATTTGAATTTATCATATGGTAAGTGATTTAAAAAGATGTATCTGCTTCTAGTAAGTGATATTTAACAGTCATCAGGTATTTCAGTCTTTTCCTCCATCCCTCTGTATTTCTCCATCCCCCGCTCCCCTCGTTCATTGACATCCTCTGTGGAGCTTTATGTTTGAGTCATTTTCTTAATAGCCAAATCTCCTTCCACAAGCTTCCCTAAACGAAATCCATAAACAGAGATTAGAGCCGCACACCGTAATGACCCGCTGAACTTCTCCTGGAATTGCAGGCAACCACAAGAGGGATCGAATGATTTATACTGCCGCAGGGACTCTCATCTCACTCCGAAATTGAAAAACTGGTGGGGGGAACATTAAAGTTGACTGAGGAAACATCTAGGAAAATAAGTGTGAATTCACGTTTTCTAGCATGTCTCTGAAGACGAATGCATCTTAGCAAAAAGGAAGTGGTTATAAATCATGATCCTTTATGAGTCTCTAACCACAGGCTTTCAAGGCCCGTTGTGGCTCAGACAAACACCGAACAAACAAATAGCAAGTTTTGTGTTGTGAGTTAACCACAGACTAAAAATACTTCACTTGTTTTGTCCGACATCTGTGTACAATTTTAGGGTTTCTCGAAAACAAATTCTGAACATCGTGAGAAATCTTACACTGATCTGCATTTTTGCATGTCCTACAGTTTATTTGCTTTACAATAGGGTCTCATTTGTGAAAAATAGTTAGAGAGACAGTTCACCCAAAAATGAAAATTCTGTTTTCAATTTCTCACCATCAAGTTGTTTCTTTTTTCTGTTGAATATAAAACAAGATATTTTGAAGAATATGAGTAACTACACAGCTGTTGACTTCCAATGACTTCCATAGTATGGAAAATATCAGATAGGGGGACCAGAAAGTGTTTGGCTGGTCACATTCTTTGAAATATCTTATTTTGTGTTTACCAGAAAAAAGAGACATTCATACAGGTTTAGAACAATTTGAGGGTGAGTAAATGATGACAGAATTTTTTTTGGATGAACCAACACTTTAACTGCATTAGTTAACATGAGCAAACATTTTTTGCATTTTCAGTCCTAGTTCATGTAAATTTCAGCATTTACTAATGCATTTTTCAAATCAAAAGTTGTTTAAGATTAATCAATTTAAAATTCTCAATGGTAGTGTAAAACAACACCCTTTTACCTTGCCAAAATCATCTCTGCAAAATTCATCCTGTTCTGGTCGAGGTTGCTTTAAATGTTAATGAGCTCTGCTCACCCCGCCCCTCTCTTCTCTCTGTGGAGTGACGAGTCTATTTGCTTTAGCTGCATTTAGCCGCGTTTAGCCGCTAAACTTGCTAACTAGCACGTTATTAGGAAAGGCGATCGCAAAGATTCATAAAAAAACCCTTATACTCACTTCTGTTGTACGTGAAGCTGGATCACGAATGATTCGCGCGAACACAGACGGATATATGTAGATCTGGAGGCGCATTCCTTTCACAAACAAATGTAATCCACTGCATCTTCAGCGGCTCAGATGTCGGGAGTAAATGACGACCACTATGTTCATTATTACATCCAGCAACACAACACCTCAATCGCTCAATCGGAGATAATCTTGTCTAACTTACATCCCTTCTCCGGCATTAAAACAATGGAGGTTACTTGACTGTTACAGCTGATTTAACACGAGTCTGAGGTAAGACACTCATGTCAATCAACTATCGTGGGAGCGGCCTCAGTCGGTGTGACGCCGACAGGCATCTGAGAATGGCTCGATTTGAAAAAGGGGATATTATTTTTACAGATTAATTAAAAACCACTGCATGAATTTTTATCATTATAGGGTACATGTGCACAAATACTGCCAACACACATTAATGTTCAAACAACATGTAAAAGTGAACTTTGCATCCGATGACCCCTTTAAATAATGTAATAAAATATTCTCATAACTTATGTACAGTATTAGATCAAATGCCTGCAGAGGGCGCAAACAGCCTGACGATCGTTTTCGCACTTTAAAGTGTGATCTCAACCTTGTTTAATATTGGCCAAACAATATTTAATTCAAATGTCAACTTAATCTTTAATATTTGACCACTTCTTTATGATAGAAATGCTACAGCCACTGTCATTTCTTCAACAAGAACATGTGAACATGAAAACACGCAAACTCGAAGCAACGGTTTTAACATTTCATTTTAAGTCGCAATGAATGAACAGCTAACCTACTGAGAAAGACAATAATGTACTCTCCTGTGTTGGTGTAAGTTTCTAAATTATTTACCTTATAAATCTGATAGAATGGTGCACATTGTTCCCAGATGAACCTTATAACTCAGACTCAAAGCATATGCTAAGATGGAGTTTGAGACGGTCCGCGCATGTAAATGAACAGTTCGTGTGAAGCAACTGTGAACGGAGCCGCTCTAAGATGCACTTAATCTACACGCAGAGAAATAAACCTTATATTTTTATTTATTTGAATGGCAGTCTTTGTAAATTCACAATAGAATTATGCTTTATTATGTTTAAATAGTTTAAATATTTCATGCAGCCATAGAAAATGGTATAATAATGCTTTCCATGGATTCTCGTTCGTGGAATGAGCCACTTCCGGTATTTTACCGATTAATTGACACGGCAAAATGCAACTTTTTTTTTTTTTTTTTTTTTTTAAATATAATCGACTGGACAGCCCTAATCTATTGTGAATTATCACGAACAAACAATGAGCAATGTATTTTTATTACCTAATATTAACAGATTAATACCAAAATACATTGCATTCGTTGTACATTAGCTATTGTTAATTAAGTCAACAAATGAGACCTTAATGTAAAGTGTTACCATTATTTTTAATAATTGAACTTAAAACTATATTTTTGTCCTCATTCTATGATAAAGAACAACGCCTGTGAAAGAACACATAATAAAAAGCCACATATTGACCTGTAACCAGATGGTGAAGATGCAGCTCATTTCCACACTAATGCACGTAGAGCACAAGCACACATGCTCTCTTATGAATTGAAATGAAAAGGATTCTCGCACAGCTGAGGTGACCTCTGCTAAATTGTGCTCGTCTCAGGGGACCTAATGTGAATCATGTAATGCTGGCTGTCATACGAGCTTATAAATATGAAAAACCGTGTTGGTCTTGTATAAGCTCAGATAAAGCAGCTTTGTAAAAACAGCATTTTTGATACAGACAGCCTGCCACACAAAGGATTTGGCATGTTGTTCTCTTGAAATTGGGAAACTCTGTGACATTTTCCCGCTCGGGTACCTCTCAATCTATTATTCATGAGGTGTGAGTATGCACACTGTGTAAACAACACACTGACCTTCTGTGTGCACCACTGGGCCGGTGTGACCACCCCAAAGTCCTAATGGACCGGCAGTGGCCTATCAACAACCCGCACCAGCTTATGAGCCCACTGATATGCAGGTTGCCTGGATACAAAAAGCATAATTAAATGTGATTATCATCCTCTTCACATTCAATCTGAAGTATTTAAGTGTTCTGGTTGTTGTTGTGTTTTTCTGAACCATACAAATCCAACATTCATCAAAGATAGAGGTCAGTTAAGGAAACAGTCAGCTGTGTGTCAGTGAACTCTGGTGGCTTGACATAAAATATAACTGACCTGTTAGATGAACAACAACACGTCACAATGTTCTTATTATGTTGATGCATTGGTCAAAAGTGGAAGGCAACAAAGTGCATTGAAAAAATATTTAAATAAATTCAATTATTTTATTATAATATAGTCTAATAATTTGTCTTTCATAATTTATAGCTATAACGCATTATAATATATTAATTATTATTATATTAAAATAATACTTTAACAATAAATATTTTAATATTAATGCTCTGTTGAAAAAAAAATTAATATATATAATTTAAATTAGGATATTAAAATTCAACCTAACCAATGCTCCAGTAGGCCATTAGTGGGAGTGGAATAGTATTAATGTGTCTAATATTATTTTAAAACATTATCTGTATGATCCCTTTATGATTTTTATGTTCAAATGTTTCTAATCTTAATATAATAAAAATGCTTATATATCATAATACACAGTTTAATTATAATATATTAGTTTATATTTTAATATAATATAATACGTTATAATATATAAAATACAGTATAAATTACATTTTGATGTTATTCACAATTTCTTCAATACTTCATTAAATAAACATATTATGGATACAGTAGGGCATTAGTGGAAATGTAAAAACATCAATATATCCAATAATATTTTAAAATAAGATCCCAATCATATGTTCACACAATCTTAATCCCAGAGGTATAAGTGAATATTAATGATAATAATAATTGAATTCACAAAGCAGCAAACTAATTGAAAAAATGTGCATCTTAGTTAAATTTGAACATTTACTAATGTATTTTTGAAATCTCATAATTTCATCTTCCTTGTGTGACACGATAGAACTATTTGCACTGTCAAATCGATTAATCACAATTAATTGCATCCAAAATAAAAGTTTGTGTTCACATAATGTGTGTACTGTGTATATTTATATATAAATACACAAACATGCATATATTTAAGAAATATTTACTTGTATATAAAAAAAATTAACAAAAATTAATAAACAATATATTATATTAAATAATATACACATATTAAATGTTATTCCATTCCCACTAATGGCCTACTGGAGCATTTGTTAGGTAAAATTTCAATATGCTAATTTATTTTATGAAATATTTAATATAATTTAAATGCAAAGTTATTATTAATTTATTAAATTACATTTATCAAATAATAAATTAATATTAAAATATATCTTGTTAATATTAATGTATTATTTTAATAGAATATTAAATATAATATTATTATTATTTAGCAAACTAATTGAAAAATGTGTCTGCAAACAAATAATTTACCTATCCTTATCTATCCTATCTTCAAAACAGATTCCCAAATCCACCAGATATGTCTGGGATGGATGGGACCGTGGAGGAGATAAATGGCACGGAGGTGGACAGCGAGAGTTTCTCGAGGTTCAGCCCTACATCCGTTTCTACCGGGGCGGCCGCCGCCTCATATGGACGGACTGCGAATGTTTACGTCTACGTCTCCATCTTTCTCAGCCTGCTTCTTTTCCTGCTTACCCTGCTGATCATTGCTCTCCACAGGCTGAAGAACATCATATCCTCCAGCTCTTCATACCCAGAATGCAGCAGTGAGGCCGGGAGCTCCTTCACTAACATGGAGATTTGCAGCATTTCCTCACAGAGATCAACAGTGTCATCGCTGTCCTGACAGCAGAGAAAAACAGATTGATTACACATGGCTGAATGTACTGATATTCTAGAAGTTTAGAAGTATTTTAGCAAGTAATTTAGCATATATAATTAAATATTTATCATTATTACCAATGTCATTTTCATTAACGTTATTCAGAGTATATAATTCCACCATCCTTGTATTAGCAGCAGATCCTGTATTTAATAGACTGTATTGAAGCATTTGTATGATTTGTGTAAATCACATTATGTACATAATGAATTGTAAATAGCAAAACTGTCATACTGACTCTCATGTTTCAGAAAATGATATTTGTCAATTTGACTACACTTTCATACATTAATATACTTTACTACATCAATAATATAATGAATACAACATGTAATCTCTTGGAAGCCTTGAATAAAATTTGCTCATAAAATATGCATAAAAATCATGACTTTAATTCACCATGCAAAAGCATTACAGAACAGCAAAATCATTGTTAAAAAATGCAGTAATAAATGTGTGGCGCTGGCGCTATAATGAAAAGGAACATTTGGATACTTCAGACACATGTATGAATATGTTTTAGAAATAAAATATAGCAAACAGATCATAATAGACTTATTTTTTCACTTTTGCATGTACTTAAAACAAAATAAAACTGTTATATAATAATGTTACATAATTATTGTAAATAAAAGCCTATACTTTTATATTTAATTGTCTTTTTAGAGCAGAACACACACACAAAAAAAATTGTAAATCATAATTATGAGATAAGAAGTATGAGATTATAGTATGAAATGAGAAGTCACAAGTCATAAAATTATGATATACTCTGCAATAACTTTGCTGCCAAAACAATTAATCACAATTAATTTCATCCAAAATATTTACAAAATGTTTGCATTTACATAATATGTGTCTGTGTGTGTGTGTATATATATATATATATATATATTAAATATATACACATGTACACTATATATATATATATATGTATATATATATACATGTACACTATCAGTCAAACATTTTTGAACAGTAAGATTTTTAATGCTTTTTTAAAGAATTCTCTTCTGCTTGCCAAACCTGCATTTATTTGATCTAAAATACACCAAAAGCAGTAATATAGTGAAATATTTTTACTATTTAAAATAACTGCTTTCTATTTGAATATATTTTAAAATCAGTATATATGTATATATATATATATATATATATATATATATATATATATATATATTCTATTCATCAATGAAACCTGAAAAAATTCTACTCATCTGTTTTCAACATAATAATAATATTAGATGTTTTTTTGAGCAGCAAATCAGAATATTAGAATGATTTCTGAAGGATCATGTAACTGGAGTAATGATGCTAAAAATTTAGCTTTGAAATCACAGGAATAAATTACATTTTAAAATATATTCATATAGAAAACAGTTTTTTTAAAATGGTAAAAATATTTCACAGTAATGTCACTTTTGCTGTATTTTGGGTCAAATAAATTGTCAAAGGCTTGGTGAGCAGAACTTATTTAAAAAAAAAAAAACATTAAAAATCTTACTGACTGGTAGTGTGTGGGTATATTTATATGTATACAGTAGACACACATATAGTTCGCATTTGGCTCCCAAACTCTGGAATAGCCTTCCTGCTAACGTTCGAAGTTCGGACACACTCTCTCTGTTTAAATCTAGATTAAAGACTCATCTTTTTAGCCAAGCATTCAAACAATGCATCTTATAAACTTTTACTGCAGTTATATCTGATCAAATGCACATAATTAATCTTTTAGCTCTGGTTGAACAAATCTTTCTTTGCTTGGTTTGAACAGCAGCTACGCTAATTATGTTCCTATTTGTACCACATCCCGTGGTAACTAGGAATTCACAAGCTTCAGTCTGGATCCAGAACACTTAAGAGGAGATGATGCCAACCCCTCAGAGGACTTCAGACGATGCCAACCCTGAAACAACAATACAGCACTAATGAATTTTGCTACTAATTTATAGTGTTCTTTGTCTGTTTGTCGTGAAAGGCGCTATACAAATAAATAAATTTGAATTTGAATTTGAAATATTATGTAAACACAAACTTTTATTTTGGATTTAATCGATAATTAATCGCGATTAATCGATTCGACAGCACTATTTGATATATTTAGATACTTGTCTTATCTACATATTTGATAGATACTATTCGCAAATGAACGACAGAATACAAAATAAGCAATAGCTTCTGCAATAAAGAACACCGCGATAAAGGGAGTCATAAAGTGAGCCTGAGGAGTGTTATAGCTGTCTGACAGCTGTTGAAAAGAAACCTGAGCTGAAAGGTTTTGATATCTCAGCAGTTCTGTGCTGGGTGAGACTGATAATTGGTGAATTCTTAGGCACGTATGTTAGGTGTAACAGTAACTTACCTGTACGTAAGATGTGATTTCGAGGCTTTAGCGACGACGCATTTAGGTCTTTTTGTTTGTTAGCAGGTCAGCATGAAAGACACGAAGCGGCATAAACAAAGTAGAAGGTTTTGACTGTTTTGGGGCTATCATTTGTCATTTAATCTGATGTTTAGTTATCTAATTTAACGACATTCATATATTTGAGATTCGCTCACACGTCCAAATGCAGTTGTAGTCCAGTGAAGTATCTGCACCGCAGTGTGGTGCCGCTAGAGGGCGCAACGTCCATTTGATCACACAGGCGAGTTTCTCTTTCTGGAGCGGCCATCGCTGAATTGTTTTTGTCTTGACAGAAGTCCTTCACAGCTTATATTCTTACGTTTTTATGCGTACAGATTATATTTATTGTGTTACTTTTATTTAAAAATGCGTCATTTTTAACGATAGTTATATAAAATCAGCTTAGCACTAATTTATTCCGTATTTTTATACGAAGGAAGTCCGGTCAGTACGCTTATAAAGGTCGGATGACAGGTGAGAATTTGGCTTTTACTCTAAAAAGACAAAATGAGCGACAACGTTCATCTCAGTTTAGCAAACACGGGTAAAGACGGTCAAAACACCTCAGCCGCGGACAGCAACACCACCCCGTCCGACCCAGAGAACTTCCCGTACGACGCTGAAGACCCGGGCGATGAAAGCGACGTGCCAGAGGCGAGAGACGGCGCGGCCAGTCCGGAGGAGCTCAACGACGACGAGACGTCGGGGGAGAGCGAGAACGTGCCCAAGACCTGCATCTATGACGGCTGCACGGAGACCACGACGCAGGTGGCCAAAGCCAGGAAACCCTGGATGTGCAAAAAACACCGGAATAAAATGTACAAGGACAAGTATAAGAAAAAGAAAAGCGACCAGGCCATGTCGTCGGGAAAACTAGATGTAAGGAAATGCGTATTTGGGATAAATAACCGCTTCGGTAAATGCATTAATGGGGTTTCATTACAACTTTATCCGCTTATTTTGTATTGTTTTATCTGTTCGTGATGTGAAGGAGGGTTCGGAGGAGAGGCCTGTATCTGTTACTAAGCAACGGCTGGGTACCATGGGAGACAGACCAGCCAGACCGTCTCTTATTGAGCAGGTGCTGAACCAGAAGAGACTGGTAAGTGCAGTAAAACACTTTTTTGGGGTTTTTGCAGTAGAGTAGTTTTAGTTGTAGTCATACACATCTAGTAGCCTAATGCAGTGGATACAGAACAGTGTTATTTTAGTTAATTAGGTTAGTGAATTTAATGTAATTCTAAAAACTCATATGTATATTTTATATGTAATATAAATGCTATTGATATTTATATTAACTGACTGAATATTATTTAATAGCGAAGTGACTTATTTAGTTTATTTTAGTAGTTTTAGTATTAGTCATACACATCTAGTAACCTAATTTCAGATTTCATTTTAGTTTATTTTTTAATAATTTTATTGTGCGCCTTTGTCACTTTTGATGTATTTTTTAATATTATTTGTTATATATTTTTTACATTTTAATAACTTGAATTAAACTTTAATATTTTTTAAATATTTAATTTCTTTCACGTTTACATTTTAGTTTATTTAACCTAAACTTTCTTTAATAATTTTTTCATCTAATATTTGTTACCTCTATTTCTGCTTTATTTTAATGAACACATTTTTTTAACGATAATAACTAATATAATAAATAAATCAAATAAATTAGTAAATAAAAGTAATCATAACATCTAATTCAACTTTTGAAGGTTTTGATTTTAAATGAAAACTATTTTTTGTATCTAAACTAGTAAACATACAGAGGAGAGACTATTTTTAATATTTTTTTTAAATGATTATTAAGGTTTTATTTTAGTAATATCTATATACCATTATAGTTGTTGCTATTCATTTATGATTTCATTTTAATTAGTTTATTTTTAGTAATTTTATTGTGCACCTTTGTCACTTTTGATGTATTTTTTAATATTATGTTATAATATTTTTTTACATTTTAATAACTTGTAAAATATTTTTTAAATATTTAATTTCTTTCACATTTACGTTTTAGTTTATTTCGTTAGTAATTAATTTTTTCAAGCTAAACTTTCTTTAATAATTTTTCATTTAATATTTGTTACCTTATTTCTGCTTCATTTTAATGAACATTTTTTATTAGCTTAAGTTAACGATAACTAAAATAATAAATAAATAAAATAAATTAGTAAATAAAAGTAATCATAACATCTAATTCAACTATTTTTGAAGGTTTTGATTTTAAATGAAAACTATTTTTTGTATCTAAACTAGTAAACATACTGAGGAGAGACTATTATTTTTTAATAATAATTAAATTATTTTAAATTATTATTAAGGTTTTACTTTAGTATTATCTATATACTATTATAGTTGTTGCTATTCAAAATTATTTTTTTTTCTTAAGTTTTGGATTTCATTTTAATTAGTTTATTTTTAGTAATTTTATTGCGCACCTGTCACTTGTAATATTTTTAAATATTATTTTAAATAAGAATTTTATTTTAATAATGTTTTTATATTTAATTTTTGTTTCATGTTTCAGTTTTAGTTTTTATGTATTTCCAGTTAGTAATTTTTTTTTTTTTTTTTTTTACTTTTTTTAGTAGTATTAGCTTTAGTTAACGATAACAACTAAAATATATAAATACAATTAGTAAATTATAGTAATAACATCTAATTCAGCTATTTTTGAAGGTTCATTTTTCATTTTTTTAATTAATATCTCCTTTGTATGATTAACTAATTTGTATGCCAACTATTCTTTATTTCATATGTATATTGTATATCATATGTATATTTTTTTTGTAATATAAATGCTATTAATGTTTATATTAACTGAATATTATTTCATAGCAAAGTGACTTACCATTAGCTCATGTTGTGTTGTTTTTGGGTTTCAGTCTCTGTTAAGGAGTCCAGAAGTTATCAGTTTCCTTCAGCAGCAGCAGCGTTTACTGACCACACAGAATCGAGCTCAAGCACAGCACAACTACTGAAGACTGGAGAGGATTTAATGCAGTCACATTTTTACAGACATTTTTAAATGGGCAGTATTCTATATTCAAGTGGGAACTGTGAGCGTTTGTGACCTACAGCCATCCTTGATGGTGTGGAGACTAACACTGCATTTTGAAAATTGATATTTGACAAGGATCTGATCGATCTGAAGTACTTCTGTCATCATCAGGCTCTTTGAGATCATGAATTAGCAGCTAAATCTACTATATATGAACAATCCATTCGAACAGCCATCCTGTTCGGCCACATGTAATGTCAGTTAAAATTTTTAGATTATTGACAGAACATACAAAATGGCAGCTTTTATCAAAAAAAATATTTTTAGCGATCTTAATCTAATCTGTAATGATGTTACCAGTGAAAGCTACAATTTAGTTTCACTATATCTTGACCGTGTAGCTGAAAGTAACAGCGTACACACAGAATTGTTCAATCAGCTTTATTATTATTTTAAACATTGTGTAAACTCAGTAAATTTCTAAAAGCGAGCAAATGAAGTTTTATTGATCTTGAGAAAATTGCAATAATAACCTGCCCTTTTTCAGCTGTAAGAGCATTAATACTTATGGATTTTTGGGTCAAGAAAATAAACAGCCACAAATAGAAGGGAGCTTTTTCTATTACAAGGACAGGACAGCTAACGCAAAACAACATGAAATGTTACAGAAGGTACATATTACTTAAAATATGACACAAATAAACCATTTCCAGAACAAGTACCTGCCTAACACATTTCTTTGGCTTCCTATTAGAGAGCTTCTGTCTGAATTGATCTCAGCTACTACGTTCTGTGAAGTAGTAGTGTTTTTCTGTTTTTATTTTTTATTAAAATCATTGCAACACTTATCTAACCACTGCTTATTTAACAGCTTGATATTGTACGTATTTCCTGGCTGATCCTATAGCAGTACCATAAACATCCACTGAAAAGACAAGAGTAAGAGCATTATGTGTCTTGGGGCGCTATAAAAGTCTATTGGAGAACTATATTCCCCTTGTTCTGTAATGCATTAGGACACGGAGGAAATAGGATTGTGTGGAGAGCCCATCTGGGTCAGAACTTTGTCTAGCCACTGCAGGGGCCCGTGCAGGTGGATTTCTATCCAGCAGGGGGTGCTGGTGACATCCTGACGGTGGTACTCGGCTCCCCAGCCCTAGGAAAAAGACAGATTTGATTCTTAATAATTGGTTGTGTTTATACAACATCTAAACCAGAAAAACAAATATATTTTATTATAAATAAAATATAAATAAATATTATAAATATTTAAGTATTTAATTTTCACTTGCATAGCAGCAGCAAAAGGAATTGCAAAAATAACTGCAAACTTGTTGCCCCAATACTCTTCCATTTCATTCATATTTTAACATAGAAATAATTAGAACATGTTTTGTGTTTGCATACACACAAATTGAGCAGGGAAGATTGTGTGTGTCGTATCAGTCAGTAATTGGAGAACTCTTGAGCTATGGGATCTGCAGTGTGTTTTGGCAGAGCTACATACATAAAACAGCAAGCCAAAGATTAGAATAACTACATATTGAGTTTGCATAGCAACACATAGAAGATTTTCTATTTGGAAGTGCTTAGCACTTCAAGAGCTGATAGCTTGTATATGACGTTGGTGACCTTTCTGTATTGCGATTAGTGCTAAACAGCACCTTTCACCCGTATTATTGGTTAATAAGCTTGAAAGCAGAGTATTCTATAAAATATTATATTTAGAATAAACTATAAAATTATGTAGATTTTTGTGTTACATTATGATACCTTACAAAAATACTCAGTGTTTCATTCACTTCTTAATCAGTGACATTGCTACTGAATCTACAAGCGTGAAAAACGTGCAACTACTGTAGTACAGTGTCCGAATTCATGACTCTGGATCTTTTTAGTGAATCAAAAGCATACCGTACAACCATTGTAGTCCAATTCCCAAATAAAAGACTCTTAGGAACCAGATCTTTTTAGTGAATCAAAAGCAAAACTGATTTCCAATGACCAGTGTTCTTTTTAGTGAATCTAAACCATATAGCACAACCAGATTAGTACCAAACAAATGGATCCTGTGAGCCAGTGCTTCCAAGTGAATCAAATGCATACAGTGCAACCAATGAATGCTGATTCCTTAGTTAATGATTCTAATCAATCTGTTCTTTTTAGTAAATCAAATGCATACAGTGCAACCAGAGTAGTCCGATTCCCAAACAAATGGCTCTTATGAGCCAGTTCTTCTAAGTGAATCAAATGCATACAATGCAACCAATGCAGGCTGGTTCCTTAATGAATGACTCTAATGAATCTGTGCTTTTTAGTGAATCAAAAGCATACAGCGCAACCAATAAGGGCTGATTCCCTAATAAATGACTATAATGAATCAGTTCTTTTTAGTGAATCAAAAGCATACAGCACAACACAAACCACAATTCCTAAATTAATGACTCTTATGAGCCAGTTCTTCTAAGTGAATCAAACACATACAGCGCATCCAGTGATGGCTGATTCCTTAGTTAATGACTCTAATGAATCTGTTCTTTTTAATGAATCAGACGCATACAGTGCAACTAAAGAGGGCTGATTCCTTAGTTAATGATTCTAACAAATCTGTTATTTTTAGTGAATCAAAGCACAACCAGAGTAGTCTGATTCCTGAATGATTCTTCTAGTCAATATTCTAGTCAATCAAAAGCATACAGTGCAAGTAGTCTGATTCCTGAAAAACTAACTCTCATCAGACTGTTCTTCTAAGTGAATCAAATGCATACAGTGCAACCAATGAAGGTTGATTTCTTAGTTAATGACTCTAATGAATCTGTTCTTTTTAGTGAATCAAAAGCATACAGCGCAACCAGAGTAGTCTGATTCCTGAACGATTCTTCTAAGTGAATCAAACACATACAGCACAACCAATTAAGGCTGACTCCTTAGTTAATGACTCTAATGAATCTGTTCTTCTAAGTGAATCAAACGCATACAGCGCAACTAATGAGGGCTGATTTCTTAGTTAATGACTCTAATGAATCTGTTCTTTTTAGTGAATTAAAAGCATACAGCGCAACCAGAGTAGTCTGATTCCCGAACGATTCTTCTAAGTGAATCAAATGCATACAGCGCAACTAATTAAGGTTGATTCCTTAGTTAATGACTCTAATGAATCTGTCCTTTTTAGTGAATTAAAAGCATACAGCACAACCAGAGTAGTCTAATTCCCAAACTAATGACTCTTACAAGTCAGTTCTTTTGAGTGATTCAACCGCATACAGCGAATGATGCCTGATTTCTAATTTAATGACCCTAATGAATCTGTTCTTTTTAGTGAATCAAAAGCATACAGCACAACCAGAGTAGTTTGATTTCCGAACGCCGCTTCTAAGTGAATCAAATGCATACAGCGAAACTAATGAGGGCTGATTTCTTAGTTAATGACTCTAATGAATCTGTTCTTTTTAGTGAATTAAAAGCATACAGCGCAACCAGAGTAGTCTGATTCTTGAATGATTCTTCTAAGTGAATCAAACACATACAGTACAACCAATTAAGGCTGATTCCTTAGTTAATGACTCTAATGAATCTGTTCTTCTAAGTGAATCAAACGCATACAGTGCAACCATTGCAGACTGATTCCTAAAGGAGAAAGGTTAATGATTCGGTTCTTTTAAGCAAATCAGAAGCGTACCTTACAACCAGAGTCATTTTTCCCAGTGTAGATTTGACTAGTGACTCTAATGAGTTGGTTCATCTGCTGGTGGCTGCTAGAGTGTTAACATAACCGTTATTAGCCACTCATGATGCACCACATATTTTATATAAACCTCTTTACCTTGACAAAGCTCATCCTGATGGTGCACATCTTGGTAAGTTCATACACCACCTCAAAGCCGTGATTGACTGACTGCGACAGCAGCTGGGCAAACAGCTGGTTGTTGAATATCTTCAGGCTGCATCCACTCGGGATCTTGCAGACGGTGGTGGGATGGAAACCATGCTGGTAGTTACAGTTCCGACTCTGTACGAAAATACTGCTGTCGCTCAAACACTCTGCGTACACCTCCCCTCCGACATAATACAAGTGCACACCTATAACAAAAGAGGAAAAGGTAGTCATCTAACAAATAATATCTAACAATTTCTACAAATGTGTTTACCACAAGCACAAAGTTGGCTCTTAAACCAGCACATCCACCTTTGAACTTGGTAAATCCCAGAAATCATTAACGTTTTATCACGTGCCAAGCGGAAACCTTAATAATCTCCATTCTCCTGAAGCATCCTGATCTGGATTATGTCGTTGTCCTTGGCTCTTTTCCCACCAGGATCTCTCACACAAGTAGATGGAACTCAAACTTGGCCTCCGTCCATCTGCGCCTGGCATGTGTATGTGTGCATACTCTACCGTCACTGCTGTAACCTATGGCAACACTTAATGTGTTTCCAACACTGGCAGAGTGACGCTCATCTAGCGCCCTGAGAAAAGCCAACATTTGGATAATGTGGACTCTATCTGTCTCTCTGGCTTTCTGAAGTGCAGTGTTGACTGGCCAGCCCAATCTGGCGCCATAAAACAGTGTCTAGCGAGTGGTGATTTAAGGGTTTTACTTTCTCTTGGAATTGAATCAACTGATGAAAGATATTATCAGCAGCTTGATCTTCTTTTATGTCTATTTCCAACCCAAAAACTCATCAAAGACAAAACCAAAAAAAAAAGAGAATGTAAAACTTTAAACAAACCTTTGCCGATGTGTCTGCGAGTGTGTTCAATGGTGGAGTTTCGGTTGACGTTGGATAGTAATCCGAGGCAGAAGCGGTTCTTGTTGTTGGAGGGGTCCGTGAAACCGTCCACGAGGATGCTTCTGGAAGAAGCATGGAACGTCTCGCCCACCCTGTTGTTTAGCTCATAATACGCCACTGAACACCAGTATTCTGGTTCCTCATAACACACTGGCCTCAAGTCTGCAAAATAAAAAAAACATGTCATGTTTTAACTATATTAGTGTCCACACCAATGCATGATAATGTTTATTATAAGCTTTAAATACTCAGACTCTTTAAAGTTGGGTGGATTCTGATTCCGTGTCAATGTTATATAAAATTTTTGTGACTACATAATTATTTTTTCTATTTGTGTTATTTCATAGTTTTGAACATTTTTATTCTAAAATGAATTATTTTAGTTTTATGTGGTATGAATTAGCTTTTATTTTTATATCTTCATTTTGTTATTCATTTTGTTGTTTTAATAATAATAATATATATATATATATATCAATATTAGTAAGTCAACATATTTTGTTAATTTTAATTTATAAATTGAGTTATTTCATAGTTTTGATCATTTTATTCTAAAATGTATTATTTTAGTATTATTTATATACTATTTTAGTATTTATTTGTTTTGAATTAGCTTTTATTTTTATTTAAGTTTTAGTCACTTTGTTGTTTCAATAATTTGAATATTTTCTTGAAATACTTCTTTTTAGCAGTATTAATATTTCAATTTTAGTCATTCGTTTTTTATATACATAATTTTATTTTATTTCAAGAATAGATGCTGTTATTTGTACAAATACTATGCTTTTTACAATTTTAGCCCCAACCCAGCCAACCCAGAACAGACTTCCTTATAAGAATGTAAATTTAAAAGTTATCCTAAAATATAAAACAGTACATAAATAATAAAATAAAACAAAATAAAAAATAAAATAAATTAAAAAATGAAAATAAAATAATAGTAAAATAGAAAAAAAATAAAATGAAAAAAAAAAATTAATTATGCAATAGTTAAAATACAATAATGTTAATGATATAACAAATTTAGTAATTCAGTGTATTTTACTAATTTTGTTAAGTGGGTTATTTCTTAGTTTGGATTATTTTAATTCTAAATTAAATGATCTTAGTGTTATTTATGTACTATTTTAGTATTTATTAATATTTTAAATTAGCTTTTAGTTTTATATTTTCATTTCTTAAATTTTAAAGTTTGTCATTTTGTTGTTTTAATAATGTTAATACTTTCTTCAAATATTTATATTTAGCTGTATTTTTATTTACATTTTCGTTATTTAAATTGATTTTATTTCAAGAAAAGCTGCTGTTATTTGTACAAATACTATGCTTTTTACATTTTTAACGCCTTAAGAATAAGAATGTAAATGTAAAAGTTACAATAAAATATAAAAAGTACATAAATAATAAAATTAAACAAAATAAAATAAAAGGAATAAAAAATGATGATAAAATTATAGTAATATTATTATTAATAAACATTAATGAGTTAATATTAATAAATAATAAATAAATACAATAGTTAAAATATAGTAATATTAATGATATATCAATTTTAGCAATTCAATGTATTTTATTAATCAGTTAATTGCCGAATCAAATGTTTGTTTTCAATTTTTAATGTAAACTAAAAAATGTACAATTTCCAATAATTTATTTCAGCTTTATTTCAATGAACAAAAATAATTTTCAACCGTTTTAGTTAGAGTTAACAATAATGACACTGTAAATGAAATGCATGTGCACATTTCAATGTACGCAATGCACAGTAAGTGTATTTAGTCCAGTGTCTCACCTCTATGTGGGGCTGACAGAATGAGTTTATTGGTGTTGGAGGACTCTCCCGGTTTCACATCCTCAGATGGAGACGTCTCCATCATACTGTAGGGTGGTGGAGGCGTCTCTGCTGTGAATGACAAAGATGACTTGCATGAATATATGCAATTCAGTGGCACTATACTTAAGATCCAAAACATCGAATAAAATGCTTGAGAAATCACCTGTGATTTGGTAGGGGCTCCCAGGGTCGGTCCCACTGCTGGGGGAGTTGGGGTAGCTGTGTGCAGTCGGGGACTGGTTTAAAGAGCTGGAAGGAGATGAAGAGAATGAGCTACAGGGCATCGCAGGGAAGGAGTCTGGGTAAGTGGCATTTTGGGGCATGAGAGGCTCGTTGTGTAGGGAAGCGTTCCGGAACTTTGCCAGCAAGCTGTGCTGGGGATTAAACTCACTGTGACGTGGCACAAGAACCGGCGGTAGAACTGTTTGGAAAAAAAAGAGTAAGAAGAGTTACTTACAGATGCATAAAGCGATAATCGATATAGACTACAAAAAAAAACACAAGAAAAGTGGTTTGTGTATCGATTTGTACCTGGCGTCTCCACACGGCGGTAATGATATGGATTGATGCAGATCTCCTTTTGCTTTGAGCCGAAAGGAAACTCACAGCTGTCTAGCGCTTTGAGCTCGTGGTGGGATTGAAGATCCGGCCAGCGCCACACTCTGCAGTAGATAACGTGCGGCAGACCTTTACGGTGGGACACCTGGAGCCTCCCGTCTAGGGATCGAGGGATGGTAACGCATTTACTAGGCTGGCCAGGACAGCTAAGAGCCTTTTCCAGTTCTTCCATGGCCCCTTTCTTTTTCTTGAGCTTCTTTACGAGGGAATCCACAGCCTTTTCCGCCCACTTTTCTTCCTCGTCTCCTTGTTTCCAGCCCAGCAGCCGTTTCACAGCTGGACTGGTGAAGGAGAAGAGGGACGTGATGGATGTAGTGGAGTGCATTATGGGATGAGGCGACAGCAGGGACTGGATTTTTCTCAAAGCTTGGGGAAGATCTGTTTTAAATCACTCCAACCCAGGAGCCTCAGTTTATTTCTTTACAGACAAGACACAGGCGGGTATAGAATAAACCCCCTGACAGTGATTTTTACATCAGGCGGTCAGCCGGTTTTCTCTGGTGAAAGAAACAAAAAAGCATGGCAGATTAATACAATTTTGCATTAAATAAATAAAGAAAGAAAGAAATAGTTGTTATTTATTTCAAATTATTTAACATTTTAAAAAATTATTTAATTATTTAAAATTATTTAATTATTAAAAAATGTAATAATTAAAAAGTAAATAATTAATGATAATTAGAACCTATGATAAATTGTTTATTGTATTCCTCAACTGTAATTAATTGTTATTTATTTTAAATGATTTAATATTTTTTAATTATTTCAATATTTTAAATTATTTATTTTTTTAAAAGTAAATGATTAAAAATGAACTATTTAAAAACTACATAATTTATGATAATTAGAACTTATGATAAATTGCTTGTTGTATACCTCTACTGTAATTAGTTATTGTTATTTATTTTAAATGATTAAACATATTTAATTATTTAAAATATTTTAAATTATTATTTAATTATTTAAAAATTAAATAATTTATGGTAATGAGAACTTATGATAAATCACTTGTATTCCTCAAATGTAAATGCTGTTATTTATTTCAAATTATTTAACATTTTTTTTAATTATTTAAATATTTTAAATTATTCAATTATTTAAAAATTATATTAAATGATTAAAAATGAACTATTTAAAAATTAAATAATTTACGATAATTAGAACTTAAGATAAATCGCTTCTTGTATTCCTCAAATGTAATTTATTGTTGTTTATTTCAAATTATTCAACACTTTTTAATTATTTAAATACTTTAAATTATTTAATTATTTAAAAAAATCAATTATTAAAAATTACCTATTTAAAAATTAAATAATTTATGATTATTAGAACTTATAATAAATCCCCTGGTGTATTCTTCAGCTGTAATTAATTGTTGTTGTTTATTTTAAATTATTTAACATTTTTAAACTATTTAAATATTTTACATTTTTTAATTATTTAAAAATTAAATAATTTATAATAATTAGAACGTATGATAAACAGTTGTATTCCTCAACTGTAAATAATTATTTATTTAAAAAATATTTAACATTTTTAAAAATTACTTAAATATTTAAAATTATTTAAATATATAAAAATTATTATTGAATAATTAAAAAATAATTATTTAAAAATGAAATCATTTATGATAATTAGAACTCATGATAAATCACTTGTTGTATTCCTCAGCTGTAAGTTGCTCTGGATGAAAGCGCCTGCCAAATGACTAAATGTAAATGTAAAACTGATTTAACATTTTAAATAAATAAATATATAATATTATAATAAATATAATAAATAATATAATAATATAATAAAATATATATTTAAATCAGTGTAAATGGAAATGTCAAAAACTATTTACAGTGTTGTCAAAGAAATCTTTTTTACATTACACAAATGAAAATTATATTTTTGTTGTTATTTATATATTTATTAAAACAAAAATGTATACTTTTTTGCATTATGGTAATGTTAATTAGCGATAAAAATGTGCTTAATTGTAAAGAAAATGAATGCCAAATAATCCCAAAATCTAAATTAATATTAAACTAAATGCCTTCATTTTCTTTAAGCGAAATATAATTTCTTTATTCTTATGATTTTGGGGTGAAATGTGACATGGACATATTCTTTTGTGAAATTCACCCTATTAGAGTGTAATTTATTGGCGCAAAACAACATTTTCCTATCTCAAGATCTGATACTGGAACCCAGCGTCATGCATCTGTGCATGCTGGGATTTCTGAATTATTGCTGAGTTATTGTTGCTGTCAACAGGTCCTACAGTGTCTCTCACTGGACCTCACCTATTCGTCCTCTCCCTTTCCTGCCGAAGCCTTCTGATGCAGAAACCGATCTGCCAAAAATCAATGCCGTTTGAGCATTTGAAACCAGAGATGCTCGCTTCCATCTTTGGCCAGACCAGGCAAATAATAGGTTCTGAAAATATTATTGCATGCAATACCAAAGGTGTTAACACACCCCTACCTAAATCAAATAACCACAGGGGAAAAACGAGACCATATAGGAGTAGTGCATGAAATCATGCCTTGGTTTCAAATAGAGGCACAGGCAGGCAGATCAATTGAGGGTGAATTCATCTGCTCTGTTCTCAAAGGCAGTGTGTCCTTATGAAACTGGCGTCTGGCAGTCTGAGTGCTGAGATAGGCTTAATCACCTAACTCCCCCGCAAACGCGCATACACATCCTTTCCATCTACTTCACTTTGTTTTTTGCTTTAGCAAATGTTGTAATGTTACATTTAGCACTTATTTATAAAACTACTCCAGGTGTGGTAACTGTCACGACGCCTCTCTATGGAGCAGCATCTTTAAACAGCAAGTGGCAAAACAAACAATGTCTATGTTTACGAAGCCAAACGTGTTATGGGTTTACATGCAAGAAGCAACAAGTTTTGTGGTGAGGAAGAACAAATAAAGTGTGTCAAGACATAAAAAAGTTAAAAACAGACACTTGTCATGACTTATAATTCATAAAACGTTTACTTTTAAAATTCTGAAATAAACTCAGAAGTGCATGTATAATACGCGTTTCATTCCTTACCTTATTGTGACAAGTCGAATAATAGTCCGCGTAGTCGGGTAATTCCGCGAAACAGCCGAACGCTAAATCTCGCTCCGATTGGAGGTGTACAGCGCGTGTGTTTGGATGGAGCGAGCGCCGCGGCGTCAGTCTGACTGGAGCCTCAGCGCCTTCGTGCGGAATTCATCCGCAGCTCCTGGAACTCTCCCAGGACGTCAGACACACAGAGGGATCATCCCATTCAAAAAGAGCAGCCTGAGACTCGCTCACAGGCCTATTATTTGAGAGAAAACAGGTCATTGTGGGCAGCAGCGTTTCACTTCTAATTTGTTTTCAGGGTCAGATGACAAGCGCGGACAGTTGTTTTCCCTTTTACAGGAAGTGATGCACCTTTTTGGCCAAGGTTGTAAAGCGAAAGTGATTTGTTGAAGTTTTTGTGACTTTTTTTTTTTTGCAGCGGAAATTTCCAGAGTGGGAATTATTTTAAACGGTCAACGTTCCAAAGGAATTTCTGATCGAAATTTAAAAGAAAAAAAATCGGTTGAGGTTCATGTACTTTGATGACTGCCAGTTTATCTTATAAAAATGTAACTTTATATATAATTATTTTAATTTACATATTAAATTTACATATTCGAGTAATATATATATATATATATATATATATATACAAGACCAGATATCGATCCCATAGAAGATCCTGTTGCTATGGTTACACCAAGGGAACTCAGATCTTCTTACTTGTAGGATAATCTCGCTTTTTTACAGCTACTGAAATATTGTTTGTGAACCCTGTTGAACCATAGATTATCCTCCCTTTTCTTCCCTCAAGAGTGTGAATTGTATGGGTCTGGCTTCCGGTCTCATCCGCGTCTAGCTATTTTTACCCTTACGAAAACTAACCATGGTTTTATTATAGTAAAAGTGTAGTAACCATACTTTTTTAGCGCATTGATTACCATTTTTATAACCATAGTTTTACTACAAATATACCATGATTAAACTGTGGTCAGTGTAGCAAGACCATGGTTAATTTGTGGTTACCATGTTTTTTTTTTGTTTTGTTTTGTTTTATTTGTAGTAAAACCATGGTTAATTTTCGTAGCTGAACAAAACAGTTAGTTTTGCTGCTTGATAACGCAGTTTGGCGTGTCTTACCATATTATTTTAACGTATTACCTTAATTATGATATCCCTATGATATTATATACCTTTGCTCATGTCAAAGCTAACATGGCACATTTTAATTAAAAAAAGTCTAATTATTTAATAATTTATATTAAATAAAATAAAAAATACAGGTGTTAATTTGAAACAGAACAAACAAAAAGAATTTTCTGTGAACAAATACCTGATACATTTTAGCACTTGAAAAGTAGCAGCTTGTTAAAGATAAAATACAAATTAATATAGTAAAAATCAAAACAGATTCGTTGCCAGATTGGCGGAGTGCCAAAGCGTTTATCGATAGCACTACTTTTCGTGCGCTCCTCGGCGCGGACGTATACACTTCGATTGTGTGCGCACAGTGACTTGTCCAGTTAATGACGCAAGCCAGGATGGCGACAGAGAGTCTAGAAGTTTGACATTTTCACAGTTTACAACAACTGCAGGGGAACGTAACAATACTCCCAATAATGACAGCTCGCATATTTAGTGCTCTCTTTGATCAAATGAGTTTGGCAGGGGGAGAATTCGCTTCCAATAAAAGGGCACCGCAAAACGATCCTCTTCAATCAAGGTGCACAGGATCATATACATTACTGAGGAGGCTCTATATTTAGGGCTTAGCACAGACGGGGAAAATACAATACATCAATAGCTGCTTAAATGACTGATCTTTAAAATAATTTATCAATGTAAAATATTGAAATACACCGTTTTAGAGTGGCTGAAAAGATACAGGGGCTGAATAAGAACAAATGCCTTCCTGGTAGAGAGAAAGGAAGGACAAACAGGATACTCTCTCCAGGGTGCAGAGCAGCCCATTGAGTAAACCACATTAAAAAGCCCTGAGTACAAGCCAGACCATGAACCATTTCAGCCGGTCAACTGTGTTTTAAAACCTTATATGCGTGGGACGAGTGTGTTAAAAGTGGATTTGGGTACCACTGATGTTAAACAAGTTAAATGCACTCTCATTTCTTTTGAAATGGCAAATCAGGCCCCGAAATGATTCTTTGATGCTCTGTTTTTCACATAAGCATGATTAACTTAAAAAAACACCATAATTTATCTTCATCTGTTTTCAACATTTTTAAATTAGTTGTAAATGCAGGAACGCTGATTATATATATTTTTGTTTATTTGGCCAAGAACCATCTGCCCCTTTTCAAATCAAACCTTAATACAGTATGTAAAAGAAAATATGGAAAACAGCAATATTACATTTTTTTAAAAAAAGGACAAAGACAACTCCTTATGTGGTCACGGCACGGTCAGTGACAATAAAATGCTAATGCTCTTCACCGACTTCATTCACAGTGCACTTATTTGTGGCAATGGGCTATGCGTTTATACGCCGGCTCCTGTTAGCTCACGAACAGCGCACTAGCAGTACCAAAAGCTACTGAGTTTTCCTCTCAGACTCCAGCTTCCAGGCACCAGTGAGGTAACGCAGTCTGATAAAAACTAAATCCCGTCCCATCTGTAGCCAGCTCCAGAACGGCACCAACTTTGACCCTAAAATGTGCAATAAAACAAGTGTTCATTACCTCAGAGGAAATCACCTTCATCTTTGTGACATATACTGCTAGAAAAAGTCTTTTAATTGCCTGTGCTTTAAGTGTAATTATTTTAAGGCTGACAGCACAAACCTTCAATCTCTGTCCAGTTAACAGCCACTTCTACAACAGGGATGTCAAAACACTGAGCAATGAAGAGAAGTTCCACATCGAATGCCCTGCAAGAACAAGAACATTTATTATCGATTTTTTTGGTTTCGATGCTGTATGTGAAAAGTTTTAAGCCTCCTTACCAGCGCTCCACATGCAGGCTGGAGAAGGTTTTCAAGGCAGCTTCACGGGTGAAGAGCTTAAAACCACATTGTGTGTCTTTAATCCCTCTCACACAGAAGAACCACACCAGGAAGTGGAATCCATACATCAGGAACGTTCGGAACATAGACCGCTGTTACGAGAAGAAACCGTGGAATGAAAATGCACTGAACACTGCAGTGAACATCAACTGTTATGCTTCAGTACCTGAGCCACAGATTCTTTTTCCAGGTGAGCTCTGGATCCACAGGCGATTGCCATGTTATCCTGCATGGACATATGACAAACATTTTCAGAGATCTTTTGGCAAAGAAAGGTCTGTTGGTAATCTGACAACTATCTCCTGGCTAGGCTTCAAATAGATATGTAATCTACATAGCAACAAGTGATTGGCAATACGCTGCTTGTCTATTTTTATTTACAAAACGTGGAGTCTCACAGGCTTCTCGGTGATGCTCTCAAGACCTTCTTCAATGTTTTCAATGTCAGCGAATTTAGTGGCTCCGTCTGCATCGGCCATAAGAATGAGCCGTCCGCGAGAGCTTAGCGTTCCCTGTGTAGACATAAACGCAATAAGAAAGAGCGTTCAACTATTTCATTATCTAAGTGAGTGCAAAATAAGGCTTTTAGCTGAGATTGAGCACATATTTAAACTGGTTTAGGCATCAAGCCATGCAAGTGATTAATTGTTGAGTTTGATCACATTCCCAGCTGAGTGCAAACAGCATCTTTGTTATGTCTTTCATCACGTTTCTTCTGAAATGTGGATAATTTATGAGGAGAACTGCGTGTTTTTGTTTTGTTACCATTCTCACTGCACCGCCTTTTCCACGGTTCTTCACCAGCGTCAAAACTCTGACTTTTTTTGCTCCATACTTCTTTGTGTATTTCATGGCAACCTGAGGATACAAGCATTCAGTTTGAAAACATGCTCAGTAACTGATTTATTCATTATTACTGATTATAATATATATTATGTAAGAAGTAAAACTACCTCTGTAGTTTTGTCTTTGCTGCCATCATCTACCACAATAACTTCATAGGTGAATGATGGATTCTCCTTCTGTAAAACCAACAAGAGGACACATTAAGTTAAAAACAGTCACTTTAGTTACAGCACTGCCATCTAGTGATGAAAAACGCAAAACTCAAAACTCAGACTCTTAAGTTGATGATACACAGAGCAACTTTTTGAGCAATGTAAGTATCCAGATAGAAATTTGTTACCTATTGTCAATGGGAAAGTGCCCAAGCACCATTGTTATTAAAAAAAAAAAAAAAGCTGCCTGGCCCAGTGTATCATCAGCCTTAAACAAACAGTCTGCAGAAGTATCCAAAGAATTCATTTCTGGATTCACGGGTGATTTTTATTGATATTATACTTTATATTTTGTAAGTACATATGTGACACTGGACCACAAAACCAGTCATAAAAGTCATTTTTTTACAAAATGATTTATATGATAAATTTATACCATCAAAATATTTATTTACATCTATTTATATCATCTAAAAGCTGAATAAATAAGCTTTCCACTGATTTATGGTTTGTTAGGATAGGACAATATTTGGCCGAGACACAACTATTTGAAAATCTGGAATCTGAGGGTAAAAAAACCCCCAAAATATAGAGAAAAATCGCCTTTAAAGTTAAATTAAGTTCTTAGCAATGCATATTACTAAACAAAAATTAAGGGTTGGTATATTTACGGTAGGAAATATACAAAATATCTTCATGGAACATAATCGCAAGTATTTTACTTGAACTTAACAGAACTTAACCACTGAGTCATTTAAATGAATTAGATACTGGACCTGTCTTTTCTCCAGGTATTCCATGGCTTCATCCATCATAACAGGTACTGTGATAGGACAGAGATATGCATTAACAATATAAATCCTCTTATTGCCAAGAGCAGATTAATGATTTTGAGCCTTATGGATCCATTGGGGGTTGTAACCCAAAATTATATACACTGGCAATCAAAAGTTTGGAGTAACTGGAATAAAAGTTTTTGAAAGAAGAGTCTTACGCTCAACAAGGTTTCATTATTTATTTTTTCAAAGCAAAAACACAGTTTTATGAAAAAAACTGAAATAATTTTACAATTTAAAAATAAGTGTTTTCTATTTGAATATATCTTAAAATATAGAGCTTAATATTTTGGTTGAAACTGTGATACACTACCTTTAAAAATAGATTAAGTTTTAAAATTTATTCAAATTACAAGTCTTTTTTCTGTTTTTTAATCAAATAAATAAAGACTTGGTGATCTTAAAGGAGAACTCCACTTCCAGAACAACAATTCACAAATAATTTACTCACCCCCTTGTCATCCAAGATTTTATGTTTAAGTTTAAATGCAGCTTTTAAGGGCTCTAAATGATCCCAGCCGAGGAAGAAGGGTCTTATCTAGCGAAAAAAAACGATCATTTTTTTTCAAAAAATAAAACTTTGTATACTTTTTAAGCACAAAAGCTTGTGTAGCACAGGCTCTGGGATGCACGTCCACAACACAACGTACTATTGAATCACGTCGAAGGGTCACATGAAATGTAGGCAGAACTACAGACCCAGTGTTTACAAAGCGAACGCGCAAAGACTAAGAAAGTGCAAGTAAGTCAAACGCTGTTTACAAACAAAACGGTACAACGATGTAAGACGATTCTGAAGTTGTAGGAGAAAATAAAATTGAGTTTCTCGCCATTCTCTACCTTTCTGAGCCAGAATGCACAGACGATGAACTTAGATGTGATTCGTAGTAGTGATGGGAGGTTCAGATCATTTTACTGACTCGGACCTTTGAGTCTCGTTCAGCAAAATGAACGAATCTTTTTTCGAGTCATTTTCGTTCATTTTAGCAAAATATAATTAAAATGTTATGTGTTACTTCCCTAACATATCTACTGCTTACACAAACATTGATCACACTACAAACAAGACAAAACTATAATGCTTTAAGAAACAGAAAAGATTAATTCATTGTTTACCTTTAGTCTTCAGTCTATGATTAGCTTACCTCACCTGACAAGTTTTCGGGTTTGGGGCGTTCGTTCATCACGTGACAGCCCCATAAGCTCAACCAATGCAGTGTGAGCCGGAAAGAGAACTGATTAGTTCATTTCTCGAGTCTTTGGGTTCGAGTCGTTCATCCATCACATGACAGCCCCATAAGATGAACGAATGACTCGAAAAACCCGAAGACTCGAAACAGGTGAACTAATTCCAGTACAGAACCTAACAGGATGTTGCGCATGCGCGACTGAACGAATCATTCCCCGAGACAACTCGTTCTTCATGAGTCACATTAAAGATTCGTTCGAACGACCCATCACTAATTCGTAGCATCGTGAACGCGCATCCCAGAGCCTGTGCTACACAAGCTTTGGTGCTTAAAAAGAATACAAATTTTTCTTTTTCGAAAAAAATGACCGTTCGTTTTGCTAGATAAGACCCTTCTTCCTTCCGTTTAGAGCCCTTTGAAGCTGCATTTAAACTATATTTTGGAAGTTCGAAATCGGGGCACCAATGAAGGCCATTATATGGAGAAAAATCCTGAAATGCTCTCCTCAAAAACCATAATTTCTTTACGACTGAAGACAGAAAGACATGAACATCTTGGATGACAAGGGGGTGAGTAAATTATTTATAAATTGTTGTTCTGGAAGTGGACTACTCCTTTAAAAGGATAGCTCACCCAAAAATTAAAATTACCCCATGATTTACTCAACCTCAAGCCATCCTAGGTGTATATGAGTTTCTTCTTTCAGACAAATACAATCAAAGTTATATTAAAAAATGCCCTGGCTCCAAGCTTTATAATGCCAGTAAATGGCTGTTGCGATTTTGTGGTCCAATAAAGTGCATCCATCCATCATAAACGTACTCCACACAGCTCTGGGGGGTTAATAAAAGCCTTCTGATGTGAATCCATGCGTTTGTGTAAGAACAATATCCATACATAAAACTTTATAAACCGTAATCTCTAGCTTCCGCTAACTGTTGTATGTCTGCTCACGAGAGAGTGGCATCCAGCGGATGACGTAGTTGTAGAATAAGCTCTGGTAAGAAGTGATGAACGAGGAAGCGCAGTGGAAAGAGTAAAACAAAACATCGGTCACAATTAAAAGTACAAAACGAAGATTTGTAAAGAAAAATGTTGGAGGATTTCGATATAAGCCAAGAGGAAACTGGAATATTCTCATCGGAGCTTACGCTACGGCTACGTCATTCATCTTCTGTTTGAACGCCACTCTCTTGTGAATGCACGTAGACTGGTAGCGGAATCTAGAGATTACAGTTTATAAAGTTTTAAATATGGAGATTTTTCTTACACACATACATTGATTCCTTTATTGAAGCCTTTATTAACGCCCCAGGGCTGTGTGGAGTACGTTTTATGATGGATCTTTATTAGACTTCAAAATCTCAACAGTCATTCACATTTTTGCGATATCACTTGACAAAAGTCAAATAAATTTAGGATGGCTTGAGGGTGAGTAAATCATGAGGTAATTTTCATTGTTGGGCGAGACGTCTTTAAAAAAATGTTAAAAATGTTAATTATTCAGTGTATACATATTACTGCATATGCTATCAATACAACTCACATCTGAGTTCCTCGTTGTATGACGGGACAACCACAGACAGCTCTAGTGATGGAGGGTCCATCAGACTGGGAAAAGACTCCTTTTTCCCATCTGCAGTCAAGAAGTGTTTTTCCTTCTCATGGCGAGTTTGATCTACCACGTTAGCACTGATATGAGCAATGACAACAACCTGAAGACAAGAACAGGTGTGACACAAGGGAGTAACTAACTTGTTCAACTGGATGAATAGGTGCAACTCAACAAAAGTGTCATTATTTATATGCACAGGTATTTCAAAAACACATTTCATTCATTAAAATGCATTAAATGTTTGTTTTGCAAAAAAAAAAACAACAAGAGCAAACAAACTAGCTTCATAAAATTTGACAATATGAAGAACTGTATAAAAACGTATTAAAAAGATAATGATAGAAACGTACCAATAGTAAGACGATCAGCGCCAGGATCAGCGAATACTGCAATAAATCATATAAAGGTAAATCCATCATCCATATTCCAGTGAACATTGCACTGCAGGGAAGCTGTCACCAGTGTTTAGCTGAACTACCCTACTCAAACATACACAGCAGCCTTAAAACGAGCCTTTCGGCGACTTCGTAAGGCGGGACATATATGAATGGGTGTTGTACTAAATCACGGAATAAATACTTAAATCTCCATTGTTGAACTTTACTTCCAGTCACAGAGAAACACCTATGCGGAAGTCGTTTTCAGAAACCACATCATCACAGCACGTGAAGAACACGCAGAGCCGCGGAGCCCCGGATAGAAAACAACGCTAGCGCCCCACACTGGAGCGGAGGACGCGAGAGTCACGTCTTTACGTCACTGCAGTCTTCACGTGGTGCGTCTAAACATCATGGCGGCTGGTTTCAAGTGAGTTACTACACAGGATGAATTACATGTGTAGATTGTTTCTGAATTATTTTTATGTATTAGACGTTTTCTGCATAGTGACATTGTATATTCAATGTAAATAATGAGGAATTAACTTGGGTTTCGTTTTTAGAACCGCGGAGCCTTTAGAATATCACAGGAGCTTTTTGGTGAGTTGAATGTTTGATTTTGTCAGCTGGAATAACACTAATCTAATAATTCAACTATTTATCTTCCTCTATAATTCAACAGAAAGAAAACTGTCGTCCAGATGGAAGGGAATTGGGAGAGTTCAGACCCACAACCTTAAATATTAGTAAGTATAGGATGCATATTATAAAACCACTTATTAATGTTGCTTATTCAATGTTTTACAAATACTTAGATGTTATTAGACGTAATTGCAATATATGTTTTTTTCTAGGCTCTATATCTACCGCTGATGGATCAGCGTTGGTGAAAATTGGAAACACCACAGTGATCTGTGGGATCAAAGCTGTAAGAATCATTTTTATTTTTCTTAAAAACGATGACATGGCTGTTGGTTATTAAGTTACAGCATTTTTTTTTTCTTGCAGGAGTTGACTACGCCACCATCTGATGCTCCAAATAAAGGATATATAGGTGAATTATAATTGGAGATGGACTAATGTTATACATTGGGGTGTTGAATGAAATTTAACTCAAGTTCCTCTTTGCTCTCCAAGTCCCAAATGTAGATCTGCCTCCACTGTGCTCATCTAGATTCAGACCCGGTCCACCAGGAGAACAGGCTCAGGCGGCCAGCCAGTTTATCGCAGATGTCATTGAAAGGTACACCCACTTTTCTCTGTTAAAGCAGTGAGATTTTATCAAAAATAATTTGATAAGACTGCAAATAATGTTTGCATAACACTCCATATTTAATACTTGTTTATTTTTTCTGCATTTTAGTTCACATTTAATAAACATGGAGGAATTGTGCATTGAAAAAGCTAAGGTGAGATATAATAAATAAAAACAAATACATCACTCTTAAATATCTTATTCAAATTCTCTGCATTTCATCACTTTTTTTTCTAGCTTTGTTGGGTGCTGTATTGTGATATTATGTGTTTGGATTACGACGGGAACTTACTTGATGCCTGCATCGTAGCTCTTCTGGCAGCTTTAAAGAACGGTGAGCGCTTCTTCTGAATATAACATTTCCTCCTGCTGTTTGAATGACTAATAAACACATTTCATATTTCTCAGCCCAACTCCCTGAAGTCGCTATAAACAAAGAGACAGATTTAGCAGAAGTTGACATCCAGAAGAAGAGGCCCTTGAAGATCAACCGGCACCCAGTTGGTTCATCGTTTGCAGTATTTGATGAGTAACTGACAACTTATTTCTCTATTACACAATTGAAATGTTGGTTGCTGTTAAAACACTTTAGTTATTTAAGCAATATCAACTTCATGATCATTAGGAAAGAGAACATCAATGTAAAGTTCTTTTAGGAATGAGAAGAATGAGTTCACAGACTTAGTCTTTTGCATTTTCTCATTGAACAGCTCTATTATCATAGTCGATCCCACAGCGGAAGAAGAAAGCTTGTCAACAGCATTATTGACTGTGGTAACGGATGAAGAGGATCGACTCTGTGCCGTCCACAAACCAGGTGAACATTAACTTAAGACATTTGTGACACATTGCAGGTTATTTACAGCATCAGGGATGCAAATTTGTCGGGGTGAAAACTGGGATAGATTTTTTTTCAGCTTTAAAATGTATGGAACTGCCACTGAATAATAAAAAATAAAAAAAAAGCTAACTGCGACTTTCAAAGTTCTGACTTTTTTCTCAGAATTGCGAGATATAAACTCCCAATTCTGACTTTTTTTCTCAGAATTCTGCAATTCTTGCAAGTTTTTAAGTCAGAATTGTGAAATATAAACTCGGAAATCTGAAAACGTATCAGTCTTCTTTTGCGAGAAAAAAGCCAGAATTGTGAGATACAAACGGAGGTTTGTTTTTTTTTTTTTCTCATTTCTGAGTTTATATCACACAGTTCCGAAAAAAAAAAGTCAGAATTGCGATTAAAAAGCCAGAAATGTGAGGGGGAAAAAAGAAACGTCAGAATTGCGAGACTTTATCTCAAATTTGTGAGTTTATATCACACAATTATGAGGGAAAAAAAAGTCAGAATTGCACAAAAAAAGGCAGAATTGTGAGGGGGGAAATTCTCTCAAATTTGTAAGTTTATATCACAATTCTGAGAAAATAGTATTACAGGAAAAAAGCCAGAATTGTGAGATACAAAGTGAGGTTTTTTTTTTGTTAATCTCACACACAGTTCTCAAATTTGTGAGTTTATATCACAATTCTGAGAAGAAAAAAGTCAGAATTGCAGGGAAAAAAAAACAGAATTGCAAAATAGAAACTTGCATTTGCGAGAAAAAGTCAGTATTATGAGATGCAAACTGAGTTTTTTTTTTTTATCTCGCATTTCTGAGTTTATATCACACAGTTCTGAGGAAAAAAAGTCAGAATTGCGAGAAAAAAAACAGAATTGAGGAAAAAAAACATCAGATTTGTGAGTTCTCAAATTTGTGAGTTTATATCACAATTCTGAGAAGAAAAAAGTCAGAATTGCAGGGAAAAAAAAAAACAATTGCAAAATACAAACTTGCATTTGCGAGAAAAAGTCAGTATTGTGAGATGCAGACTGTTTTTTTTTTATCTCGCATTTCTAAGTTTATATCACACAGTTCTGAAAAAAAAAAAAAAGTCAGAATTGCGAGAAAAAAGCCAGAATTGTGAGGGGAAAAAAACGCCAGAATTGTGAATTTTTATCTCAAATTTGTGAGTTTATATCACACAATTCTGAGAAAAAAAGCCAGAATTGCCAAAAAAAAAAAAAGACTTGTGAGGAAAATTCTCTCAAATTTGTAAGTTTATATCACAATTCTGACAAAAAAAGTCAGTATTGTGAGAAAAAAGGCAGAATTGTGAGATACAAACTGAGTTTTTTTTTTTTTATCTCACATTTCTGAGTTTATATCATATAGTTCTGATAAAAAAAGTCAGAATTACAAGAAAAAAGCCAGAATTGGGGGAAAAAACATCAGAATTGAGAGTTTTTATCTCAAATTTGTGAGCGTATATCACACAATTCTGAGAAAAAAAAATTCAGAATTGCCTTTTCTTTTCTCTCTCTCTCTCAAATTTAGTTTGTAAAAGTTTATAAATCACACAATTTTGAGGAAAAAAAGTCAGAATTGTGAGAAAAAAGCCAGAAGTGGCTGTTTTGGAACCAGAAAGTGATTTTTATGCATCCCTGAGCATCTGCAGATTGAATTTCTGTGGTCTGCAGATTTGATTGAATATTTGTTGTAGATTTAAACACAAACGTTCCATTTTGTTTTAGGTGGGACGTCGTTATCTGGGGAGAAACTGCAACACTGCATAAATCGAGCCATAACGAGAAACAAAGAAATCAGCAAACTGCTGGACAAAGTCATCGAGAGCATGAAGACGGCGAAATAAACACACGGAGTCGTGACATTTTTATCTAAAAGATGTATTTTTCACTGTCAATATATACTTTCTTTTTTATCGAAATAAAACTGCCGACAAAGACCATTTACAAAAATTCTGCCTCAGTGTTCAGAAATGTCATCCACTCACATGGTTTAGATTTTTTTTTTTCTCCATAAGAATATACATCAAGTCCCCCCTCAGTATAACAAAATGCCATTTTAAAATGTGCCGTATAAAAACCGCACATGTAATTGCATGCTGGGACAAGGCGGCCTATCACTCTGACATCCAGCAGTAGAGAGAATGTTTTCTCATAACGGTAAAGTTGAGCAACAGGTGATTGAGGCACATCTGTACGGCCCTTATTAGTGTGCGTAGGGTCCACCCTCTCAAGCCAGACAGGCTCTCGTTGAAAGGGCCATTTGGAAGGAGAATAAAGACAGCATGCCGTAGAGAACCCTACAAGAATTGTCTCATTTAATATCTTGTATTTTTTTTAAAAATACGGTAATACTCTAAGGTCCCCTGCTCTAAAAATCCTCGCAGTATCTATTCATCTGTCCTGAGGTCAGGAGGGCAATTCCTGCACCCCTATGAACATAAAAAACCAACTTTAGTCCGGTCAAGCCACAGTCAGTCCGTAAAATGCTGCCGATCGAGCACAGTGCCGTTTCGCTGACGTCCAGCCGGAGGTCATGATTTGGGGAGGGGCTGTGGCGTGCTGCGTTTCCTCTTACTTTTTGGCTGGTTGGCGGAATGTTGCCGTGGCAGCGCCGCCTGTGCCGCCGCCCCCACTGCCATACCCATTTGCTGCTGTTGCATTTGGTGCTGCAAGAATTGCAACTGTGTGAAAGGGAAAAGTAACGGATAATGAATATGTGCGGTTAAAAGTGTCCTCAGAGTCTCCTCACAGCAGCTGTGCCTCAGAAGCATCTCTTCCACTTAGCCATGGAGATAAATGTTATGAATGTCAACAGACTGAAACCTTCAGCTCCGATTGTTGGATTAGTTCTAATGTATCCACCTTCCACCTGCCCTTATACAAATGTGGGAAAACCAGTCAAAAAATGAAAATGAAATTCATATTAAATTAATATTATAGGTTATAATTGTTTTAAAGACATACACTACTGTTAAAAATTTTGGGGTCAGTAAGCTTTTTTTTTTTTTTTTTTTTTTAAAGAAATACTTTAATTTAGCAAAAACACTTTAAATTGATAAAAAAAAGTGATGTTTTATGATGTTAGAAAGGATTTCTGTTACAAATGCTGTTCTTTTGAACATAAATTCTAAACGTTCTATAACGTTACAAAGTAACATTTTTTGTAACATTTATTGTTACAAAGAATTTCTGTTGCAAATGCTGTTCTTTGAACCTCAAAAAATATAAAAAAAGTAACATTTGATGTTACAAAGTAACATTTTTGTAACGTTACAAAGTAACATTCTTTGTAACATTTATGATGTTACAATGTATTTTTGTTGCAAATGCTGTTCTTCTGAACTTCATTTTTAATTCCAAAAAAAATCTAAAAAAGTAACATGATGTTACAAAGTAACATTTTTTGTAACATTTATGTTACAAAGGATTTCTGTTGCAAATGCTATTCTTTTGAACTTCATAAATTAAAAAAGTAACATTTGTGTAACATTTATTATGTTAAAGGATTCATAGAAGGAACTTTTACATTTTTGTGACATTTATTGTTACATATGATTTCTGTTGCAAATGTTGTTCTTTGAACTTCATACAAATTATAAAAAAGTAACATGATGTTACAAAATAACATTCTTTGTAACATTTAGGATGTTACAAAGTATTTCTGTTGCAAATGCTGTTCTTCTGAACTTTACTTTAAAAAAATCTAAAAAAGTAACATTTGCGATGTTACAAAGTAACATTTTTGTAACATTTGTTACAAAGTAACATTTTTTGCAACATTTGTTGCAAAGGATTTCTGTTGCAAATGCTGTTCCTTTGAACCTCTTTAAAATGCTAAAAAGTAACATTTATGATGTTACAAGGTAACATTTTTGTAATGTTACACAATAACATTCTTTAACATTTATGATGTTACAAAGTTTTTCTTTTGCAAATGCTGTTCTTCTGAACTTCATAAATTCTAAAAAAGTAACGTTTGTTACAAAGTAACATTTTTATAAGGTTACAAAGCAACATTCTTTGTAACATTTATGCTACAAAGTATTTCTGTTGCTGTTCTTTTGAACTTCATTAAATTCTTAAAAAAAAAAAAAAAAAAAAAGTATTTCACAAAAATATTAAGCAGCACAACTGTTTTCAACATTGATGATCAGAAATTAATCTGCATATTAGAATGATTTCTGAAGGATCATGTGACACTGAAGTCCGGCGTAATGGCTACTAAAAATTCAGCTTTACCATCGCAAGAATAAATTACATTTTAAATAAAAAATATATATTTTACATTTTAACATTTTACAATATTACTGTTTTATTGTATTTATGATTAAATAAATGCAGGCTTGGTAAGCATAAATACATAAAAATCCTACCAAACACAAACTTTTGTTCAAATTGTCTACATATGAATTTTGCTTTACTACTTTACTATTATTCTAAAATTTGAGATGCTCTGATATTAAAATCCTGGTTGATAAGCCAATAATTCTTTTCATGTTCTAGCCCGATAATAGATAAATGGCAGATATTAAAATTCAATACTATTTTGAATAAATAAATAAAAAATAAAACACTATAAAAATAAAATCATTTTAAATGCTACAAGTGAATTTAGGCATAACTTTATGAGGTGCAGTATGAAAAATGGATATTCATTTTGGAGTTTTGCTAAAGATTGTTTAATCTTTTCTACTAAATTATTTTTTATATTATTTTGTTTTAATAATGATTCATAATATTTTCAATGAAATCTGAGATAACTTTTTCCAATTTCTTCTCTTCCGTGCCAGTTTCTGTCACACATTCAGGAGAGTAACACAAATTGTGCATTATTTCCGTTCTCCTTGCACACAAAAAGTATTCCCATAGCTTCACAAAAACAAAATTAAAGTTGAACCACTGATGTTACATGGACTATTTCAACAATGTCCTTACTACCTTTCTGTGTCTTGAATGTGTCAGTTGCATTGCTGTCTATGCAGGGTCAGAAAGTTCTCGGATTTCATTAAAAACATCTTAATTTGTGTTCTAAAGATGAACAAAGGTCTTACAGGTTTGGATCAACATAAGCGTGAGTAATTATTGACAATTTTCATTTTTAGGTGAAAAAACTACCTTGAACTGGTATTGTACTTTGTATATGACTTGCATTACATGTTTTTGTCGCCTCTCCCACTGGCTCTGACAACGGAAGAGTTTCAACTGAAGCAGAGCTGCTGTAAGAAAACCACCATTCATTAACACTGCAGTGAAATGGATGCTACACGCTGGACAGACATCAACGGTGTTTGCAGAAGCTGAAAAAGGAAGGAATGGCAGACCCGAGCGTAACCGATGGGAACAACAAACTGTGAGGAACAGGAAAGATCAAGCAGAAGCGATGGAAAGAAGGTGGTAAAATTAAAAGTGCAATGCAGCTGTTGTTTGTCAGTTATCCTCTATTACACACACGCACACACAGCCATGCTCTCATTTGGTATCGGTAAGACAGCAACTTCAACTCGCATCTCAGCTGGGACAAATGCAAGAGTTGGGCTGTTACTGAGGTCAGATGCAAGACAGGAGAGTGGGCCGATCAGTGTGAGCTGTGCGTGATGACAGATAATACAGCACAAATGTGTAATGCTTATAAATGAAATGAAATCTAATGAACCTCATAAATAAGACATTTCTGAAGTTTTAGAGATTTTGTCTCAATTGCTACAAAAACATGCTTCTTAAGCAGCTGTGAAGAGATAAGCTGATGCCACAAGCTTATATGTAAAATGTCGGTAAAGGCTTAGACAGAAAAATGGTAACTCAAAACATGGCAAGAGAAGGACCGTGTGAAGCTTCACACGTCGGTCAGAAGTAGCCAGAAAAGAAGCTATTGATGCGATTCTTATGAACAACAGTGTTTAGCTGTGTAGTGTGGAACATTTAATCTAAAGAATGAATGCATAGACATCATATAACAGACTGATCCACACTGATCTTTCACCAGACCTTTGAATTTAACATGTAAAACTTACAAAAGTTTGAGTTTGGGTTCTGTAAATTTACAGCAAGAGCGCATTAAATTGATCAAAAGTGGCAGTAAAGACCTTTTTCAACATTGGAAATGTTTCTTGAGCAGCAAATCAACATATTAGAATGATTTCTGAAGGATCATGTGACACTGAAATAGATGTAAAAAATTCAGCTTTGCCATCATAGGGATAAATTACATATAATAAATTTTTTACTGTATTTTTGATCAAATAAATGTAGCCTTAATGAACATTAGAACATTAGAAAAATATACAGCCCAAGATTTTTGTAAACAAATAAATAAAAATAATGATTATTTTTTTTAAATAGATTATTTTAGGTGATAATTACATATTTTCATAATTTTATATTACAAATCACACTGGATTAATGTGAATTGAAGAATCATGCACAATAAGACCAGAAAAGTGTAAAGATTTAATTAAGGTTTTTATTCATACATGTGATCCTGGACCACAAAACCAGTTATAAGCATAATTTTTTTGAAATTGAGAAATTTTTTAAAATTGAGAATATTTGGCTGAGATACAACTATTTGAAAATCTGGAATCTGAGGGTGCCAAAAAAAAAAAAAAAAAAAATCAAGATATTGAAAAAAAAAAAAAATTGCCTTCAAAGTTGTTCAATGAAGTTAATCAAAAATTAGGTTTTGATATATTTACAGTAGGAAATTAACAAAATATCGTCATGGAACATGATCTTTATTTAATATCCTAATGATTTTTGGCATAAAAGAAACATCAATAATTTTGGCCAATACAATGTATTTTTGGCTATTGCTAAAAATTTACCCGTGCTACTTATGACTGGTTTTGTGGTCCAGGGTCACATATAAACATTGATCAGCAAACATAAATTGAAGCTCAGCCACACTTGCTTTGTTAGAACAAATCTCACTGGTTCTTGTGGAAGGTCAAACGTGATGGCATCACACGAGAGAATGAACCTCATTGGTCCCTGTGTGTCAAACAAGCATGCTTGAGCTTCCCTGACCAAATCTGAATGTTGTAAACATTGTTAGCTGATCAATATTTGCATGTGAATAAAAGCCTAAAATAAATCTGCTCATCATGTAAAGCAATACTGTCTCTTTAGAGGACTTGGATTAAATTGTTAAATTCATATGGATTTCTTATTTTTAACTCTTTTGGGTGAACAGACTTTCAATGGAGGGACAGAAATCACTAAGATTTGATTAAAAAAAATATATATATATATATATATATATATATCTTCAATTGTGACTTCTTATTTTGGAATGACATTGAGGTGATTAAGTGATGACAGAATTTTCCTTTTTGGGATGAAAGGTCAATTTTGAATTTACATGGTCTTCAAAGGTTAGTGAGAGAGGAATCAGTGTCTGAGAGGTCAAAGGTCAGTCTGATATACACATGTCTATGGGTGGATGAGGTCAAAGTTGCTGCATTACTTGGATCTGTGGCTGGTGCTGTTGCTGGAGCCTCGGGGACGGTAGGCTGGGCCCGGACCCCTCCAGACCACAACCCAGCTGGGACAGCACTACCACGGACAGAGGGGTGGGGTGGAGGAGGAAGAGGAAGAGGAGGGGAGGGGAGAGAGAAAGAACAGGGTGGGGAGGGAGGTAACAGGAAATAAAAGGTAGAATGTAGCAGAAAGAGGAAAAGTGGCATCCACCATCATGTTAATCAAATGACAAACCCAGATAATCAAATAAACAGGTCTGATTAACTTCGATTGATCTATGTTAAGATTAGTATGACACACTACAAAATCTAAATCCATTAGTATGTCTACTCGTTGTGTTAGTGTCTGTTAGAGATATTTAGACTAGAGATGTACTTGAATAATAAGTGAGAGGAGTGGCAGAGAAATGAAACGCATGTGTTTAGAGTCTGTACCTGCTGCCTGAGGAGACATAAATCCCCCCACTCCGGTGAGATTGATAACTGCCGTCTGTTGTGCGGACAGACCCTGTTCTGCCGTCAGACCCGCATCAGCCTGAATCAAAGAGGACAACTGAATTACTGAAGAACTTCAGAACATACAGTTGAGGTCAAAAGTTTACATACACTTTGCAGAATCTGCAAAATGTTATTTTACCAAAATAAAAGGGATCGTACAAAATGCATGCTTTTTTTTTTTTTTTTTTAATTTAGTACTGACCTAAATAAAATATTTCACATAAAATACGTTTACATATAGTCCACAAGAGAAAATAATAGTTGAATTTATAAAAATGACCCCATTTAAAAGTTTACATATGCTTAATTGTGTTTTTTTAATTTGTTTAGTAATAGTTGTTGATGAGTCACTTGTTTGTCCTGAACAGTTAAACTGCCTGCTGTTGTCCCACAAATTCTTTAGTTTTTCAGCATTTTTGTGTAATTGAACCCTTTCCAACAAAGACTGTATGATTTTGAGATTCATCTTTTCACACTGAAGACAACTGAGGGACTCACATGCAACTATTACAGAAGGTTCAAATGCGCATTGAAGCTCCAGAAGGAAAAACAATGCATTAAGAGCCGGGGGTGTAAACTTCTGAATAGAATGAAGATGTGTACATTTTTTCTTATTTTGCCTAAATATCATATTTTGTTCATTTAGTACTGCCCTTCAAAAGCTACAGCAGATACTTACATGTTTCCCATAAGACAAAATAAATTAAATTTACCCTGATCTTCAAATTCAAAAAGTTTTCACACCCCCGGCTCTTAATGCATTGTTTCTCCTTCTGGAGCATCAGTGAGCATTTGAACCTTCTGTAATAGTTGCATATGAATCCCTCAGTTGTCCTCAGTGTAAAAAGATGGATCTCAAAACCATACACTCATTGTTGGAAAGGGTTCAAATACACAAAATTGCTGAAAAACCAAAGAATATACTCTTATCTTGTATACAAAATGTATTCAAGTTACCACTAGTTTTTCCAAACACTTCCTTTATCTCCCACTGGTGGTTGTATAAAAATGAAATACAATTATATAATGAGTGTACAATTTATTTTAATACATTTTATTCAAATATTTATATTGGTTGAAAAAAAACTATATAATACCATAAAACACAAAATTCATTCAAATTATAAATGTAATTTCTATAATACCACTAGATTAAATACAAGTATATAATGAATATGTAATGTAATATAAATTATGTTAAATATATTTATAATATTTGAAATATATATATATATATATATATATATATATATATATATATATATATATATATATATATATATATATATATATATATGTGTGTGTGTGTGTGTGTGTGTGTGTGAGTACAATATAGCTTTGACAGGCGAGTGATTCATATTTACATGCATTAGGGGATAGTTCACCCAAAAATGAAAATTGTGATCATTTACACGATATTCTGAAGAACGCTGGTAACCAAACAGTTGACGGTAGCCATTGACTTGTATTGAACAGAACTTTTATTTTTGGGTAAACTATCCCTTAACACTATTGGAGTTGATCCTCAGCCTCCGTAAATGACTAGAATCATGATATCTGTTTAAAATGATGGCTTCAGTGTGTCTAACTCACCGCCTCGCCCTGCTGCTGGGGACTGGATGTGGCGGACTGACTGCTTTGCTGTTGAGGGGAGAACTGAGACAACTGCTGCTGCTGTAGAGAGTTAAAAATCAGTGGTCCCGTAGGAAGCTGAAAAAAAGGAAAACACAAACATTAAATGGGAAGGAAAGAGAGAATCACCTCTGTAAAAGCCAATACCTCAACTACAAAAGCTTTCTCACCTGAAGAAGGTTGAGCGGTCGCAGCCCCGGGCTGTTGTTCAGGCCAAAAGGCCCACCTGCTGAAACAACATGAACAATTTACCTACCACAATAGTGACTGACAGCTTGTGAAAGTCATTGATGAAAGGGGATAGTTCACCTAAAAATGACAATTCTGTCATTAATTACACACTCTCATGTCGTTCCAAATCCGTAAGACCTTCGTTCATCTTGGAAACACAAATTAAGTTATTTATGATGAAATGCGAAAGCTTTCTGATGCTGCTTAGACAGCAACGCAACTGAAACGTTCATGGCCCAGAAAGGTAGTGAGGACTTCGTTAAAATGTTGCGTGGTGGTACGAGCATTGAAGACTGACGCGGAAGGGAAGAAATTGAGTAAAGTTATTTTTGTTTTCTTTGCGCACAAAAATAATTCTCGTTGCTTCGTAACATTACGGTTGAACCGCTGATGTCACATGGAATATTTTAATAATGTCCTTACTACCTTTCTCGGCCTTGAGCGTGTCTGTTGTGTCGCTGTTTATGCAGGGTCAGAAAGCTCTCAGATTTCATCAAAAATATCTTAATTTATGTTCTGAAGATGAATAAAGGTCTTACAGGTTTGGAATGACATGAGGGTGAGTAATTAATGACAGAATTTTCATTATCCCTTGCACATCTGACCATGCAGGGAGCAATTTACAATTTACAGAGACGTTTACCTGCTGGAGCTGCAGACTGCATGGCAGGAAGTGCTCCAGACATTAGACCACCAGAGGGCAGAAGTCCACTCAGGGGTATACCAGACGCCAAAGTACCAGGACTACAACCCAGCATTGGGTTCGAACCGCTCATCAGAGTCTGCGGACTGCTGTAAAAAGCCCAAAACTGAAGTGGTTAGTCGCCGTTTTTTCCCTTTCACATGCCTGAAAAAAGTCACTAGGGTTCTTACCAAACCGGGCCCACGACGTTGATGAAGTTGAGCCCTGCGGGGTTTGTCATGACCTGTGAGGACGTGGTGCTGGACGTAGGCAGGGGAATAGTCATGACGGGCAGGGTCATCTGCTGTTGGGCGAAGGGAGTCAGCAGGGTGGGCTGCTGTGGAAGGGTAGGGTCCTGAGGGGTGGGCGTTACCGAAGGAGTGGCACTCTGAACGTCGGCAGGGTGGGGCGTAGAACACGGCGTGTTGGTGGGTGTGGGTGTGGAGGGCTTGGGGGTACCTGATCCTATGAAGGACGATCAGATGAAAAAGACAATGCATTACCAAGCGATGACATCTTTCTAGTTGGGAATGGAGTGATACTCACTCTGCATGGGCGAGAGAGCAGCAGGGGACAGCAGGCCAAGCTCCATGGAGTGTTTCCGGGAGAGGGACTGATTCTTTGAGGGTGGAGGGGTCGGGCACTTGAGATGGCCGCTTGAGGCCTGTGTACTGTACGGGTTACCTAGACAAAAGGTTTGTTTGTATAATTTTAAGGCGGAGAGACACAAACATATTGAGATAGCACAGAGTAAATGAGATTGAAAGTTGCGAATTTAACTCAAAACGTAAACATCACAAAAGCATTTGCAAAAAAGCACCGTTTCCATCCGAGTCAAATCGTCACTTCCTAATAAACTGGCACTAAATATCACTCGGTGGTAAGAGATAAGTAGGAGAAACCACTAAATATAATCATTTTCATATATAATAAATTACTTGCAGCGCAGAGCGAGCAGACACAATACATGTGGTCAGTTCTTCGAAATACTTTGAAGACAGAATACTTTAACAACAGATTTTGCCCAGGCATTTAAGGATGACCATAACAACATTTCAGATGCTGAGCAACAAGATCCTGTCCACTGGTTAGTCAGGTTATGCCGTCACATTGCGTCATAAAGTCACACAACTTTGATGCGCGTGGAAGAATTTATTCGGCAGTATATCCAGTATAGCTGCAAAACGATTAGTCGCGATTAATTGATTCAAAATAAAAGTTTATGTTTACATACCATGTGTGTGTATGTACTGTGTATAATATATACACACATATGTATATACTTTAAAAAATATCTGTATAATATTTGTATTGTATATAATTTATATTATATATAAAAAAAATTTTTTTTAATATAAATCTAACAAATTTTTCCTTAATATATACACAAAATTCTGTATGTATGTGTATTTATGTAAGTATAATAAATATACACAGTACACACAAATATAGTATGTAAACAAACTTTTAATTTGAATCGATTAATCGAGATTAATCGTTTTGCAGCTCTAGTTTCCAGCTCCCATTATTCCTATTAACCCTTTTTCACACAAGTCAAAAAACCACCACTTCATGCGAGCATAAAAAGTTTTTTGCAAATTAAGTTTTGTTTTCCTCAAAATGTGGCGTTTCCATCACTCATTTCTGATGCGATACTTAAAAATGCGCATAAAAACAGAGTGATGGACACAACTATTGTTACATTATAAATTTGTCTCACCTGAAGAGGCGCAGGCTGAGCCGGCTGGCAGTTTGATGGGAGGAGGTCTGTGTTTGACGCCCTTTCCTAAAACCGAAGACTGGACCAGCGCTGAGAATCCATCAGCCTGCATCAACAATAAACATCCATTAAAGTGGACATTCATGTGTAATAACATTCATGTGATTTTTGTTTTTTTTAAGTATAAGCAATTATTTTGGTGCCCATTTTCTATTTCTGATACTTAAATCTCTAATCAAAGCTGCAGTCCGTAACTTTTTTTTGTGTTCAAAATTTACAAAATGTATTTAATAACCAAGTACATCATGAATCCATTTTCCAAGCCATGTTTTTAGCTTATCCTACGGTACACCTATAATAAGTTTTTATATTCGGACCACTGAGGAGTAGCCCAGTACCTGCATGATTCGTCATAGACATAAACAGAGAGAAGTAGCTACAATGTTCTACAAAGCGCCAAAAGTTACGGACTGCAGCTTTAAGCACTTAGGATTTATTTAGACAATGTAGAAAATTAGAAAATCTGCCTCATATCTATTTTCTGGAGCCTGAACTACAAAACAAACTCATTTTAAGTATACAAACCTGATCATAATCATACAAAATCTGTTTTTTTGCTTTAGTCGGAATGGTCAGGTGTAAAAGTCATAGGTCAAAGCGTCTCACCTCGTTTTCCCTGGAGGGGGAGAGCTGGCCTTGAGACCCTGCGCTGCCCGAGTTGTGCAACATCTTCACCTGACACTTCACGTCCCGTTCATACACCTCCTTATACTGCGTAAGAAACCTGCGACACAGGATATTTTTATGTCGGCTGAGCGCAACCAAGACCCGAAACTCAATAACACCCAACAACAAAAGCATGGCTCCTGTACTTACCGATCAGCGTCTGTTTTTGAACCTATGAGGAATCTACAAACCACAGAGAAAATAAAAGATCAGGTAAGTGCAACAACAAACAGGCAAGCGTAACTAATGAACAGAATGTAATATAAATGTGAAATAAGTCATTCTACAATGAAATGGTAAATTTCATACGGTGGGTGAATGAGGTGCAGGTCTGTGACATCCTCCTCTGATTTGGAGTCTTTGGCGCTGTAGATTTTCCCATACACCAGCGGGTCCCCCATAGACTGGAAGATAGAGACTTTTGTTCTTTGAGGCTGACCTCCTACCTCACACTCGAAAATGTAGTCGTCTCTCACGTCCTGTTCCAAAAAACAAAGACTGCATATCACACAAGCAAAATGACAAAAAATGTTTTTCCCCCCTTATTTGCATATTAAAGGGTTCATGTAGATTCTATACATTTTTCACACAGTTGTCTTACCTGTGCAGGCCAAACAGTGGGCTGAGTCTCATCTAGTTTGACAAAGTTCTCTGCCACTGCATATTTCTCCACCTGGAAGCAGAAAGAAAATCTTAGCTTTACAGACTTGGATACAGAAAAAAAGTCCAAACATCCCATCTCAGAAAACAGGAATGTGAAATATATCTCAACAATTATTGTAAAGTCATATTTCTGTTATAAATGACGGTGGACCTACAGGAAAGAGAGAGATGCTACTTGTACGTTCATTTAACCGCACTACAATAACTCACGTCAATTTCTGATGGGACAGTCAACTGACAACTGCTCTGTTTCCACATGTCCACACACTGCAGGAAAAACAAAAGTTATTTAAACACAGAAAACAGCCACATTAGTCATAAACAACAAAAAGATATAATAAAAGTTTAATTGGTAAGATTTTTGAAAGACTCATACTTAAGGCTGCATTTATCTGATAAAAATACAGTAAAAACAGTAATATTATGAAATATTACCATTTAAAATGTAAAAATCCTTAAATTTAAAATAACCTGTTTTTAACCATATTTTAATGTAATTTAAAACGTAATTTATTCCTGTGATGCATAGCTAAATTTTCAGCATCATTACTCCAGTCTCCAGTGTCACATGATCCTTCAGAAATCACTCTAATATGCTGATTTGCTACTCAAGAAACATGTTAAAAACAGTTAAGCTGGTTAGTATTTTTGAAACCGTGAAAGATTTTTTTTGCCAAATTCTTGAATTTACTTGAAATGGAAATCTTTTGTAACATTATAAACGTTTTTACTGTTGTTTTTTTTTATAAATCTATTACATCATTTCTGAATAAGTCATTTCTTTCAAAAACATATCTTGCTGACCCCAAACTTTTGAACAATGATGTTTAATATACTACCAGTCAAAAGTTTTTCTAGTTGAATATATTTTAAAATGCAGTTTATTCCTGAGATCAAAACTACATTTTCAGCATCATTAGTCCAGTCTTCAGTGTCACATGATACTTCAGAAATCATTCTAATATGCTGAGTTCATTTTTTCAGGATTCTTTGATGAAGAGAAAAAGCCAAAGATCAGCATTTATCCGAAATAAAAAGCTTTTGCAACATTATACACTATATACCATTCAAAAGCTTTTAAGGAAGTATAATTTTTGGGGGCGGAAGGGGAAGTAATTATAGAAATTAATACTGTTACTTAAAGGATGCTTTAAACTGATCAAAAGTGATGATAAAGACATTTATAATGTTACAAAAGATTTCTATTTCAGATAAATGTTCTTCTGAACTTTCTATTTAATCAAAGAAACCTGAAAAAAAAAATTCTTCTCAGCTGTTTTCAACATAATAATAATAATACATGTTTTTGAGCAAATCATAATATTAGAATGATTTCTGAAGGATCATGTGACTGCAGTAATGATACTAAAAATTCAGCTTTGTAATCACAGGAATAAATTACATTTTAAAATATATTCAAATAGAAAGCAGTTATTTTAAATAATAAAAATAATTAAAAATTGTACTGTTTTTGCTGTACTTAATAAATGCAGGCTTGGTGAGCAGAAGAGACCTCTTTAAAAAAAAACGTTAAAAATCTTACTGTTCAAAAACTTTTGACTGGTATATTTTGCCACGTTTAAATTTACCCATTTCCCCCAAAACAGAACAGAAATTAAAACGGCAAATTCTGTCTGTGTCTTTGACTCACATTTCCAGCTTTGGAGATCTTAAGGTCTATGGAAGGAGCAGGTTTCCTCTCTTTCCTCCTCTGCAGGTAGTCCAAGAGTCTGAGCTGTGGCAGTGCAGGGCAGTGGCTCATCATTTCCTGCTGTCTGTTTAAAGCTGCTTGAGAATGTCTCCTAAAACACCTGCAGAGTGAAGGAACAACATCCATCAGCGTGGAATGATGAATAACTAATATATGATGGATCTGATCACCTGCTTTTGTATTTCAGGAAACCTTTGTATCAAATACAACACCTTGAAGCCTTTAACTTTGAGAAACAACATGAAATGATCCTCTTTACAGAACAGAGGAATGTATTCTTGTCACATTCTTGCACGCAACCAAAGCAGACAAAAGATCGGCAACTTAACTATTTTTGTTAGCTTCACAGTGCGAAGAAAACCACACACATTTGTTTAGGCTCAACAAGACAGTGAGATCAGAGCAGCAGCGGCTTTTCAGTTCACAGATGGTGACTAACCACAGACACACAATAAAAGATCTGCACTGTGCACATCTACATAAGCTCTGTGGGTTTATGCAATTCCTTGAATGCTAAATGTTTGCAGTCACAAACAAATCACACAACACATTGAGCAGCAGATGACAGGAACTCAACGCAGACAGTTTGATTTAGCTTCAGGACAGCTGATGATCAAGTGTATGAAGCAAAACACATTTTACTGAAGCTAAGAGTTAAATGTGTCACCGTTTCATAGATCGCGTGTTCATCTTCTGTTTGTTGTAGAGCAGACGGTTGGTGGTGCAGCTGACAGAGATGGAAGGGTCCAGACACAAAGGCTCTGCTGTGGCCAGAATCAACTGACTCTCCAACTGAAGTTTATCGTCCTATAAACACATTTAAACCATGTGAGAATCGATGCATCCTCTATAATTCACAATGTTGTAAATCTGTCACTTTAATACTCTTTGTCAATCTACAGTAGTGGTTAAAAGTTTGGGGTCAGTAAGATTTTTTTAATAGAAATTAATATTTTATTCAGCAAAGCTGCATTAAACTGATCAAAAGTGACAAATGAATGCAGTTTTTTTTTCTATGCACCAAAGAGTTTTTAGAAAAATTAGTACACTGTAAAAAACAAAAAAAAACACAATTTGTTGAGTCAACTTAAAATAATTTGTTACCCTGCTGCCTTAAAATTTTAAGTTCAGTCAACTCAAATAGGTTTAGTCAACTTGAAATGTTAAGTTGTACTAAGTAAAAACTTAGATATTTGTGTTTGTTAAACTTAACAGATGGATAAGTAACCCAGCTGCCTTAAAATGTTAAGTTGAATCAACTAAAATATCTAAGTTGTCACTTAGTATAATTTAACATTTCAAGTTGAATAAACTTTTTTGGAGTCGACTGAACCTAAAATTTTAAGGCAGCCAGGTAACAAATTATTCTAAGTTGACTCAACATTTTAAGCAGCAAAATTGTTTTAAACATTGATAATAAATTATTAAGTTTATATTGTGCTTTTGTGATAATTTTGTGTAATTTTATTTAGCTTTAATTAATTTTTATTTCAGTTTTTTTTTATTGAGCTTTAGCTAGTTGCCAAGGCAGCATTTCTAATGTTCAATGTTACATTTAAATTTTTCATATAATATTTATTTTATTTCACTTTTATTCCATAATATTTTAATACTAGTTTAGCAATAACAACACTATTCTGAACTTGATATAGCCCAGGTAGTGTTTTTAATATTTCTTGAGCAACAAATCAACATATTAGAATGATTTCTGAAGGATCATGTGACACTGAAGACTGGAGTAATGATGCTGAAAATTCAGCTTTGCAACTCAGGAATAAATTACATTTTAAAATATATTAAAGAAATTGTTATTATTATATTATTATAAATTGTTATTATTATTATTATTATAGAAAACAGCTATTTTAAATTCTAATAATATTTCACAATATTACGGTTTTTACTGTATTCCTGATCCAATACAAGCAGCCTTGGTGAGCATAAGAAAATTCAGTCAAAAACATTAAAATAATCTTACCAACCCCAAACTTTTAAATGTTTACACACAGAGTCCCCTTACCTGTGTCCACTTGTGATCACTTGTCATAGCATGAACGTCACAGATCAGGGTCTGGTGTGGAGAAGATTAATGACAACGGCTTAACAATAATGCTTCGTTAATCTCGAGTTTCTCAAAATACTGAACAGAGACTGCTGGTCCTGATCAGGTCTGTTACTGACCTGCATAGTGGGTCTCAGCAGGATGTGCCGGCTCTGATAGGTGGGCATCTTTGCATTTCCAGACTGTCGGTAGTCCCTGACTTCAGCTATGACACACCCACAGTGAAATATGTTCACCTGACAAAGCAGAAGCAGAAAAACAAATGTAAGCTGGTGGTTTACGCATCAGTTTGCAGACCCGACAGCGTGCTATAAGACTATGCTCAACAGAATTAAAGAAAAATGTAGGTTAAAGGAATAGTTTATCCAAAAATTAAATTCTGTCATTATTTACTCATCCTCAAGTATGAATTTCCTTTTTTTTGAAGAATGCGGGTAACCAAACAGTTTCTGACCCCCATTGACTTTTACAGTATTTTTGTCAGTCCTATGGAAGTCAATGTGGATCAAGAACTCTTTGGTTACCACCATTCTTCAAAATATCTCCTTTTATGTTCAGCAGAAGAAAGAAACTCAAAATATTGAAACAATTTGAGGATGAGTAAATAATGACAGAATTTTCATTTTTAATGATTCAAGCACAAATTGAATTGATCCAGCTTTTCTGGGTGAAGTACTTCTTTAATTAAATGTGACTCTCGACCACAAACCCAGTCTTAAAACCCGGTCATTTTTTGAAAGCTGAATTAACAAGCTTTCCGTTGATGTATGGTTTGATAGGATAGGACAATGTTTGGTCGAGATACAAATATTTGAAAATCTAGAATCTGAATTTGCAAAAAAAAAAAAAAAAAAAAAAAAAAATCAAAATATTGAGAAAATCGCTTTTAAAGTTGTCCAAATTTAGTTCTCAGCAAATATTACTAATAAAATATATAAATATATTACATATGATATATTTACAGTAGGAAATTTACAAAATATCTTCATGGAACATGATCTTTACTTAATATCCTAATGATTTTTGGCATAAAAGAAAAATCAATCATTTTGACCCATACAATGTATTGTTGGCTATTGCTACAAATATACCCGTGCTACTTAAGACTGGTTTTGTGGTCCAGGGTCACAAAATGTAAATCACATCTAGAATTAATTCAGAACCAGTATTATTTTAATAATATTATATACTGTAATAGTGTTTATTAATATTTAGAATTAGCTCTTATTTTATATTTTCAACTAATTTTATTCATTTGTTAAGTGCTTTTGTTTTTTTGTCTTTTTATATTTTGTTATATTTCTAATTTTATATTATTTTATTTAAGTTTTAGTAATTTTAGTGCTTCAACTTATTTTATTTTAGTCAGTTGTCAAGGCACCATTTCTAATTTTCGATTAAGTATATATATTTTATTTCAGCTTTACCAGAAGTAATTTAATAGCAGTTTTAGTTAAAAAATAATACAGTTATTCTGAACACTAGGGCAGGCTGTGTTTATGGAAAATAAAGTGTAAATTTATGAAAACTAAATGTATAAAAAGATAAAAAGATAAAAAAATAAAGTCAACTTTTTTTGTTCAGTTATGCCACTAACTTGTGATTTTTCTAGAAGGTCTACAAGGATGGGCGGCAGCTCCTCAGCATCCAGGTACTCCAGTAACTCTGTTTCTTCATAGCGAAGTCGGATTGTTTCTGAATCTTATAAGTCAGGACAAAAACATCAGTTCAAGAACGAGTTTATTAACATGCGACATGAAAAGCTCAGCTGATTTAACCATAAAACACAAATAAAAAGCCAGCAGACTTTACCAGATCCATTTTTTCCTCTAAGCATAAGCGAGTATCCATCATTTCCAGGGTACAGGTTGACCACCAGACACGAGACTGACTCCTGTGAGACCAGCTTCTCTAGTAGATTCACATTTCTCCTCAGTTTCTATAGAAAGAAGGCAGAAAGCATAATAAATATACATAATACAATGTTAATATAACATGATTTGACAGAGTTATAAAATCCCATCCACAGTTTTCTCACTTAATGTCTTGTTTCGTTAAGAAATATGCAACCCTGGACCACAAAACCAGTCATGAGGGTCAATTTTTTATTTATACATCTTAAAGCAGTATAAATAAGCTGTCCATTGATGTATGGTTTGTTAGGATAGAACAATATTTGGTCGAGATACATCTGTTTGAAAATGTGGAATCTGAGGGTGCAAAAAAAAAAATCTAAATATTGAGAAAATTGCCTTTAAAGCTGTCCAAATAAAAGTTCTTAGCAATGCATAGTACTATTCAAAAACTCTGATATATTTATGGAAGGGATTTCACAAAATATCTTCATGAAACATGATCTTTACTTAATATCCTTATGATTTTTGGCATCAAAGAAAACTTGATAGTTTTGACCCATACAATGCATTTTTGACTATTGCTACAATATATCTACTTATGCCTGGTTTTGTGGTCCAGGGTCGCATATATGAAATTATGGAAGCAAAAATGGATGTGAAAGCTACTTAATTTGTTATGTATTACAGAAAATGAAAATTACCTTCAACTCTGGTTCTTTTTCACACTCTTCAATGTACAATTCATAAAGTTTCTGATATAAGGATTTCCTTCCACTTGAGGACACTCGTCTCTTTGCTGGTCGCTGACGAGCACTTTCAACAATGTACTAAACAAGAAATAACAATAAAATACACACAGGTACATTATAACGGATACAACTAAGCACCATGTTCAGTAAATATAAACTACAGCATAAAATAATACAGAAATAAGTTTGAATAAATACCTCAGCCCGATCCAATGCATATTCTAAGACTTGTTGCTGTGAAAAAATGACAAATGTATAAGATAATCTCTCATACCTTCCAAAAAAAAAGTCAAATGTGATCAAATCCATCCCATAATGTTAAATAAAACCCAATCGTGTTAAAAACACATTTGAAGTTCTTACCATTGTGGTTGCTGCGTGACAGGAGGCGATGTTGTGTTACACCAGCACTGTCACCTCCACAAACACACCATTCAAGCCCTGAGATCAGAGAGAGACAGTTCAGAAACACACTCCCTCATCCATTTAGCTGTCAGCTGACAGTTTCCATTCACAACTCAAACCTAGACACACAACGACAAGTGTATGAATGCGAAAACACAAAGTATGAGACATGAACTCATCTCAGTAAGACTGTTATGCATCTGTGTGTACATGCAGCCACAACATCTGGTAAACAAATGTGGCGAACTTCAACAGGATGACGACAAAGTATGTGTTAAAGGATGCAATAGCAATAACTAGCATGCATTCGTGAAATGTAGAGGAATATGATCCCAGCAGAAGGAGGCAAACTTCAACACTGCAGCTCCAGCAAACGACAGGCTGGCTAACCACAGCTAACAGCTCACTTAAAATGCACAAATCCACAAAATACGACCGACTGACAGAGCGGGGCAGAACGGGACAATGGCGACAAACAACAAAACCGACTTGCCAATCGAGTTGCATCACCACAGGCAGGAAATCCAATGCAAGAAGCGGAATAAATGTTCCAGTGCCTTCAATGAAAAAAACTCACAGCAGCCATTTTGTTCCAGTGTAACAACAAAATCCAAACTTCCGGTGTGCGCGCGTGTGGAGGCGGAACCAAAGATCTGCAGCGCGGAACCGCTCAAAAACGACATTTCTGCTCGTAATAATATCTCGCATAATACAAATCTAAAAAACCCACTATGCTAGCCATAGTTTACACCATAATGGCGTAGTTATTACGGATATTGTTACTATCCTGTGGCAACTTGGTTTTACCCGCCAATGTTATCAGAAAACAAAATGACAAACCTTCTGTGGGGGTTCCGTTATAAATGTTTTTACAGTAAAAATGTGGTAAACTGCAACAAACACTTAAATGATCTGTAATAAATAATACATTATAATTCCTATCAATACTTTTATTCTCAATAATTATATTTTTTAGAGATGGGTATAATCTTAACAGTATTTTCTTTGCGTTATTTTTACTGGAAGTTACATAAGAATATAAATGGGAATACAAATATGAAATAGGAAGCATTAAGACGCACACACACATAATTATTATCAGAGACTCAGAAACAAGAAAGGATTTTGAATGGATAATGAATAAAACTTGACCAGAAAGGGCCATGTTTCATGGATATATTTTATCTTTCAAATAATTACCGCCTGGTTGCATCCAGCAAAATATTTTCAATTGATTAAGACGACTTACACTACCAGTCAAAAGTTTTTGAACCGTAAGATTTTTAATGTTTTTCTTTTTTAAGTCTCTTATGCTCACCAAGTCTGCATTTATTTGATCCAAAGTACAGCAAAAATAGTAACATTTTGAAATATGTTTACTATTTAAAATAACTGTTTTCTATCTAAATATATTTTAAAATGTAATTTATTCCTGTGATTTTAAAGCTGAATTTTTAGCATCATTACTCCATTCACATGATCCTTCAGAAATCATTCTAATATTCTGATTTGCTACTCAAAAACATTTATTATTATTATTATGTTGAAACAGCTGAGTAGTATTTTTTCAGGTTTCTTTGATGAATAGAAAGTTCAGAAGAACAGTATTTATCTGATATAGAAATCTTTTGTAACATTATAAATGTCTTTCTCATCACTTTTGATCAAATTAAAGTATCCTTGCTAAATAAAAGTATTAATTTCTTCCTATTACTGCTTTTGCTGTACTTTGGATCAAATAAACACAGGCTTGGTGAGCAGAAGAGACTTTAAAAAACATTAAAAATAGATTGACTGGTAGTGTATGTCAGTACAGAAACAGTTTTAAAGGTGACAGTTCCACATTACATGTAATAACTATAGTTATAACAGTACATTTTAAACAATTACAACCAATCCTAAACCAAACACTAACCGTAACCTTATAGGAAGTACATAAATGTGTAATTTAAACTTTAAATTTAAATTTAACCCTTTTATCTTTCCAGTTATATATATATATATATATATAACTGGAAAGATAATATATATATATATATATATATATATATATTTATATATATATTTTTTTTTTTTTTTTTTAAGATCAGATGATCAGTCCAAAACGGTTTTTACAATCTGATCAGCAGTAAATGCAAAAGAATCACACAGTTTAAGAAAAATATTTTTTATTAATTCATTCCCTAAAAAGAAAATGTGCACATCACTCCAAACAAAAGCATCCAGAAATCTTCTAAAATGATGGGAAAATCCACTAACAGACAGTATTGCATAAACCACTTGAATGTCACATAACACAATCTTAAAAAAAAAAAAGTAACAAGACAAGCAATGAATAAACATAAGAGAAAATGAATAAGACATCAACATAATCGAGTTAACATTTAAACACATGGCCTACATATGCAACACACTCAAGACAAACATGAAACTCATCCAGCGCATGTAGTTCATTCAGTATTTTCTACATTTGGGCAGTGTGCTTCACTACTTCAGTAACTCCAACTCCTGTATGTCAAATCACAGAGTGAACCATAAAAGAAAGATTAAAACATATTAAACATTTTACAAGAAAGCAAACAACGCTTCAGACACATATTGCTTCTTTTCCACAATTTATCCATCATTACTCGACCTCTCAGAGCATAACCAGAATACACTCATACAAAATAAAATATTTTTAGAAACCCCAGAGGGGTCAGTTGAAGATGTATCTCTTATAAAGAGAACTCAGAAGAGAATTCAAAATACCTAGCTGATTTCTTAAAACAATTATTTAAAGATTCTAGAGATAATAGACTTTGTAGAACCATAATAATAAATCACAATAGACACATAACCATGCAGACATCAGGGCAGCAGGTGGACGGGATTCTCTGAATGTCCACCAGATGGCAACACAGTCTGATCTGAAATCAAGGCAGCTGGGTAAAGGCTCACTTTGCCCTGACTATTCTTTTAGTTTATGCATGGACCCTAAATACTATAATAACACAACCTCTAAACACCACAAAAAAGAAAACCACACATAAAAAAAAAGCTAATTTGGTTTCAACAAGCAAATAATTGTCAAAATAAATACTGAAATAGTTACCGAAAGGTAACAAAGGCTTTGGTTGAGCATTCCTATCTCTCTAATATTAATCCCAGCAACAAGTTCAGCCTAAATCAAAGTTAGGCCTGTGCTTAGCATTTGTGAAAGGCCAAACTATACCAGCTGAAAACTTTCAGGTCTATTCTTAATTCTGTGAAATGTTGTGATGGGGGAAAAAAAAAACACCTATGAATTGTCAGAACACAGTTTTAAGAGTGCAATAACAAAAGAAATGTAAACTTCCGCTAAAGCGTTTGTGCTGAACGTCAGCACAACAGGAGAAATATGCCTTGGAGTAATGGAACAACTACAGTCATTAACAAGTTCCACTGCAATGAGCAGAGGGAGGGAAAAACTGTTAACTAAGCAACAGTTACCACAGCAACACCACAACCAATCAGCAAGCCTGAACGTGCAGGAGGAACTCATCCGAGTCTATAAACCACCCAACATGAAGTGTAGAGCGTAAACGGTGATATGAAAAATAAAAATGAACATGTGAACCACAAAAGACGAAAAATGAGTTTTTGTAAGGTTTTAAAAACACCTCATTCTGCATAGAAAAGCTTTTGGACACTTTCGCTTTCAGTCCAGTACTTTTGCTGAAAATTCATATGCCACCCTTTTAGAGTGAGGTGAGCGAGTCTGAGCTTCCTTGAGAGTCTGTTTGGAGCTGTATACTCTTTCTGGTCTTTGAGGGACTCAAAAAGCGCTCACTCCACTGGGTTGTTGCTAGCTTTGACCCCGGCTCGCCCGATCTGGAGCCACGGCAGCTTGGCGCAGTTTTTGAAGAGCTGCTCGATGGCTATGTGCCGTACGTGAAGCTCAGATGAGAGAGAGTCCTTCTCCTGTACAGCTACTGACAGCTCCTCAAACACACCTGAGGGACAAACAGAGAATCTGTCCGTTAGTACGCGAGAATAATGATAACCTACATAAGAAATGTGAAATATGTATGAGCAAGACTCAACATAAGGATGGCCAGCTGGCCAAAAATCATCTTGTTGCTTGACCTATATCAAACAATACATTTTTTGATGATATGACATGCATTTTTATGCCTCACAAACTACATTTTGTTTTCTGTGACAACTGGTTGCAAAAAATCATTTAAAACTTGCCAGTTAGGTAAAAATAATCTAACTGCTTTCATTTTATTGAAGTTATAAGACTTGTTGGCATCAGTAAGAACGTGATGAAAGTTACACATCAATTTTTTACTTTGTAGTCCAGTATTTTTCAGAAAAGTGTTAAATATATGGAATATCTTATATAAAAATACTGCAAATTATCTTTGTAAAGAAAATCTAAAACTAAAACAAAAAAGAAAAAACACCTAAAAATGTAACAATCTTTTTATTAATTTATATTTAATTAAATAAAAAATAAGAAAAATAAAATGACTTGCTTGTAAATAAAATGACCTTTTTTCTTTAACATTTTTTTTAATATTAGTGTTATTGTTATGATTATTGGAATTTATATGATTTTGCTTTAACTGTTTGTATTACATTATGTACTTACGTTTGTATTTCATAATGTTACATTATGTGTAACATTATGAAATAAACAAATAAGGGCATGTTTATAAGTACATAATAAAATGTAAAGGCAAATAAATAACCAAAGGTAAATGTAAATACCAAAATTCAAATGTAAATAACAAAATGAAATTAAATATTAAAATTAGTTAAAAATTAATTCATTTATGAGTTGAGGGCCCAGATAAAATATTGGCAGGGCAAGTACAAACAGGGCCAGCAGAAAGCTATTCTGTAGCTTTAATGAGATGAATAAATTATCTACCACATCATTTGTTCCACCAGTTTAATTTATTACTAATATGAAGTGACTCTTTCCCCCATAATGTGTTTGGGTTCAGGAAGTAAACAACCATTTTTTTGTTGTTTTTGTTTTTTTAAGAAGTCTCTTCTGCTCACCAAGCCTGCATTTTTTAAAAATCCAAAACACAGCAAAAACAGTAAAATTGTAAAATATTTTTACTGTTTAAAATAACTGTTTTTTGTTTGAATACATTTTAAAATGTAATTTATTCCAATGATTTCAAAGCTAGGTTTTTTGCATCATTACACCAGTCACATGATTCTTCAGAAATCATTCTAATATTCTGATTTGCTGCTTAAAAAAACATTTATTATATTATATTATATTATATTATATTATATTATATTATATTATGATTATGATGATGATTATTATTATTATGAGGATTATGATGATGATGATGATTATTATTATTATTATTATTATTATTATTATAATAATGTTGTTGTTGTTGTTAACAGCCGAGTAAAAAAATATTTAGGTTTCTTTGATGAATAGAAAGTTCAGAAGAACAGCATTTAGCTGAAATTGAAATCTTTTGTAACATTATAAATGTGTTTATCATCACTTACATCAATTAAAAACATCCTTGATAAATATGTAAATGTGCTAAATATTGATAATTAAAAAAAAAAAATCTTAAACAGCAAATTAATATAATAGGATGATTTCTGAAGGATCATTTGACACTGAAGACTGGAGTAATGATGCTGAAAATTCAGCTTTGCATCACAGGAATTAATTACATTTTAAAATATATTATTTTAAATAGTAAAAATATTTAAAAATTGTAGTTTTGCTGTAATTTGGACCAAAGAATTGCAGGTTTGGTGACTTCAAAAATCTTACTGTTCAAAAACTTTTAACTGGTAGTGTAGTTCACCTAAAACTTAAAAATGTCATAATTTTCTTATTTTTGGGTGAAATATCCGTTTACGTTTGAAGATCAGACTCACTTTGTATCTGCAGCAGCAGCTGCTCGTTCAGCTGGCGAAGCTCCTCCACACTCATCCTCACCACTGAAAGAGAAGACAAACAAACAAGCGCTGTCATAAAGCGGGTATGAAAATCATTCTCCTGCTATCCTTTTCAATAAAGTGAAAACTGACAAACATCTCCTTTCACAGCTGAAAGCAGATGCCTTCATAACAGTCCTTGAGACGCATTCTTCTCAGACGTGCGAACCTGACGACATATCTGCTTTTAACAGAAGCCATTCCACTGGGTGAGATAAGGAGACAGACATTGAAGAGAAATCAAAGTCTAGATGTGACCTCAACCCTTTATTGGTGCTTTGTGGACTACATTGACAGGAAAGATGCAGAGATACAAAGCGCCAGATAAAACCCTAATGGTGAGGATATCGATTTCTGTCCTTCACTTTGTCTAAGATATTACTGTGGGAATTACACAACCCCAAAAACATTCATAGTGTTGTTTCATTTATAATACCAACGAAGCAAATAATACCATTCAAGGGTTTGGGGACAGATTTATTAAATGTTTTTGAAAGTAGTCTCTTCTTATCCTCACCAAGGTGGCATTTACTTGAAAAAAAAAAAAAAAAATACAGTAAAATTAATATTGTGTTATATTATTACAATTTAAAATACCTGATTTCTATTTGAAAATATTTTAAAATGCAATTTATTACTGTGATGCAAAGCTGAATTTTTAGTGTCATAAGATCCTTCAGAAATTATTCTAATATGCTGATTTGCTGCTCAAGAAACATTTTTATTATTATTAATGCTAAAAACAGTTATAATTTATATTATAAACATCTTTACTGTCACTTTTAATAATTTTAATGCCTACTCGCTGAAAAAAAAAAAAAACAACTTCTTTAAAAGAAGTTGACCCCACACTTTTGAATGCAAACGTATATCACGAATACTCACGCTCTTCTCGACCGTGTCCCGTGTGTCTCCTCTGTCTTGCTGTGTCTCTCTGCTCTCGGTTCTGCTGTTCCCGTGGGTGGTGTCTCTCTCCGGCCCACAGTCCCTGTCGTGAGCCCTGCAGCAGCCCGAGACCGAGCTCCTCGGCAGAGTGGCAATCCAGCATGGTCTTCCCGTACTCTGACTCCGCCATCGACGCCTCCTCCGCCCATCGTGGGGCGTAACGTGGAACCTGGGCGTCGGACTGGGGCACGAGCTTCCTGCCGCCCTGCTGACTGTGACACAGAATCTGTTTGGCCCCCCAGCGGCCAGGTGTCTCGGCAGTTACAGAGTCTCTGTTCTGGGCGTACTGAATAATGCGGTTGATTCGCTGGCTCAGAGCCCGCTTCACGCCCTCGTATGCGCTGTGGGAGGCCTTGGCGCGGGAGAGCTTCTGGTTGGCAATGAGATGGTACTTTTCGAAGCAGTCTCTATGCCCACGTAGGGATTTGGAGTGGAGCAGGGTGGCGCTGGATACACCTGGTAGAAAACACAAAGGAGGAGATGCTTTAATATGTGCAAACATAGTAAAAATGCTATCAAATGCAATAAGAGGTCAAAGGTCAAGAAGAAAGCGGTCATTTTTTTTAAATTTCTGATTTAGAATTGCATATGACCATGTCATGAAAAGACATCTCTATTAACATGAAAGAGGTTAAACGGTTTGTATTGTTCAAACTGTGATTATTTATTTGTTTGCAGGCGTGTGAGACACAAAGATATAAATAATGGGTCAGTACAACCGCAAAACTATGACTGAGTGGCCTAAATAAATATATAATCGAAAAGATTGCATAAAATTCACAGACAATATGCAAATCTCAAATTCAATTCAAGTGAAATCTCTTAACAGTTCCGGAATATGAAAAATGAGCAAAGCTCAGACACTGCTCAAATATTTAAAGAATCGTGAGAAATGAATGAAAGCCAAGGAAATAAGTGAAAGACTGTTCACACTGGCGTTAGGGGAGAGTGAGTGAGTGTGCCACATTTTACTTCATCCTTTAGGCAAGGAGAAATGAGGCAGGTAAAATTAATATACCTAAATATATTTCAGGATGTCTGCTATTATGTAAAATGAGAAGGAGAGGGGAAAGAAAAAAAAAAAAAATCCACTGACACAGCTTAGCCCTAATTTGGGGCATGTTGAGGCGTAAACTAAATTATTGGGTAATATGTGAATGATTTACGTCGTTAATAAAATTCTGAACATAAATGAGAAAACTAAAGTTTAATAATGCAGGTTCCCATTATTACTTTGCTGTGCAGTAAGTCACATTTTCATAATCTAGCCACTAAAAGGTTTAAAATGTAGAATATTTTAATATAGAGAAATAAATTGTTTTATAAAAGGTAATTAAGAATGCATATCTTTTGATCATTCTTAGTATTAGTTGAACCACTGACACAGCTTACCCTAATTTTGAAAAAATGTTTCATTGCAATAATTGAAGACGATCAGAAGATAATCAGCCAGTTAATTTATAATATGTGACCCTGGATCACAAAACCAATTTTAAGCAGCACGGGTATATAAAGAGTTCAGATGCAAAAAATCCATCTGACATTCTTCTTTAAAAGGAGCATTTCTTTCTGGCTACTTTGTATAGGTTTCTATGTAAGTACTGGTACTTCTGATTGGGCTGAGGCTGGAATTTAGCGAGTTTGAAGTAAAAGTATTTGATGGACGTATGCTATGTGTCAAGAGCATTCACTCAGTATCATTATCTCATTTTTGACTGAGATGGCTTTTAGCTGGTTTTGCATTTGAACTCTTCATTTGTAGCAATAGCCAAAAATTACATAGTATGGTTCAAAATTATCGATTTTTCCTTTTATGCCAAAAATCATTAGGATATTCAGTAAAGATCATCTTCCATAAAGATATTTTGTAAATTTCCTACTGTTAATGTATCTAAACTTAATTTTGATTAGTAATATGCATTGTTAAGGACAACTTTAAAGGCAATTTTCTCAATATTTTGATTTTTTGCACCCTCAGATTCCAGATTTTCAAATAGTTGTATCTCACCCAAATATTGTCCTATCATAACAAACCACACATCAATGGAAAGCTTTCAGATGGTGTATAAATCTCAATTTCATGAAACTTGAGTTTATTTGAGATTATTTGAGTAGTAAGTTCATAAGAACATAATTTATTGGAAAAAATATTTTTTAACATTATCTTGCGAACTCCAAAGTTTTGAATGGTATTGTACAAACTGGCACCAATATTTTTAGACCTGGATGTTTTGACAAAATACATTTTATCTATAACAAGTGTATAAATGTACAAAATATACTTTGAATTTCTAAAAAATGGTCAAAAATGGTATTCTTCAGTAGCTAGTGAAAAATAATTATATTAAAATGTATTTGAAAAACATTTATTTCATGCCAAGTATCCTACAAATACATTTACATATTATGTACTTAATAAAATTACCCTGCAATTGTACTTTTAGTGTACTAAACTGGTATACTTAAAGTTCGCTAAACTGAAACAACTAATTTTGTGCTTAATGCACTTTATAATTGTGCAGAAGTAGCGCTGAAGTACAACTAAAGATATATTGAAGTATATTTGATTGTGCTAAAGTGGAACTAATGCAAGTATACTTCAGCTACACATTTAAAGACCGATGTTATTCAAAGATCAAACAATCCTTATCAGTAGTGACATTAAAACACATTTTAGGGTTAATATTAAGAAATGTGTATTGTGCACAAGCAGTATTCCAAAGAAAGTTTAATTATAATTTTATATCAGTAAGTTTCAAGCGATATGTCAGTAAATATGTTAACAGATTTGAACTATACTAAGTATAAAATAAATGTATTTTAAATATATCACTTTTTTACTAGAGATATCATAGGCCTTTCTAAATATGAAAAACTTATTTGCAAGAACGCAACTCTTTTTTTTTTTCATTTTTATTTATTTTCAGAAATCTTTTTTTTTATTTTTTTATTAGGCATTCCAAGTAATGTCAATGAAAGTGCAGTTGGGTTGGTTTAAATAAGTAACAATAACAAACACAGGTAACTTACAAAATTAAAAAGTTCACTGAAAGTATGTTTTTTATATATAATTTTTTTTTTTTTATAGCAAAGGCAGATAACTCCAACAGTCGTTTTATGGCAAAACAGTTACAAAAAAACAAAACAAAACAAAAAAAAAAAAAAACACACAACACTCATTTAATCTTTGTAATTTCAAATGACAATGTAGACGCCCAACTGCGATCATAGACTTTATGGTTGTGATTACACGCAATACAGGGAGCAGCTTTTCCCTTACCATTGTAACATGCTGCTTTACACCCTGAAAAAGAAATCACAGGTTCATCAAGTTCATTGAAATTATCCATCAGTCACTTTTAGTCAGCTTTGACGAAACTCCTCTCAGCTAGCACGTCTTTTCAAAGTGACTGGCAGTCTTGTCACCTGACCTGAATACAGCACGCTGATTCGTTAAAATGGACTTATCGGCTTCTGTTCACAAACAACAAGGGAGCTTGTCAGCTTCTGCAGTGACTCGTGATGCCTTGAAAGTGGACAATATCGGGCTTTTTGATACAACGCTTAAGTTTCAGATCACGCTATTTATGGAGAATGACACACGGCACTCAGTTCCTTTTTTCTAAAAGTGGCGTTTATTATTTAAAAAAAAAAAAACGACATATATTAGTCACATGACAACAAATTTTTGCTAGATTAAAGATTTTCTAGCTGACCCATCCTCACTCACTCTCCCCTACAAATTGAATCTGATCCAAGATCAGGTTCCCATCCTTAATTGAACCTTCAACCCCTAACAACACTGTTAAACTGAACTACATCACTCCATCTCTGAGCAAATCAGCACATGAAAAAAACATCACTTCCTGTTTTGGGTCCTTGTTGAGCAGAGTAAAAACACATCTCTGCCTAACTCAAAGTAGGCCAAGAACAAATAAAACACACAGGCACAGAACGAGTGCTGCCGGGTGCCTTTGTGTGTTGGTTTTGTGTAAGGATGTGCCATTTATGTCAGAGCTCAGTTTTGTTCAAACATGTTTTGAGATCTAATCATGCCGCACAGCAGCCAGCATCAGCGAAAGAGAGAGAGATTTGCTCTTAAAAGGAAAAGCTGAAAATTCTGCCATTATTTGCCATCTCTCTCTTTCCCAAACTTTATAACTAACTTTCTTCAGTGGGACACACATCGGGGTTCGACATTAAGGACTGCCTAAAAACACAGCCCTATTAATTTCATTTACATCTTGGTTTTAGTATTCATTTGCTTGTAATTTTTTTTTCTTTTTTTTAATTTTATAGCTGAATGTCTACTTGTTTGTACATATATTAATTTGACAAGTAGTTTTTGCTGTAGAAATTGGAATAGAGAACTGTAAAACTTCAATAGTGTCTAATATTTTGGTGTCGTAACCTTATTTAGGTTAACAACCCTAGGTTACATGGGACAAAAACAATAGAAGAAAAAAAAATAGAAAAAAAAAAATAGAAGAAAAAAAAATCTCTTTCTTTGAACACTACAACAGGAGAAATTATAATATTTATTCTGGCTGAACAAGGAATGGGACTGAAAATGACTGGGAAAAAAAAAAAAAAAAAAAAAGCCATAAAAATAGTACAGCTGTCTCATGCCCCATATAACACCTTGTAAAAAAACAGAACAAAATACAATTTTCTACCGAAAATCTAATAATCTACCCCATCTCTGTTGCATAAGAGCAGCAGTAATGTCAAATTAATGAACAAATGATTCTGATGAGTCAGATCTTTTCAGTGAATCATTTAAACCAGTTTAAAGCCAATTCAGCCAATTTAATTAATCATTTGATCCAGTACAAAGCCACTCTGAATGATCTGTTCACAAATCACACAGATCTGGTTCCAAAATCCACCTCACTTTAAAAAAAAAAAAAAAAAAAAAAAACAAACAAAAAAAATGTGTCATGCAAGTTTGGAACAACATGAGGGTGAGTACATGACAGATTTTCATTTTCGACCAAACTTTAAGAACGCACCGATACGAAGCAGCATTAAACACCAGATTAGTCAGCACTGGCGGCTTCATTTTCCTTTACACTGCTTCAAGGTTATTGTGAACCGTGCAGCCCTCACCACATACTCATTTCCAGTAACGTCTGCACGCAATGTACCACTAAACTCAAGACTTTGGGTATCTGCTTGAGCTTGACTCGCGGTGCTTTTCTTAAGCAGAGCAGCTCACAGCTGAGAGAAGGCAAAAGCCAAATTCATTCACCGTCTTACGTTAAACCAATTTCCTGCACTTCACAGTAAAGTCTGAATAACAGGAAAGCACACTGTAGAGTGCGATTATAAATAGAGGTACTGAAGGTTAGAACAGCACACACGCACGCACGCACGCACACACACACACACAAAACTGTCTCTGACAGTGTATGTGTGCACAAGGAGTTCGGAGCATTTTAACTACACTTTTCCGAATGCAATGTCTCCCAGGATTACCATAAGCCAATACGGCCCAGAAATCAAATCACCACCGTGGGATACCATGAGCCAGGCAAATGTAAAACCCTAAAAAAGTGTGACTAATACATAGAGAGATGTTTCAAGGCTCCACAAAAAGGATTTTGAGCCAAATCAAACTATAAATATTTTTGTTACTCTAAAACAAGTATCAGAGTTTATTTTTAATGTATTGTTTTTAATACAGTATTTTTATGTTATTATTTACCAATTATTATTATTATTATTATTATTATTATTATTATTATTATTATTATTATTATTATTAAGCATAGTAATGATAACATGCAAATGACATTATATATATATGCTAAACACCCCTAAAAAAAAAAAAAAAAAGAAATGTATATATTTCTTTTTTTTTGGGGGGGGGGGGGGGGGGTGTAACAATACATGTATTCGTAACAAACCGTCACGGTATGGGCATCTCGGTTCGGTGCATGAGGTCTTACAACGAATAGAGGCAATTTACCCTCAATCCAGAAGTGGGCGCCGGCAGTCATGCAACTCTGTTTGATAACCGCCAGCAGAAGAACAGTGAATGCCAGGAGTTGCGCACTTGAAAACAAAGCCCACTAGACAGTGATCATGTGCTGTCAGTTATCTTAAATTAACAATAATTTAAACTACATAATTTGAGGAAAAATATAAAAGCTAAAAAAGTAACTCCATGACTTTAAGTTCACGAAAACACTTTTGATGGAAAAATCTTAAGTGATGCTTGCCTCAGACAGCAACTCAAAAAAATACAAATAAAAAATGTAGTCAAAACACGAAATCTGTGTCAACTTGAAAACGACTGATTTCCATATCTAGCTGATGTCTGAAATCAGACAGAGGAAGAACTGTTCTGAATCAAACCCTGCAGTGATGAAATACTCAATGGCGCTTGTGTAACACTCTAGCCTCGACAACAAGTAAGTGGCTCTCGGTAAGAATGACAAGAACGGAGATTGAGACAAGAGAAAAGAAAAGAAGCCTTGTAATCCGTGTTATAACTACTGTGGCAAAAACAGCGCCACAGAGATTAGCCAATTTGCCAAGGGTGAAAGTAGGGGTCGCTGTCATGGAAACGTTAATCTTATCAAGTGCAATCTATGTCATTTGCCTTTTCATTGCTCCATTAAATCATCATTCCACTCGCTGTTATTTCCCACTTTAGATAAACAAGATTCAATTACATCATAAACAGCCTTCAAACAAATCGTAGAGCATCTTATTGAGATGTACATCATGTACACCTTAATTCAATGTACAATTTGATCCTGTTCAGTGTTTTCAAGGGTAATACTGTGTTCTCAATCTGTTGGCCATAAATTGAAAAATGTTTCAATTCTTCATAACAAATGATTCAACCACTGAATCAGCCTGGTTTTTCCCTGTCTCATGCAGGTTAATTCACAACCATATGGGCTGCTTCTGCTTTTTGCATCCTTACATGAAGTAAGGACACAGGATCCTTGACACACTTCAGTGTGTGTGTTTGTGTATGCTGGGAATGGGGACGTGGGGTAATAGTAGGACCACTGTGCCCAAAACAGCACCTCATGGTTAAAACCGGAGCGTGATCAACAGCTGCACTAATGGACATGTTGGCTTCACGTGCACCCACAGCTAAATAAATATAGCTGTCCATATATCAAGCCACTCCTACAGAAGCAATCAACCATTACAGATCAGACTGTAGTAAAAACTATCCCTTGGATTTGGATTAAAATGCTCTTCCAGGCTCAAGTAGAACCATAAAAGTAGGGCCCAACTGATGATGTGAAAAAGCAGATGGAGTCACAGAAACAAGTCGTAAATTTGAAATTTACAGCATGGCAAATTTTGGATGAATAAATCAAAGAGACTGATATTTAAATATGAAGTCTGCATGTTCTCTGTGTGAACGAGCACCACAGTTTCACTTGCTGCAGTATTCAAGCATGCATGACGCTTGTGGTGTGTTTAGCAACTGCCATCTCACTATATGAGGACATAAAGTTAACCTCCAAAGCTGCTCAGAGAGTCACTTGACAAACACTTATTTTCATAGGATAAAAACTATTTTCATATCATATACACATACAAACTCAAAAGGCTTCACAACCTATCAAAATAAAATTTTGGCTAAACTTGAAGAAATTATGACTGAAAAGTTCAGCTGTATTCTATGTCATATTCTAAGTAGGGTCTATGATTTCCGCGATGCGGAAAACGCAGACGGAATTGCAGAATCCAGCAATAAAAATGGAATTTACAGTTTAACGCAGAATGTCACGGAATCTGTCAAAGTTTGGATGCATTAATCAAAATTGCCTCTTTACACTTAAATAGCAATATGGACTACTATTTGTAAATATCAAGCTGCAAAAAGACTATTCAAATACGAATCCTGCATGAATTTTGCATGTCTCTATGTTAATAAATGGCGTGGATGCACGGTTTCGTTTACTACTCGTACTGAAGCATATTAGCAGTAATATTAGCATCTGCCGTCTCACTAAATGATAGGGGTGTGACAAGACACTTATCCCACGAGACGAGACGAGACACGAGACTGGGTTCACGAGAACGAGACGAGACGAGATTTTTAAACTTTTCTTAAGAAATTCTCCATGATGAAATATATAGGGGAAATAGTCTTTTATTCAACTGAAAAAGACAAAATGCAAAAAAATGTAGGTGCATTTTGAACTTTATGAACTTAAACTTCCATTTTAATTAATTATATGCAGTAATAAACAACATTTAAACAAGAGCTTCACGATTCTGGATAAACTTAGAATCACAGTTGTTTTTAAGAAATTGGAGACCATGATTCACTCACGATTCTGGAGAAAAAAGATTAGAAACTAAACAAAATAACGTAATTTACTAGTGGTTCTGATAACTGTTCATTGCTTAAGTCTTTTAAAAACATAAAATAACAATAAAAAAAAAAAAAAAAACAGACGAAAGAGAGTTCAGTGTCTCACTCCATTAAGACTTGTTTAACTATTGAAATCTCCTGAATAAATGATTCAATGACATAATTTTTTAAAACGAGAGTTGTCGCCACCTCCTGGCGGAAGAGGATAAGCGTTACAATACATACACGTGTTAAGATGGTTTCGTTTTGATCGCTATTGTAGACAATAAGTGTTTATTGCACAAACTATAAACTTTTATCCCAGTACTTCTATTATTTAAATGTCTGTAACACAGAAATAATGATTATGATGTGGTTGAAAAGACTGTTTGTGTTGCTTTTTCTGCGTTCACATTTACACCGACCTTCTTATTCATTAACATCGGCAGCGACAAAACGTGCTTCTCACGCTCCACTGACACTGGCGAAGTGGCACAGTCCTAATAGTCATAGCTAAATCGTTGCCATTCAGGAATAAGATCGCGTAGGTGTTTGAATCCAGATCCATACAATATATATCCATATTTTCAGGATTAATCTTGCAGCTCTAATGTAAACACTGCAAAATGTTTTGCCAGGATATCGTCAGGAGATCTGGCGAGATCCGACTAGTCGCGAGATCTGATGTGCCACGAGATCTCATCACATCCCTACTAAATGAGGACATAAATAATAAGTTTCACTGGGCCATAAACATGTAATTTTGTTTAACTTTTAATAAATTGATGCTAAATTGTTTAAGTTTCATGGTTTTTATGAATTAGACATGCTTTTTGATTAATACAAATTAATTTAACCATTAAAAAGGAGTCCAGAAAAAAAAAAAAAAAAAAAAAAAAAAAAAACACAATCCAGAAAAAATAAAACAGACTTTGAAAAAAAAAAATACTACTGAATTTGGGGGGTACGGGGCCCTAGTAATGTTAATAATAAAGTTATTAAAACTAAGAAATGACACAATTTGTTTTTCCATTTTTAAATGTTAACACTAAAAACTAATTGTTTGCCAAAACATAAAAGGAACTGTTACGTTTTCATTGATTACATGAAAAGATTAATTTGATTAGAACCTTAAGGGCAGGGAGCAGCAGCTCATTTGCATTTAAAGAGACATGCACGAAAACAGTGCGTTTCTGCTTCCACTCAATATAGGCATTTTCAAAATTATATAATAAATGATCTGTGGGGTATTTTGAGCTGAAACTTCACAGATACATTTTTGGGACACCGGAGACTTGTATTACATATTGTAAAAACAGGCATAATAGGTCTCCATTAAAAACCATTAAAAAGGACTCTTTTATAGGGCCTTACGTAAAGGCCTGTTAATGCATCTAAACACGACACAGCGAAAGGCATTAAAATGTATAGCGTTTGCTTACATTAAAGAGAAAGAACACAAAGGTTGAGTTCAACTTTACATTGGCAAATTATTTTGAAGAAAGTAGACCAACCAGCATGCAAACAAAAGCAGTGTAAAACATCTCCCATGTGCATATCCTGAAATAAACCTGCTGTGGGGCAATTTATGAAGGTAATACAGCATAATACTGAAACCTTACATTACCTATGGGGATGTGTTTTCCCTAATGCCTCCATTTCAAAGGACAGAAATATTGCTGAAAGCCTCCGATTACTCTGGAGCATGGAGAAGCATTACTGAAATGGAAAGCTTGCTGGGCAAGGGAAGCACAGTCAGCAAATCTGCTCTCATCCACCATGCAGACTACATTCACTGATTATCAGAGAGCTTTGCACCTCCAGGGTCAAAAGGTCATACTAGTGTACTATATTATATCCATCAGTCAAAATAAACAAATGTGAGCACCGGAAAAAATAGGAACATCCCGAGCACACGAGTATATAGTAGCTCAGAATTGTATTCAAGCTGCGCTCCAAGAGTCTGGAATATTCGGTTATCCAGCCATTGATGTACGCAAGCTCACATTCCACTGCTCTTACGTAAGAGGATGAGAGACGGCCTGTGTCTGCTGCGGGGAAACTGTTAGTCCTGCGTAAGTGTGCTCGGCGGAGCAAGAAACCAGCCAGCCATCAAGGTCTTACAGAGCCAGTGGAAAAGAAGAGTGGGCAGAGTCTAACACAACGGTGTGATAAAAATAAAACCATTAAAGGAAAGGCCTTGACAACACGAATATGAACATGATACCGTAAATCGTACTGCTTGTTGAGGAGAGGTGTTATTGCTTGGCTATACAATCCGACACCAGACCTGGTGAGGAAAACAAATCCCATAGACTCTCATTAACGCTGGGACCAGTCATATCTACAGGGTTCGTACAAATACTGTAAAACTAAATTCCAGGACTTTCAAGGACTTTAAGCACTACGTATTGATTATATTTTTTTTTTGATCAGAGAGCTCACTTATCAAACAATGTGTTCCATTTCAAATTCTAAAAAAAAAAAAAAAAAAGAGAAATAAACATACTTAAAAAAATAAATAAATAAAAAAAAAAGGCAAAAATAAAGAAGCACATGCAAAGTATTGATACTAAAGCATTACAAAGTATACCACATTTTTATTACAGTAAAACCAGTTAATTTTTGTATTATTTTTTATATGTATGTGTGGGGTTTTGTTTTAATAACTGTAGTGCATTAATGATTGGTTTTCTACTGTTTACAGAAAATAAATAAATTTAGAACAACAGATTCGCGAAATTGCTCCAAAATCCGAAACTCAGAAGCTTTTCAATCAGGTGACGTATCACGAATCATTTGATTTAGTTTGGAACTTTGCATATTACAAATCATTTGATTAAGGTTGGGACTTTGGAGCATGTATTGTGAATCATTTGGTTTAGATTGGAATGGATTTGTGAATCATTTAGCGAACTGAATGATTCAAATCAAATGATTCACGATCTGTGCTCTGAAGTTCTGATCTAAATCAAATGATTCACAATAGATCAGGACTTCAAATCACACAATGTGAATCATTTGATTTGAATCATTCAATTCGCTAAATGATTCACAAATCCATTCCGGTCTAAACCAAATGATTCACAATACATGCTCCAAAGTCTCGACCTTAATCAAATGATTTGTAATATGCAAAGTTCCAAACTAAATCAAATGATTTGTGATACACGACCTGATTGAAAAGCTTCAAAATAGTTAATCATTTTGTGACGATTCTGATCAGAGATAACAGAGTTTCGAAAAATCCAGTTTCACCCATCATTACATGCTTCTTAAAATCATTACAAACAATGTTGAAATTCAGAAATGAATGGCTCTTTTAATTTGATCTGGTTTTTGCTAGTGAAGTGCTTGAAATGAATGATCGAAGTCACGAATTACAACCAATCAGAGAGGTTCAAGCATAAATGACTCAATTGATGTGGTTCATCTGTTCCTCTTTACACATCTTCATCCATGTTTACATGACACTGTCAGTACTACTACTTGCTTTTTTCGATTGTTTTCTAACATTAACTGAAAAAAAACAGATCGGCTGAATGGAATAAAAAATGAGCCTATTTTCAAAAAAATTGGATTGTTCCTTTAAATTTCAAAAAGTCATATTTTTATTTATTTATTTTTTTTCGCTAGATAAGATCGTTATTCCTTGGATGGGATCAATTCGGACTTTCAAACCGTTGATCCCCACTAAACTCCACTATAAGGAGAAAAATCCTGGAATGTTTTCCTCAAAAACCTTAGTTTTTTTTTAACTGAAGAAAGAAAGACAGACATGAATATCTTGGATGACACAGGGTGACTAAATTATCAAGAAATTTTAATTCAGGAGTTGACAAATCTGTTAAAATGCAATATTTCACAACATCACTTTTTTATTCTAATAAAATGTAGCCTTGGTGAGAAAAAATAACTTTAAAAAAAATATATAAAAAAAAAAAAAGTTAAAAAACCCCGATCTTTTGAAATGTAATGTGTGTATACAACAGATCATAAAAACAAAAAGGTATTGCCTACCATTCCCACCAGAGTTTTTGCTAACTGTGTAATAAAACATAATATAACTCTAAACCGGAATCAAACACAAGGAACACTCCATAACACGCAATAACCCGTAAACTGTCACTGTAATTCAAAGCAAGCAACTGACGTTTAGAAGTCAAACCCCCATAAAACATTTCCCAGGCTATTCCATCAGCTCTAGATGGCATGAATCAAAGTGTTGTTAAAATAAGTAACTGGCTGCTGCAGTTATTTCTTACATAAGGAAAAAAACTGCAGCAATACAGGCATCAATTTTCAAACAACGCAAGACCCTTGTACAGCCATCCAAGAAGTAAAACCCAAAGTGCGCATTGTGTTCTGCAGTGCATTTCTTTTAACATTTCTTTCGGCTTCTTTAAGGGCTGGAGGACATGTTTAACTCAGCAAATGACTTCCTGTGTGTTCTCAACATGCATGCAGTCGCTGTCGCCCTTTTTCTCTCTGTGCTTTGAGGAAACAGAAAAGCAGAACCGCCCAGCATGGGCGACATATGATAAAAACAGCCACTGCAAGTACCTTTTCTGCTACAAACACAAAACATTTGGACCGAAAGACCTTAAATATCATGAGTTGGGCTGTCCAAAAAAAAGTGGATGAACTGAACTAGTTTGAATAAGTAAAAAAAAAAAAAAAAAATGTGGGTGACGAATGAACAAGTTTGGTTACTTTCGGTTACTTCTGAAGATGCTTTTTTTTTTTTTTTGAGGGTACGCAGGTGTGCGAGCAGGTGTGGGTATTTGAGCATTCAGGTCTAAACATGCACAGTCAGCTTGTTCTTGTTTACCCACGCTGAGAACTTTGGAGTGTATTGTTAGTGGGTAGAGAGTGTAACTCGGTGGCCAACAGCCAATAAGCAGAGGAAGACCTGTGAGCGAGTGCTGTGAGACAAAGGGCTCGTCAATGCTCACGGGGCCACAAGTGCTGTTGTGCAACACTCGGGCGTTCAGGCCGAGTGCTGTGGTGAATCACTCGTGACATACAGCTGCCTGGCAGCTTGGGCAACCGTGGGTTGCCTGGCCAGATCTCTCATGCGCTCTTCTGTTAAATATTCAAGAGCGGCAACCTTCTATCGCAGGCATGAATATTCAGTGTGTCTAATTTGTGAGCGGACCCAGCTCTTCGCCAGAGTCACGGATGCTTTCTTCTCCAGCTCAAATCCAGACGCTTCATAAACTGAGATTATGCGTGTCACAGATAAGCAGATAAAGCGTTTGCAAAAAAGACAGCCTGGCAGACTGATGCCTAATTTTTGAGACCATCCAAATCGTGCAGTTGAAAATTCAGCTTTGCTTTTGAAGGTCAAGGCAGAGGAATGCAAAAATAAACAGAAACAATAGAGGAAGGGAGGTACAGAAAAAAAAAAAAAAAAGGAATAGTGATGTTTGTTTTTTAAGAGGCATGTGACATCCTCAGGAGACAATGCTAGTACGCCACACTGTGTTATACAATATAACAAGGCTTCCAGCAGGCAAACACCTAACTATTACAAATGCAGAGTCTTTATACATAGCTTCCCAGTATGTAATAGAATCCACTAGCCACGCTTTGATAACCTGACCTAGATTGGCCATTGACCCAATACAACAACAGAATGAACACACAGGCCTTTACTGGCAGGACGTAATACAATCAATGCTAAAAAATAAAGCCACAAATACAGATGCACTGATATTAAAATTCTGGCTGATACCCATCCACCAAATTTTTCCCGTAAGAGTGGGTGCAGCCATTTGCAAATTAAATGGGCCTGGTTTCCGGAGTCATTCACTTCCAGCTATTTTTAGCTGTACAAAACAGCTTGTTTCGCTGCTTGATATTGCAAACTGGTGTGTCTTACCATATTACTTTAATGTGTTATCTTAATTATGAACACATTGCTTTGTAGTGCAAACAGTTTTACAGTTTACTGCACTTTATTATTCTCGTTATTTCCCAGAAGTCTCGCACATTCACAGAAAACGACTTGCGTATTGAAAAATAAGGTAGATAAGACAATAATTATTTTTTTATTTTTCAAATGATAACTAATAAGCGTCATATTTCTAAATATACTTAAAATGAATTTGTTTAAATTCAAAAAGTAAATTTAGGAAATCCCAGCATATTGGCATACAGTATGAAAAAATTGATAATAAATAGTTTGATATATGCTAATAATTACATGTAACACTTTTTACACTAAATTATTCTAAGGGGCCCCTAAAAGGTCATGGTTATGGGAAACAAAAAAAGATGAGAGATGAGGAAGAATTATGTTTCAGTGGTTTTGCGTTTACTTGAGAAAATTCACATGTGCTCGCAAAACTAGGGGTGGAAATAATAATAGGTGGAAAAAATATATTACAGTGCTTTTGTGAGTGAAGGCAAAGTTTCTGAGGGGAAGGCGTTTTGCAAATGAACACAGTGTTTCTAAGGTTTTGCGAACAAGTGCAAAAGTATTGAAATATAACTTTTCCTCCCATGTTATATTTTTTTCCATCACCATATCTCCTAAGCCATTCCACACAAACCTTAGAATCAAGTTTACCCTATTATATACAAAACCTTAAAACCTGAAAAAAATATAAGATATAAAGGAAACTGACAGAGCATAAAAAAGCCATAAAAAAGCATAAGCAGAAATGCACTGTAATGCATAATGCATAATAACAATTATTATAATGCACAATTATTTTCACTTTACAGCCTATGACCAATATGTGGCATTTACTCAAAATAAATGAAAAAAAATAAAAGAAAATAAACAACAATAAAATTCAGAGTATGAACAATAGACAGACAAAATATTTTTTTGCTAAAGATTACATTTACAGTGCTTTTCAGTCATTGAAGTTGTTCATTTAGCAGTGTTTTTAAAAATTAACTTTAAGGAGATAGTTCACCCAAAAATGAAAATTTGCTCATTAATTACGCTCCCTCATGGCGCTTTATACCTGTAAGACCTTTGTTCTTCTTTAGAACACAAATTAAGATATTTTTGATGAAATCCGAGAGCTTTCTGACCCTACATAGACAGTAACAGTACTACCACATTCAAGGCCCAAAAAGATAGTTATGACATTGTTAAAACAGTCCATGTGATTCAACCATAATTTTATGAAGCTACAAGAACACTTTTTAATGCGTAGAGAAAACAAAAATAATGACTTTATTGAACAATTCCTTATATTCCGTGTCAGTCTTCGACACGTTCGCTACAGTTTTGAGTGAACTATCCCTTTAAGTGAGTGTTGGATGACAAGTTGTTAAGTTGCACAAATAAACATCCAATCCTGACCCACATGGGAAAAAAAAAAACAATATAGTACCTACATAGTACCTAATATACATCTCTAAACAAAATTACATTTTATATTCTAATTAATGTCTAATTGTGTTCCCAAACATCACAATCCTCATCTACAATTGAAAATTTTCTGTTTAGCAATTCCTCTAAACTCTGAAACCTGAAAATCACGGAACTGAAACAATCATCACAGAAAATTCCAGACAAACGCACACGATTCCAGAGAAAATTCTTTACGCCCAAGATGCCTACTTTCTGCCGTGAAGATATAAAACCGTTTGCAACACTAAGTGCTCTTTTGGGGAAGGTTCAGTGCAAAAAAAATGACAGCTGCAGAGAACAAAAGAGCTGCTCCAACAAATGAGGCCCCCTCAGGAAACTCTAGTCTACCCTTAATAAGCTGAACGTTAATTAGATGCCAAAGTGGCACTTCAAACGCTCCAGTTCATTTTTTTGAGCAGCACATGAAGCGGAGAAACAGAGCGCCTGCTAATACATGAATGAGAGGGATATGGATGGGAGGATGGAGAAAGAGCTTTTACTCATTTATAATTAGCATAATCTGACCCAGAACTGGCAAGCTGAGGACATTAAAATACTTTCACCTGATAAAAAAACGTATTTCTTACCCTCTATGCTCAGTTCAAAGCACACATGGCAGAAGGAAAGCGTTCCCGTGTCCGTCTCTAGTTTACAGATACTGCAGATATTGTCATCGTTCAAGTCTATGTTCACAAAGTGCTCCTCTTCCTCCATGGCGTTTCTGCAAAGCAAACAGAACAATCAATTTTAATCTCACTGGAGCTTCAACTGATATTGATACATATTTAATGGACAATCAATATCACGCTACCAATCAGATCACTTAATTATGTTTCAATCATGACATTTCCACTTCTGTGACTCAACATTAAGTTCTCAGGAAAACATTAACACATAAGCAAGAGCACAGAAAGTTTTTACCCCCATATAAATATAATGCAATATCAAGATAAGGGAAAAAAAAAAAAAAAAAAAAAAACATGAACAGACAAGGTCAGATTAACAAGATAGATGAGAAAACATTCAGAACACAACGGGTGTTAGAAGCTGCTGTGCTTCTGCAATTTATTATGCCCAGTTTTACAACAGTCTCTTTCTTGGATTCCTGTGAAGCCAAAGGACTCTAGTGTCCAGTGTTTACACAACTAAATTTCCTTTGCTCAAGCCTTACATAAAGCCCCTTTCCAGCCTGTTGAGTTTTCAAATTCGGCTACAATCTGGAGATAATCAAGAAGACTTTGTCCATCACAGCCAAACCACTAATGCACACAACCATTTCATACTGTAAACAATTTGATACACTATCAGTCAAAGGTTTTTGAACAGTAAGTTTTTTATGTATTTTAAAGACGTCTCTTCTGCTCTCCAAGCCTGCATTTATTTGATCCAAAGTACAGTAAAACAACTTTTAAATATTTGTACTATTTAAAATAGCTGTTTTCTATTTGAATATATTTTCAAATTTAATTTATTCCTGTGATTTCAAAGCTGATTTTTAGCACCATTACTTTAGTCACAATCATTTTAATATTCTGATTTGCTGCTCAAAAAAACATTTATTAGAATTATGTTAAAAACTGCTGAGTAGAATTTTCAGGTTTCCTTGATGAACAGAACGCTCATTTATCTGAAATAAAAATCTTTTGTAACATTGTATGTGTTTATCATCACTTTTGATCAATTTAAAGCATCCTTGCTAAATAAAAGTATTAATTTCTATAATTTCCCCCCCCCTCCCCAAAAATAATTATACTGACTCCAAGTTTTTGAATGGTATAGTATAAAATGGTGCAAAAGCTTTTTGTTTCAGATAAATGCTGGTCTTTGGATCTTTCTATTCAAAGAATCCTGAAAAAAAATTTTTTTTTAAATAATTATGATAATAAAAATGTTTCTTGAACAGCAAATCAGCATATTAGAATGATTTCTGAAGAATCATGTGAGACTGAAAACTGAAGTACTGATGCTGACAATTTAGCTTTGAAAACAGGAATAAATTACATTTTTAAATATATTCAAATAGAAAGCACAATATTACACTGTTTTTTGCTGTATTTTGGCAAAAGAAAATTCTTTAAAAAAAAAACATTAAAAATCTTACTGTTTAAAACCTTTTGACTGGTAGTGTACATTAAAAAAAAAACTTAATATTAAAAATTGTATGTAAAATACATATATGGAAAAATATACGTTTCCACCACAAGATAAAAATAATAAATAAAGTTAATCGCAACTTTTTACCTCACAATTCTGACTTTTTTCTATAAATCTGATTTGTGGCAAACTATTGAAAGAAAACAAATGGTCAAAATGTTGAAATTAAAAAGCCAAAATTACCTTTTTTCAGTATGTGGCTGGGCAAAAAACAATTACGAGATCAGAAAAATCAGAATTGCAAGATATAAACTCAGAATTTGAACCTTTCACTCAGAATTGCAACAAAAGTCAGAATTTGTAAGACAAAAAGCTGGAATTAGCCGTTTTATTTTTTTCTATAGCAGAAACAGGGTCATATATAGTGTAGCAATATTTACTCAGTTTCATGTTTTTAGAACAGAACATCATAATTAAATTCACTTCAGACATTTACACAACCTTTACGATTAAATGACCTTCCATGACTTTTCCCCCAGCTTTTAAAATTGCCTGGAATTTTCCCTTACTTTGGGACACCTGTATAAACAAATTTCTCTACTTTTCAACAGGTCCAAACAAGTTACAAAAGACTGATGATCCCTTTTAAACATGGTTTCCTTTAGATCAAATAATTCTTTCTAGCTCTTTGTTTATACCACAAACAGATGAAAGTTTGAAACTGTGTCAAGCGTGGGCTCATGTAGAACTCCATCTGATTATGAAGTCTTTAAACTGCAAAACAACTTAAGGACAAGACATTGTGTCTCAAAACCTAGTGTGCTGCCTTGTCAGCTCAAAAGTGCTGCACATGTGACCACAAATGCTGTCTAGGTAGTCAGCATACTAGGCTATGAGACACAGCCAGTGTGATCGTTTACTTAAGGTAATTGGTTCATGTTGTTCTAAACTTACAAAACATTTTGTGAATATTTTTTCTATTAATTTCATTTGTTGACTGTTCAAAGTAAACGTCACACATCACTTAAACTAAAAAAAAACAACATATTGTTGGACCAAAGCAAAGCTTGAAATGTAGATTTGACATTAAACAATCAACACAAAAGCTAACATCATATTTCAGATTGATTTCACTTCTGTTTAACATATAAAAGTTAACTTTATTGGGTTAGAACCAGCATCGTAATCAGATTAAAGTGGACAGAAGTTAACCTAACAACAACAAAGCTTAAGGATTTTCCCTACTTAAAACACACACATTTTGATAAACCTGTTGACCGAAAGCGTTATTAACACAATATTAGATGGATAAAATATTCAAAATACCAGTTTTCAAGACATTTTGTTTTGAAATATATCGACATCGCCAGCCGAAAGAACAGCGTAGACCCGTTATCTAGCTGTGTACCTATTTCTCACAATAAAAAAAACCCTGAAAACGTCACCTTCTCGAAAAACACACGATACCCACAGACATTATCGACGTTTATTACCTTATCCGTTACGTTGTCAGAAGAAATTTCGAGACAATCCAGAAAGAAACAGAGGGAAATTGGCTGACCTTAGAGGTAAGCCACGCTGGTAGAGCGGCGGGTGTTGTTATTGAAGCGGACTGCAAGCAGCTACAAGTACAGCAACGACAAAGAACAAGCTAGCAGTAGCCACTCAAGCCACTCTAGCAATCCCGCGATGTTCGATCACGTGCTATGGGTTCGCGCCTCTGATTGGTTCTGTGATCTTGTTTGCGCTTGGGACGCTGTTAGCAATACGCGTTATTGGACGCTGTCCACCGAAGCAGAGTGGTTAGGCTAGTCAGTATCATCATTTCATGTAAAGAGTGGGTGAGGGTAACATTTCGTCACGATTCGTTACTTCTTTAAGCGGAGTTACATTTTTTTTGTACATATACACTACCAGTCAAAAGTTTTTGAACAGCACGTTTTTAACGTTTTTAAAAAAGTCTCTTCCGCTCACCAAGCCTGCATTTGTTTGATCCAAAGTATAGCAAAAACATTAAACATTTGAAATATTTTTACTATTTAAAAAAAAATGTAATTATGATTTCAACTGTAATTGTGATCTCAAACCTGAATTTTTAACATCATCACTCCAGTCACATGATCCTTCTAATCATTATAATATTCTGTTTTGCTGCTCAAAACATTTATTATTATTATTATTATTATTATTATTATTATTATGTTGAAAAATGCTGAGTAGAATTTTTTCAGGTTTCTTTGATGAATAGAAAGTACAGCATTTATCTGAAATAGAAATATTTTGTAACATTATAAATGTCTTTATCATCACTTTTTGATCCATTCCTCCTTGCTAAATAAAAGTATTAATTTCCCCCCTCCCCCCCAAAAAAAGCTTTTGAATGGAATAGCGTATAAATGTTACAAAAGCTTTTTATTTCAGAAAAATGCTGACCTTTAGATTCTTCCATTCATCAAAGAATCCTGAAAAAAAAATACTCAACTGTTTTAAATATTGATAAAAAATAATAATAATAACAGCAAATCAGCATATTAGAATGATTTCTGAAGGATCGTGTGACACTGAAGACTAGAGTGATGATGCTGAAAAGTTTGCTTTAATCACAGGAATAAATTACATTTTAAAATCTATTCAAATAGAAAGCAGTTGTTTTAAATAGTAAAAATATTTCACAATATTACTGCTTTTGCTGTATTTTGGATCAAATAAATGCAGGCTTGGTGAGCAGAAGAGACTTCTTTAAAAAAAAAAATTCAATCTTTTGACTGGTAGTGTATCGACTTTTTATATTCGTTAGTTACCTACTTAATTTTAATCAACATGAGTGAGTTGCTGCTTAATTAGGAAAAAAGAAGGACAAAACACACATATGGAAATTATATAACTATAATATCATTTGTAGCGTTTTAAAAAAGGGCTGCCATTTATTATAAATATTAGAACAGACTATGAGAGAGATAGAAATCTACGCTACGCTCTACTTTTACGTTGTTTTAGATCAGCTTTCTCTAGTTTCTTGCCAAGCCTGATGCTTTTGCGTCTTTTGAACGTATTTTCATCGGTAGACTAACTATAAATATACGAACTAGTCACTTTTGTCTGAAACATACTTTCTCACTATTAATTAATTGTTTTGAAACTGTTGTATAAAGCGAAATTAAAATTACAATTTTACATTTTACATTTCTTATATATATATATATATGCCAATTCAAACAATTCTATTTGATTTTATTTAACTTTTTTTTTTAATCATAATTAATGAAAAGCACAATCATATTGCCTCCAGCATTTGCTTACACGGGGAATTCCAGAAAGGAATTTCTCTCTCTCTCTCCCTTTCCTCACTTCACGTCAAAGCGAATCGCTTCTTTTGCTTTCGATTTTCCGTTCTTCCACCCTTCCGTCGAAGTCTGTAAAGTTAAACCCTTACGTAACTGAAATGGCACTAGAAACAGCGCTACACGTGTCTTTATGAATGTCCAATCAAGACAGCTATTCTGCTGAGGATCCCATTATTGTCACTCCATTCTGCTTTGATATAAAAATAAATGGCTTGTGCTTTCATCATGTTCCAGTTTCCACGGGCCCTCATTTGGCACTCAGCATCACTGTCATCCTCATAGACAGACTGTCTGTGTGAGTGAGTGAATGAGTGCTCGTGCCAAAATCCCCTGCTGCATCCACAGTCTCCGTCCATGTGCAGAACTGTTTTTAATAGAGTCATTATGGCAAATCAATTGAACAATACAACTGTTAGGAGCACAATTAAAAGATAAAAGAGAGAGATTCTTTTCATGTTATCTGTAGACTCGCTTCCCAATTCTCGATTAGGCTAATTAGTAACTAATACAAAATGTGACAAATTCGTGAAGCAATATGAAACGTTTTTGGTAATGCTATTGATAAGGCTTCCTCTATTGGTCTGTGTTGTCCATTTATTTGTTCGTTCATTCATTCATTCATTCATTCATTGTTACATGTGGAGTTTTGTGCAGATGCTCTTTAATGTTATCCTGTGTGTACAGAACCATGTTTTCGCATTAAAATAAAAGGTATGCACTTCCTGCATCCATAAACAGAGCTTGAGCACCGACCTCTGGCCAGATAAGATACTGCAACATTTACTCATATTACTTAACAGCATTCTCATACAGTATATTGTAATCTGGCAGCTGGCATAACATGTGACCGGAGATATAACCACTATAATTGTGAACAATTACCAGTAGAGACCAACAGAGTCTATTACAGTTTCCATTGAAACCAATAAAATTCCCATTATAACCAGTAAAGCCATGACAAATTCTGTGATGGTTTCTATTGTTTTTTGGTTTGTTTGTTTGTTTGTTTGTTTCCCAGCAGGGAGTGTCTTGCAGAATTGGGTTGCATGCTATGTCCTTTTTTTTTTTTTTGAAATGTCTTTTCCTCATATACACTACCAGTCAATAGTTTTTTATTGTTTTTTTTTAAACGAAGTCTCTTCTGCTCACCATTTATTTGATCCAAAGTACAGCAAAAACAGCAGTAAAATTCTGAAATATTGTTACTATTTAAAATAACTCCTTTCTTTTTGAATATATTTTAAAATGTAATTTATTCCTGTGATCAAAGCTAAATTTTCAGCATCATTACTCCAGTCTTCAGTGTCACACGATCCTTCAGAAATCATTCTAATATGTTGATTTGCCGTTCAAGAAAGATTTTATTATTATTATCAATATTTAAAACAGTTTGGTACTTTTTTTTCAGGATTCTTTGATGAATAGAAAGATCCTGAAACATCAGCATTTGAAATAAAAAGCTTTCGTAACATTATACACCATTCAAAAGCTTGGAGTAAGTATCATTTTATTTATTTATTTATTTTTATTCAATAATACTTTTATTTAGCAAGGACGCTTTATTTTGATCAAAAGTGATGATAAAGACATTTATAATGTTACAAAATATTTCTACTTCAGATAAATGCTGTTTTTCTGAACTTTCTATTCATCAAAGAAACCTGAAAAAAATTCTACTACTGTTTTCAACATAACAATAATAATAATAATACATGTTTTTGAGCAGCAAATCAGAATATTAGAATGATTTCTGAAGGATCATGTGACTGGAGTGATGATGCTAAAAATCAGCTTTGAAATCACAGGAATAAATTACGTTTTAAAATATTAAAATAGAAAGCAGCTATTTTAAATAGTAAAAATATTTCAAAATTGTACTGTTTTTGCTGTACTTTGGATCAAATATATGCAGGTTTGGTGAGCAGAAGAGACTTCTTTAAAAAAACATTAAAAATCTTACCGTTCAAAAACTTTTGACTGGTAATTATGCATGATATATTTATGGCCTCATATTAATTAAGAAACTACATGGATTATTAGTACTTTTTATCACCTCAAAATCATTTGAGTGAACTGGAATAAACCTAAAGGAGATTAAAAATGGCGAAAAACCTTTTAAGCGCCAAATGATGCCGAGGAAAATTTTCACTCGCAACTTTAAAAATGTGAGATTTTGCCAACTAAATATTCTTTTCAGAAAGACGTTACGTCAGCTGAACAATCAGTATGTTATGCTGCGTTCACGCCATATCGTAATTACCGTAATTTCGACATGACAACATGTGACGTTCTACTCGGAGCTGTTCACGTCCTCAGACTCCGAATTATGCTTTTCTATGGCAACACTATCAACGCCTAAACAGAGCCTACGTTGGTCAGGTGGTCATAGCTCTCAGAAGACTCCCAGGTCACAAATTGTAATTACTAGTTGTACGAGGACGTGAACGCTTTTTACAAGTTGTAATCTCGTAATTACGGGAATTCCGATATGGCGTGAACGCACCTTTGTAACGTTACCTCGTTTTCATTCCTTAAATTAAATTAAATTAAATATGGCGCTTCCCTGACTAAGTTCTACAGCAGCTAAAATGTACACGTACAATGCATATTAACATACATTTATGTGAAAATACAGATTTAAAAAAGTTTGATAGTTTCCCTGCAGACATTTTGATAACAAAAGCGCATAAAAATAGCCTTTGAACCACAATTAAATTAGTAATCGATGATTGCAGTGAACGCAATCCCACATGATAGCGTTACAAACGGCATAAAAAACCTAAAAAAAACCCAGAATGTTCTAACGGAGTTGCATATTTACTTCTATTTTTCTTTCCACAAGGTGGGGCATCGAAGTGGGAGAGGAGGAGAGCATCGGGCTGATTAATTTGTGTACTCAAGGAAGAAGAATGCAATTCAAGTCAGATCTTGCACACAAGACATCCTCAAGGAAACACCTGTATGTTCAAGGCGTCAGTCTATTACTCACCCTGACATCACCCATTTCAGAAGCTTGTTTTAACAGTTTGCTTTTTATACTTGAATTGAATTTCATCACTTCTGTATACACGATGGAGAACAAAACGACCCTCAGATGGAAGGAATGGAATCTTGTTTATGCCGTTTTGATCTTTTCAAATGCTTAATAAGACACCTCTCAGAATCTGATGACATTTCTTGACCTTCAGCTGAAAAGGCACCATTTTATGCAAGAAGTGGGGCCAACTGGGCCACAAACGGTAGCACATATAGATTACAATAACTATATTCAGCTCTTTCCTGTTTGCAGAGCTAGTCAATGAGTAACTTTCCATTAGTACATTTGTGAGTATGTGCCGTATATGTCAGACACCAGCTCATAAATCAGTGAATTCATCAGCACTGGTTCTGCTATCCGCTGAGTGATGTTTGTACATGTCCACGTGTGTACGCAAGCACGTTCGAGCCTGTCGCTGCACTTTAAAACATCATCTCACAACCTGTCAGACGAGCCCTACCGGTTTTGAAGAAAAAAGTGGAAGAGGCTCCATATTGTGGCTCCGTCGCTGTCTTTTTAAGATAATGAGGTGGTGGCGGTGTGTCACACACTTCTGAACAGTAAGCCATTGTTTTAGATCTGTTGCTTTTCCTCTGATGGATGTTGTCAGGCTTCCTCCTGACACTGAAGTGATGAACATATTTTAGTATCCAAAAATGCACAGACAACATATACTTCATATACATGTGATGCACTTTAATTTTCCATCAAATATAAAAGTGTGCAAATATAAAACTGTGCAAACACTATGGATAATTGAGAGATATCATTTTTGTGTACAAAAGAGAAATAATGCAGCTTTATCAACTAATTACAAAAGGTAAAACCTGAAAAAGGTGTTGGCATTGGATTACTGACTGGTTTGCTACGGAAGATTTCATTTGTACAGATGCATAGATATGAACAACGACAACACAGAATCACATCCAAAAGACCCAGAGTTCACAAGCAGTTTAAAGCCCTAGCAATTAAGAGACTGTCTGTTCCAGACAGTGAAGGGTAATGACGGCTACGCGCCCCTTGGCATTAAACAGGGCTCGGCGCAGTGGTTTTACAGAGCGATGAAAAGATAAAGAGGTCTCAGGAATGAGCCAATGGCCTGAACATGAGGGTACATGGGATATGGCCCTCCCCCCATACGTCTACCCACACCTGTGATCTTCCTGAGGGCACATTCCCATGGAACGAGCCAAATGGTTCTATAAATCCACATCTCTTTTAGAGTGAACCATTTTAATTATATAATTGGCCTTACAGCATTGCCATTTCTGTTTAAATTATAGCTTTGAAGTCCTGATATAGGGTAAGCTTATTCTAATAGGCTATAATAGAAACGTCTAAACAATTTTGGGTTTGCTTGCATTGCATCAACAGCTACTGAACTCTGGTAACAAGAAGAGGAAGAAGAAAACAATGAAATCATAGACATAAAGTTGAAGTCAAAAGTTTACACACACCTTGCACAATCTGCTAAATGCTATTTTACCAAAATAAGGATCATATGAAATGCATGTTATGTTTTTATTTAGTGCTGACCTGAATATTTCACATAAAATATGTTGAAAATATTTTACCTGGGAGGTAAAAACTTTTGAAATCTTCTGAAGGGCAATACTAAATGGAAAAAAATATGATATTTAGCCAAAAAATTTACACATCCTCATTCCATTCAAAAGTTTTCACCCCTGTCTCTTAATGCATAGCTTCTCCTTTTGGAGCATCAGTGAGCATTTAAACCTTCTGTAATATTTGCATATGAGTCCCTCAGTTGTCCTCAGTGTGAAAAGATGGATTCCAAAATCATACAGTCATTTTTGGAAAGGGTTCAAATACACACACACAAAAAAACAAAAAAAAAACAACAAAGAAGACTTTTCTGAAGAACAGCAGGCAGTTCTGTTTAGGACGAACAAGGATATCACGAACAACTATCAAACAAACAAACAAAAAAAGTGGACCATTCAGGTAAGAACACAGTATTAAGGATCAAGAGTATGTAAAATTTTGAACAGGGTCATTTTATAAATTCAGCTATTGTTTTCTCTGTGTAAACATCTTTCATGTGAAATATCTTATTCAGGTCAGTACTAAATAAAAAATAACATGCATTTTGTATTATCCCTCTTATTCTGGTAAAACAATTACCATTTTGCAGATTCTGCAAGGCGTATGTAAACTTTTGACTTCAACTGTACATCAAAACAGCAATGAAAGGAAGTGAAAGGAAGTACAATATCCAGGCTCTATCTACAGTACCGATATATATACATAAATGCATTTTCACTCACAAAATAACTATTATTAAGGAGGAAAGCCAATAAGAGCCCAAACCCTGGAGGAAACAAGTAATTACAATATGTACATTAAATCCTAGTGGATAATATGTCCCTCTTTTCCAGCATCTGTCAGTTTTTATAGAAAGAGGGAGAAAGTGTCTGTGAGTATATTGGCAAGGGTTCCTGAAGTCCATGAGGTGAAACCCCAGCAGGACCCTCAACAAAGTGCCGATTCGCACGGCGCGTCTACAGGGATTCGTGTGGTGTCAGTGTTTTTGTGACTGGTGAGTTTCAGAACGACCACTTTCCTTTGGAGTTTTGTCGGGGTGAGGGGATTTGGACTCTCCGGCTCTGATTCCGACGTGTAGTCTAGCGAATGTTCTCCGGCGGGACGCGGAGACAGCGGTGCGGCATCGGCGCCACGTTCGAGCAGGACGCAGATTACGTCTTTGTAGCCACCGCGTACAGCCAGGTGAAGCGGAGTGAATCCGTTCCGCTCTTGAGTGTTAGCGAGATCGGGGCAGCTCCTCAGAAGCTCTTTGAGAACCTCGCAGTGGCCGTTCTCGGCAGCCAGATGACATGCTGTGCGAAGGCCGTGGTTGACGCTTTCAGGGTCGGCGCCCTCCAACAAAAGCATTTTAACTGTCGGAAGGTGGCCTTTCTCCGCGGCCAGGTGCAAGGCGGTGCAGCCGTTGGCTGTTCGGCCATTGATCTCAGCGCCGTGCTTCACGAGCAGCCTTGAAGTGCTGGTGTGGCCGGTTTCCGCAGCTATGTGAAGCGGACTGTGCAAGCCGTCGGAGGTGAGGTGCACATTGGCACCGAGCTCCACCAGGATCCGTGCCACTCGGTACTGCCCCCTTTGAGATGCCAGATGCAGTGCAGTGCGCCCATCTGACGTTTGCCCATCAACATCTGCACCTGCCTGTTTCACCAGGAGCTTTACAATTCCCAAATGCCCTTTCCAGGCAGCCAGGTGTAGCGCCGTCCAGTCGTCTTTACCCTTCACGTGGACGTCAGCTCCGCGACTTAGCAAGACCCTCACCACGTTCTCCTGTCCGTGGTGGCAGGCGATATCCGTCGGCGTGCGTCCCTGAGCATCTGTTTCGTTAATGGAAGCGCTGCGGTCTAGAAGTAAACGGGTTAGGGCTTCGTCGCCGTTCTGTGCTGCGAAGTGTAGAGGTGTGTACTGGTCCTCGTCCTTGGCGTTGACATTTGTTGTTTTGCGGCTCAGGAGAATCTCAGACACTCCCTTTAGACGCTTTTCAGCGGCCAGGTGGAGGGGCGTGGCTCCGTGGATATTGGGCAAGTTAGGGTTGCAGTTGCTAAGTAGCAGAAACTTAACCGCCTCCTCATTGGCCAGACTCACAGCGAAGTGGAGCAGGTTGCAGCCACCCTCCAAGAGCAAGTCAACATCTTGTGGTTGGAGGATTTTCATCAGCTTGGCGATGTCCTCAGTGCGAATGGCTTCACAAAGCTTCTTCTTCTGTAACTCACTGGAGTCTACGTAGTACATAAACAGTGAATAATAATAAAAATGAGTTAATTAGACATTTTTACGATTGTCAGATTCATCAAGTTTTTGCTCAACATATCTCTGATCATCAGTGTTGGTGAGTAACAAATGTAATGGGAGTTAAGTAATCAGATTACTTTTTCAAGTAACTAGTAATGCATTACTTTTTAAATTTAGAGTTACTTTTTTAAATTAGTAATGCCAGTTACTATGTTTTCCCATTTATTCATTGACAACTCTCCAAGTTGAGAGAAATTGAAACTGAAGTTCAGAGGCAGAGCCACTTCCTTCAGCCTGAGGCTTATTAATTTTCACTTTTTGTGTAAACGGGTCTTTACAGTTGCCAGAAATATAGCTTTTGGGTTTTTTGTTATTAATAAACAAATAAGCAAGACCAGCCCATGTGACAAAAAGTAACGCAAAAGTAATGTAACACATTACTTTCCATAAAGAGTAACTAAGTATTGCAGTTATTTACGTTTTTATGGAGTTACTCAATACTGTAGTGCATTACTTTTAAAGTAACTTTCCCCATTTCCAAAACCAAATCCAAAAACAAGTAAAAAAAAAAATTAATAACAAAACAAACAAACAAACAAACAAAAAAAAAATCAAAAAACTAAAAAACTAAAAAAAAATGTGAAAAAAAAAATCAAAGCAAAACAAAAAACAACTAAAAATAAATCTAAAATAAAATAAACAAAACACAAAATAAAAGACAAATAAAAGCTAAACAAAAAGCAACACAAAGCAAATAACAAAAAATAAAATAATATAAAAAAAATAATATGAACTTGACAAAAAGTAACGTAACGCATTACTTTCCATAGAGTAACTAAGTAACACAATTAGTTACTTTTTTTATGGAGTTACTCCATATTTCAATGCATTACTTTTAAAAGTAACTTTCCCCAACACTGCTGATGATCAACAATATTTCCAAAACTAAATCCAAAACAAGTAACAAAATGAAAAACAAAACAACAACGAAAAAAAACAAATAAACAACTCAAAACAAAACAAATAACAGAAAAACTTGAAATAAAATTTACAAAAAAACCCAAAGCAAAACAAAAATAAAAACCAAACAACAAAAAAATAACAAAATAAACAAAACATAATAAAAAAACAAATAGAAGCAAAACAAAAAGCAACACAAAACAAAAAATAAAGTAAAAAATAAATAAAATAAAATAATCTTATGTATATTATACAAAAAAAGTGACAAAAAGTAACACAAAAGTAACATTACTCCATAAAGAGTAACTAAGTGACACAATAAGTTAAGTTTTTAAGAGTAATGCATTATTTTTAAAAGTAACTTTCCCCAACACTGCTGATGATCAACAATATTTGCAAAACCAAATCCAAAACAAAATAAAAAAACAAAACAACAACAAAAAACAAATAAGCAACTCAAAACAAAACAAATAACAAAATAAAAATGTAAATAAAATTTACAAAAAAAATAAAAAATAAAAATAAACAAAACAATAAAAACCAAATAGAAGCAAAACAAAAAGCAACACAAAACAAATAACAAAAAATAAATAAAATAAAATAATCTTATGTATAGTATACAAAAAAGTGACAAAAAGTAACGTAAAAGTAACATAACACATTACTTTCCATAAAAAGTAATGCAATTAGTTATACTTTTTTATTGAGTAACTCAATATTGTAATGCATTACTTTTAAAAGTAACTCTCCCCAACACTGCTGACAAAACCAACTCAAATATAAAAAAAAGACAAAAAAAAAAGAAATTTGCAAAAAAAAAAAAAAAAAACAACCCAAACAACTAATAAATAACAAAACAAACAAAACACAAAAAATAGATAGCAACACAAAAATAAATAAATAAATAAATAAAATAACCTTGTGTATATTATACAAAAAAAAAAAAAAAAAAAAAAAAAAATAGTGAGTTATTCTCTTACCATTCACAGCATTTTCCTTCTCAAAGGACAATGTAATCGAGCCTTGGGATGAGAAAGCTGAGTCTACGGAGGAGATGCCTGACAGTCTCTTGCTGGTGTTGTCTTTGCTCTCAAGGGACTCTTCTTTGACATTGCTAAAACTGCGAGACAAGCCGGAGTCAATCTGACACAGCAGCTCAGACAGGCTGTAGTCTTTCTCAGGTAACATGGCTGACTTTGGCCTCACCAGCTTTTGGTTGTTAGTCTGTATGGGAAGAAATATAGAACATATTGTTTGTAAGAGAGCAATGAAAATTGACAACAATGTTTTTATATTTTAGAAACAATGGAGGGCTTATAAATGAATAAATCACTGACTGTACATGCAAACAGTTAATTCAAATGCGCAACATTTTGACAAATGAAGGAGAGTGTATTCTTCCTAACATAAACTGTTTCATAAGCTCACACAGAAAATGACAAAGAAGTTCTGCTAAAGCAATGCAGTTCGGTGGCATTCTCTGTCATTGATGAAAGACTGTCATCTTGGTCAAACATTTACACTATGTACCTAGACTAAAACAAACAAATACCAAAGAGTTGCCTAATAAGTGAGGGACAGGAAGTCTAAACCTAACTGCAGGTCAATCTAAATGACTCATATGAACATAACCTGCTGGAAACACTGCTTTACGTAGTGCACAGCATGACAGCGGAACAAGATTAGTTAAGATTCATGCATAGCGATGCATCTGATATTACCTGTTCACTGGAGGCTGGGGCAGGGCAAGGGGAACAGTCTGGTTCTGATGAAACGGAAGCTCTGGACTCGTCATGCGGTTTGGTGCACAGCTCCTCGGCCTCCGAAGTGATCTCTGTAGAAAGCGAACAATGTTTTAATGAACAATGATAGTGAAGTCTGGTATACCTCTACTTCCTGAAATTACAAAACCTGTTCAATAAAAAAATTAACCAAAGAACAGAAATAGCACAGTGTGTCATGACAATTGGTTTGGTTGCCTGGCATATTTTGTCATGTCACTGTTGCAATGCAACTTTGCTTCCTGTGACTCAGGAGGTTCATTACTGGTGTGATCGAAGTGAGAGACGCTCACCTTGAAAACTGGGTCTGGCTTCGGGGGAATGTGCCCAGCATTTCTGCATAAGGGACAGGAACCCTGAGCAGGCCTGAGGACGACTACGGGGAATAACGCTGAGATCCGGACGAACGCCCTTCACCACTTTCACCATTATGTGCAGGATGTTGTTTTCTCCTATGAAACAGAACAAATAAAGCATTAGTTTATTCGCCACACAACATAAAATAAAAAACACAACGTCATAATTCACCACAAAACTCAAAAGAAAGAGAAAACAGATTTTGTATTACTAAAAAATAAATGTAATAAAATCTAATTTTTTAATTTCCATTATTGTTATATTATTGTAATGTTTGACGATGCTTTTTTCCAAGTAAAAATCATAAATTAAGCGCAAAAACTAAGTCTACAGTCATTTGTGAGTACAACAGTTTAAAGCTGAGGTCAAAAGTTCACATACTCCTTGCAAAATCTGCAAAATGTTAATTATTTTACCAAAGTAAACAGGTTCATACAAAATGCATGTTATTTAGTACTGACCTGAATAAAATATTTCACATGGAAAATGTTTACATAAATAAATTTATAAAAATGACCCTGCTCAAAAGTTTACATACACTTGATTCTTAATACTGTGTTGTTACCCGAATTATCCACAGCTGTGTTTTTTTTTTTTTTTTAGTTATAGTTGTTCATGAGTCCCCTTGTTTGTCCTGAACAGTTAAACTGCCCGCTGTTCTTTAGAAAAATCCTTCAGGTCCCACAAATTCTTTGATTTTCCAGCATTTTTGTTTATTTGAACCCTTTCCAGCAATGACTGTATGATTTTGAGATCCATCTTTTCACACTGAGGACAACTGAGGGACTCATATACAACTATTACAAAAGGTTCAAACGCTCACTGATACTCCAGAAGGAAACACGATGCATTAAGAGCCAGGGATGTAAACTTTTGAACAGAATGAAGATGTGTACATATTTCTTATTTTCAGATACTACAGAAAATACTTAAGGTGTATGTAAACTTTTGACTTCAACTTTAAATTTAAATATTGTTCTTTTTTATATTAATATTCTATACTAATAAGCATGGAGGGGGGCTTTATTAAAAAATAGACCATTTTTTAATACATTTTTGGTGTGGGAGTGGAAAAAAACCCCAAAGATCCTGACCAGAAAAAAATCAACACTTCTGACAGAGGTTGCTAATTTCATATCCTGCGATTTCAACTTTCATTGTAAATCAGGATGTTGTTTATGTTCCTTTTAGAAAGGGTTGTTGGGCAGCCAAATGTTTCCATTCACTGGTGCCAAACTCTATTGACATAACTTTTTCGTTTCATTCTTTCACACTGAATTCTTGTAACTGCTGGTTACTAAAAAAACATCCATATTTACCTGGAAATCACGACTAGATAAACACACAGACACTCCCTCTTAGAGAGCCAGTTAGATTGAAATAAATGCCAAAAATCCATGTTTACCGGACCTGATGCTGCCCATCATAAAGTTAAACAATAATAAGGGTTCCACATACTCTCAATACCAAGGCACACTTTGAAAGACTTTGAAAGATTTTATTCATTTTCTTACCTTGATATGGCTTCTTCTGAGTCAGGATTCCCCAAATAACAATGGAAAAACTGTAAAACAACAAATGCGTGTTAGACAACATTGACAAACAGAAACTGATCTCATATTTCAGTTTGATCTGGGTTACAATTTGCACAACAACAGCGATTCAAAATGGCTGACCTGTACACATCGTGTTTAGTGTCAGAGATTCTGTCTTTTTCTATGATCCTCTCTGGAGGAAGGTAGGCGATGGTGCCACAAAAGCCATCGCGGCTAATATCGTCGTTCCTCGCAAAACCGTTCCACCTTGCCAGGCCGAAATCAGAAATCTAAAACGAAGAACACAAAGAATTTGGCAAAAGTTAAAAGTGTTTAGACTTCACATTTTAAATCAAATTAGATTTTCAGATCAGAGGTTTTTTTTCAAGTGTTACTTAATTAGATTTTTCCAGAAAGTCACCTACAGGTAGGGAAGCCCTGATTTTTCTGTAAATGCACGCACGCATATGTAGGCGTGTGTGTGCCAGCCCTTCATTAACACTGCCTAGCTTTAGCTTGTTCAGACTGGTCCGGGATACATGTTTACATCCAGCCTTTTCAATCCGACATGACGATTCCCACCCATCCCTCGTGACACCTGCTTACTCATCTATGGGAAGGCTGGATATAAACGGGATAAAGCATGGGAAAGCTTTTCAACCCTCAGGGAATTTTCTGGAAAGGTATGTGGGGACCGTGAAAAGAAAATGATAAGTGTGCCCTTCCCCCCGTCACTTTTGAAATCCTCATGAATTTTCCCGTACAGATGATCTGACACGGCCGAGATTAGAACTGTTGTTCAGTCGTCAACACGAGATTAAGATTAAAATCCATCACGTTGACTGGATGTTTTTATGAACATGAAACACATAATCTAGAACACATAACACATAATCTGTTTATTTTTTCAGTGAAATTGACTTTCAATTCGATTCAAACATCATAATCGTATGACTATGTGTTTCCCAAACTGTGATTAATAATATGCATTGCTTAGAACTTCATTTTGACAACTTTAAAAGCAATCTTCTCAATATTTTGATTTTTTTTTTTTTTTTTTTCACCCTCAGATTCCAGATTTTTAAATAGTTGTATCTCGGCCAAATATTGTCCTATCCTAACAAACCATACATCAGTGAAAAGCTTATTTATTCAGTTATTCGGATGATGTATAAATCTCAATTTCAAAAAATTTACCCTTATGACAGGTTTTGTGGTCCAGGGTCAAATATGAAATCATAATCTTGATAACTAAAATGTAGCTGCATATTTTATTTTAGTGAAAATGACTTTCAATTCGATGCAAACATCATAATCATTTCGTTTCCCAAACTGGGGTTTGTAAAAGAAATGCAGGTTCATTGATGAAAATCTACTAATAAATTAAAATATGTAAAATTAAAGGAATCATCTCAATTAATTAAGTAAAGTATGGAGTGCCACAAGGATCTGTCTTAGGCCCACTAATAAGCTACTCCTAAATATAATTTAGAACGATTTTGTAACGAGAAAAGCGCCATACAAATAAACATGAATTGAATTAAAATAAAATAAAAAAAAAACACAAAAAAAATGAAATTTTGCATTTGTTTTCATGAACATATGAACACATATTCTAGATACTAATTTTTTTTTTTGTAAAACTGACTTTCAGTTTGATCTAAACATCTCAATTGTTCCTTTAAGACAATTTGTCAAACTGGGGTTTGCAAAAGAAATGCAAGGGGTTTTTGATGAAAATCTACTAATAAAATGTAAAACTAAAATAAAAACATTAAAAACAAGGAATCACCTCAATTAACGCCAGTAAAGTATGGAGTGCCGCAGTGATCTGTCTTGGGCCCTCTCATAAGCTACTCCTAAATATAATCTAGAATGATTGCAATGATTTGTACTGAGAAAAGCACTTTACAAATAAATGTGAATTGAATTGAATTAAAATGTAAAAAAAGAAAAAAAAAAAAAAAAAAAAAAAAAAAATTTTGTTTACCTGCATGTGACGATTAATCAGCATCAGTGAATTTGATTATGTGAATGTGTTGTGAAATTTTTTAAAGCAGAAGTCCACTTCCAGAATGAAAATTGACAGATAATGTACTCACCCCTTGTCATCCAAATTGTTCATGTCTTTCTTTCTTCAGTGATAAAGAAATTATGTTTTTTGAAGAAAACATTTCAGGATTTTTTTCCATAAAGTGAACTTACAAAATGCAGTTTAAATGTGGCTTCAAACGATCCCAAATGCGGTTCAAATGATCCCAGCCGAGGAAGAAATGTCTTATCTAGTGAAACGATCGGTTATTTGCCTGAACTGTTTTTTTCCGGTTCATGACAGTTAGGGTATGTCGAAAAACTCCCATCTCATGTTCTCTCTCAACTTCAAAATCGTCTTATATCGCTGTTTTACCTTTTATATTAAGAGTGTTCGATCTTGTGTCGGTACTTCTGCAGCGATGTAGGATGATTTTGAAATGATTTTTGAAGTTAAGGGAGAAAATACGATTGGAGTTTTTCGACATACCCTAACTGTCTTGAACCAGAATACACAGAGTTCAGGGAGAGCAAGACAAGACAAGCGTTTAAGATTTAAAAAAAAAATGTAATTGTATTTTATTAATGAAAATAACCAATCGTTTCGCTAGATAAGACCCTTCTTCTTTGGTTGGGATTGTTTACAACTGCCTTTGGGATCGTTTGGTGCTGCATTTAAACTGCATTTTGGAAGTAATGAAATGTTTTCCTCAAAAATCATAATTTCTTTATGGCTGAAGAAAGAAAGACAGACATGAACATCTTGGATGACAAGGGGGTGAGTACATTATCTGTAAATTTTTGTTCTGGAAGTGGACTTCTCCTTCAACTAAAATCCCTTTATTAAAGGTGTTTAGCTTAAGTCCTAATAAATAAATAAAGTCCAACAAAAAAATAAATAAAATTCATCATGCTGACAGGATGTTTTCATGAACATGTGACTCTGGACCACAAAACGAGTCTTAAGTAGCACGTGTATAATTTTAGCAATAGCCAAAAAGACATTGTATGGGTCAAAATTATATTTTTTTTCTTTTATGCCAAAAATCATTAGGATATTAAGTAAAGATTATGTTCCATGCATATAATTTGTACATGTCCTACCGTAAATATATCAAAACTTAATTTTTGATTAATAATATGCATTTGCAACTTTAAAGGTGATTTTCCTTAATATTTTGTTTTTTTTGCACCCTCAGATTCCAGATTTTCAAATTATTGTATCTCGGCCAAATATTGTCCTATCCTAACAAATCATACAATTAACAATTAAGACGTTTTTCTTTTTTTATGTGTTCCACAGAAGAAAGAACGCCATACAGGTTTGGAACAACATGAGGGTTTGTTTACGCATTAACCATCCTGTGTGAGACGTAAAACTCCAGAAAACTTGTAGGTGTTTTTTGTACTCGTTGCACCAAAGCAGTGCGGTTTACTCAGGTAGTGATGAATCACTCGTACTGAAGCTTTAATGCAATGAATCAGCTGTGATCGATTCCTTGGAAGTTCTAAACCATGAGCAACAAGGTCACCACCTTTACAGCAAAAGAGTCAAGGCCTTGTCATGACCAGACGTGGCTCGCTCTGGCTCACCTTGATGTGGTAGTGTGCGTCCAACAGGATGTTGGCAGGTTTAAGGTCGAGATGAAGGAGGGGCGGGTTCATGCAGTGCAGGAAGTTCATCCCCACCGCCGTCTCGTGGATGATACGGAAACGCAGCTCCCAGGGCAGCGGCTCCGAGGCCAGGAGAGTTTCCAGAGAGCCCGTCTCCATGTATTCCATTACCAGTCCCTGCGGATCGCTGCATATGCCGTATACGGGGAGGATATAGCGGAACTTAGCCGCTTCCATCTTTTTAGCCTCCTCTAAAAGTTCGGCGCGTTCCCTAAATGACAAAAAAACAAATCAGTTAAAAAGTCACACCTGTCGTGGAATGCAAATGGCATTTATTTTGTAAGGAATGTCTTGACATGGGAGGGATCCAGCTGGATTTTAGCTGGATAACTAGCAACACACCCCATTAATTAAAAAGATCATGAAGAAATCACAGCAAGACACTGTTATACAAACAACAAGGGAAGGTACTAAAACCCGTCGGACCTGATCACAAGCTGACTCCTTCATATTATCCGGAAGCATTTTTATTAACAATAACACAATGTTTTTTTAGCTATGGGCTAAATTTCCTTCGTTAAATATAGACCGTGCATCTGAAACAGCGTTACAGCACACACAAATAGGTTTATGAGTTTTTCATAAGGTGTTTACTGTGTATTTATCTGACATCATCTGTTTAATTACATTCCAGTCTTTAACACTGATAGATATGGGGTTGTATAAAACGTTCTTTTGTACTCTTTTCTTACACAACTCCTTTTATTAGTAACAAGTCAGACAGAAGTCAGACATGTAGGTCGCATATTTGTAAAATGGACTTCCAAAGTACATCTTAAAGAGTTTACAATCTGTCTGCTTAGTTAACGGCACCAAGGTCAAAAGGTCTCTCAACCACGTAACTCAAGAAATCAAGCACAGATATTAAACTAAAAACCTTGCAAGTCTGCTTTATCGCTTTATTAGTTTTGTGATTGTTTTATTACTCATTTGACGTCAATGCTTAAGCCAAATTGGCCCCGTTGTTCTCCAACAATTTTAGCATGTGCTAAATAAATAAATTCAAATGTCTGCAAGAAAAGAAATATTTATTTATTTATTATTTAAATAAACACATAATTGCAATAACTGCATTTTTTTTCCAAAACAAAACGTAAAAATAAAACCAAATAATAAATGTGCTAAAAAAACAAATTTAAATGTTTTCAAATTAAGAAATAAATAAATACATTGTTTGCATTTTTTCATATTATTTATTTATGTATTTATTTTTAATCTTGAAAACAAACATTTGAATTTTAGTATTTATGTAAACATTCACATTTACTTTATGTTGATATTTTCTACTGATAGAAAACTGTAATAAAGGCTGTAATAAAGCTGATGGAAAGCATAAGTTCTAATAAATTATATATATATATATATATATATATATATATACACACACACACTAAGTTTTTAAATAAAATAAAGTAATAAATATGTAAATAATTTCATTTGAACATTCATTCTCCAACAATTGTAGCATATGCTAAATAAATAAATTAAAATGTTTGTATTCAGAAATAATTTAAATAAAAAAATGAATAAATACATACATTAAGGTAAGAGAAAGCTTTACTTCTAATAAATATAATACATATTTTTTGATACCTTTTATTTGAATATACATATATCAATTTATATCAATAAAAATAATCAAAAAATATGTAAATAATTTCTATTAAATTTCTATTTAATTTTTAAAATGAAATTAATAGACTTGCTGTTCACATAGAAAATCAATTAAAAAATACACAGTGAAACCAAAACTCAAAATTAATGGATTAAAAGATACTTTCAAATGTATTTAAATAATAATAAACAATAAATCATTTTAATTAAATAATTTCCTTTTTATGCCTTTTTCTTGCTGATATTTTCTTCTAGAAACAATTGCTTTAATATGGCTGAGGTAAAGCGTAACTTTAAACAAACAAATAAATATAATAAAAATAAATGGGTTAATAATTTAATTTGAACACACACAGTGTTGATATAAATTAGCGTTAAGAAAGCTGAGGGAAAGCATAATTCCTAATAAAGTCTGGCAGGAAACAGTGGTGCAATTCCCACAAGGATGGACAAGTGGGAGGTAAGGAGTGTGAAGATTAACAGGGAGTGTGGAGCTAAACGCTTAAAACTACCCATTCTACTGCCCGCGCAGTTCTGTTCTGTTCTGCCACCCTTTTGAGCTCAACAAAAGCTGTTCTTTTCTTAAAAAAAACTGATCCAGTTCAACCGGTCCAGCAACTCTGCTAAAGCAGAGGCCTAATGGAGCACAGGAGGACAAAGCCAGCTTTTAAGTCTGTGCCCTGTTTAGATGGGGGAGGCAAATTAGAATTCTTGTACCTTCAGATCTCAGGTGCTGATAACCTGCCATGCTAAGGGTCACATGGAACAACATTCACTGGATTTCTATCAGATTCTTTTTGTTTGTCCTTCCTCAAGTTTGGTGACGCAAAGTGACATCCGCATGAAAAGTTCAAAAGCAAGTTTTGCAAGAGGATGTGCTAGATTACAGCTGCATGTCACTCTTTATGTAACCTTGATAACCTTGCCTGATCAAATCTTTCAGCATGTATGAACTGTTTACGTATCCCTTTGTTAAAATAATTCCCATAAAACACATCAAACTGCTACATATCAAAAGACAAATAAAGTAAAATCAGGGCCTATTTTACATTCAGTTATAGGGCCAGCGGATAGTCCTAAAAGAAACGCATAACAATACAATTAGCCAAGGAAAAGAATACATGCGCCTGTATTCATGCCCAACCAAGGCTACTGAAACATTTATGCCCAAAGGAAATCATACATGACATGAGGTTATATATCAAAGGTCATGCTAGAGTGCAATTCAATACAAGTCTAAACTAAAACAATTAGTACAATAAGTAGACTACAAATTGACGTTTTCATGCAGACGGTTTCAGAAAGAGCCAGTTTTAAACTCTACATCACATAAGCGTGTGCTTGTTTAATGGGTTGACTAGTGACTCAAGGCCTCAGCATTATCCACAGGACTCTTACACAACTCTGAAATATAAGTAATTTAAAATTAATTTAACAGACTTTCGATAAGAAGTGCTATTAATAATAATAATTAAATATAAATATATATAAATATATATAAAAATATTAATAAAAAAAATTTCTTGAGCAGCAAATCAGCATATTAGAATGATTTCCAAAAGATCATGTGACACGAAGACTGGAGTAATGGCTGCTGAAAATGTAGTTTTGATCACAGAAATAAATTAAATTTGAAAATAGATTAAACTGTAAATCAGTTATTTTAAATTGTAAAAATATTGAAAAATATTACTGTTTTTACTGTATTTTTATTAAATAAATAAAGCCTTAGGGAGCCTAAAAGACTGTCAAAAACATTTTTGAAAAATCCTACAGGCCTCAAACTTCAAATCAAAAACAATAAATAAACACACACACATACACACACACACACACATATATATATATTATATATACATTTTTTTTAAATAGATAATTAGACAATAGACAATAATTCACTTTAAATAAATAAATAAAAAATTATAAAAATAATAATAAAATAAAATAAATAAAATACAAAATATTGTATATTTCATTCATCCTGTATAAATATAACCACATAAAATCTTACGCATGTGACTGCAACATCTGTGTGCATACCAAAGCTCTGGGTAATTTTTATGTATGGAAGGTTACTGGGAAACAAAGCTCAAATACAGCCACTCCTTGTCATGTCAAGACAGAGTTAAAGTAAAAATTCTTTAGTGTAAATGTAACTCTTTATACAGATGTTGAGCCATATTCACGCTGTCTTAATGTGTCTGTGTGTATATTTGGTGAGGCGGGGGTCATAATCATAGCTCGAGGCAGTATATTATTGTGGTTTCCTGACACAACATGTTGAGGGGCAGCGTCTTTTTGCATGCAAGCATAACACATGTTAATGTGAACTGTGAACCGAACAGAGATTTAGTGGCATGAACATTCACAATGCCGAAAATACATGCACACGGACAAAAAAAGGTTTTAGGAATACTGTAAATCAGTTTTGATTTAAAACAAACAATGGATAAACAAATATATCAAACACACACACTTTAAACACACTTCCAAGAAGTCTAAAAATGTAAAACACTCAAAAAGATGAACTTACTTTTCATCTGAATGAAGGCTGGGAGGGCACTTGATCGCCAACCATGTTTTCCACTGCATATGTCGTACTTTGTACACCTGTCCGAAGCCACCGGAGCCAATCTTTTCCCAACTCCCAAACTCTGAAGCGTCAAAAGTTTTCAGAAGTCCCATAATCCCTGGGGAATTTTCTGGGACGTCCATTTTTCAAGCTGTTTAATACGATCCTGTGCACTCCGGGTTCTCTTTTTCACAAAAAAAAGGTTTTCCGCGAAAGACAAACAGGCTGTGAACGGTTCCTTGTTTTTTTTCCTGTCTGTACAGACGACTTCAGTCTGGCCCTACCCCTCTGTTCAGGTAAAGGGTGGGAGGAGCCTAGTGACATCATTTCCTGAGCCTGGAACACACAAAGTGGCAAAGAGTCAATTGGACAATCTAGTTCTGTGACACACACACCCATTAGAAGCTAAAGGGCACTTGGTAACACCCATAAACCACTGTTGCATCTAATATAGTGCCAGAAGTTACAAACTTCTCAACTTTCTGTTCATTATGCTTGGGAACTGTATTTGACACGGTTATCCAAGCTTAAGGAATGCTGGTTATCTCCCAACACCTTTATAACCTGAGATCTCAAGAATGTTAAAATCATCACTCAACCCCTTAGAGAAACATACAAGTTTTCTAGGATTACTCAACAATGTCCCAGTTATGTGATATGGCTAAAATGAGTCGTGTGGAATGTAAAAGAAAAAAAAAAAAAAATCACTGAACCTTTTCATAAACAAGTTTATATTACCCAGAGGTTCAAGCATGCGTGAACTCAATTTACGTTAATCTACACATAATAGTTTAGCTGTAGCTTCAGGGTAACATTAACTCATTTTACATGGACCTGATTGAGTTTACATCCACCAGACGTTTAAAAATCACCTGTACTCATGCAGCGTCCACATAAAAGTGAGTCACACCGCACACTTTTTAGATTCACTGTGACTCAGTGGATTTTAAGTAAGGTAATTAATCTTAAATAAATGGTAAATCTTTCCCCTCAGGTTTTAAAAAAGCCACGTAGGTGGTATTTCTGTGATTTTTATCCCATGGGAATGTTTGCCTTATTAAGCCTACTGTATTAGATTTGATACATGAATTTGTAAAGCCTCTAAATGACCAACATGATCAAAACCGTGCTGAAAAATGATTGATAGTTCATATTTTTCAGTAGAAAAAAATGCCTTTTAGTATAATTCGGCACATATGCACTTTAATTTTGTTATGAAATTATTTTATAAAGTAAGGTTTATTTGTACATCTCTCAGTCATCACTGTATTGCACTGTATTACTATTTTACAAAGAGACAGAGAGTGACTACTACTGATATTTATATGAATTTTATATAAGTGGTTATTATACTGCAGTCTTAAGTAGCACACTGTATGGGTCAAAATGATAGATTTTTACTTTTATGCCAAAAATCATTAGGATATTAAGTAAAGATCATGTTCCACAAAGATATTCTGTAAATTTCTTACTGTAAATATATCAAAACTTAATTTTTGATTAGTAATATGCATTGCTAAGAACTTCACTTGGACAACTTTAAAGGCGATTTGCTCAATATTTTGATTATTTTGCACTCTCAGATTACAGATTTTGTCCTATCACACAAGCCATACATCAATGGAAAGCTTATTTATTCAGCTCTCAGATGATGTATAAATCTCAATTTAAAAAAAATCATTAAAAAATCGCTGATTTACAAGCTATCAGAATTTCCGTCTTACTTTTTGGCCACATAAATAACAATATCTGCATCAAATTGCATATTTTCAGGCCTCTGGATAAAATTGAGGTTGAAATTGTATGAGTTTCATATCTCACTGTATCATAATATGTGAGCCATAAAAACCTGATGTATGTATTATAAATATGATACAATACACATACGCAACCTTGAAGTGTGTTTTTTCTGATTATTTCATAAGCTTAAAGTGAAACTCACTACAGATGTCAATGGCTGTTATATTGTCTTCAAGAGGAATTAAAGTGCATCCAAAGACAGGATTATTCACACTTGATTGAGGACAATAGTTCACACGATGGTCGATGGGTTTCAGTTGTTCTGGATGCATAAAAGGGTGTCACTTTAGTAATTAGCAATTCGGATCTGCGTGAGAGAGAACACTTGGCCCCCCAAGATGTTGAAAGCTAAATAAAATAAAAAGGAAAACCTATGATTCATATTAGCGTTTCTAGAGTATCTTATCTTCAAATGTCACTAAGCACTTTCATGATTCATATATCATTACACCCACTCTTGCGGTTTGATTGGCAATAACGACGATTAGTTGTACAAAAACAAATAAACGTCTTTAGCTCACCCTAGTGGGCATTCATTAGTACTACAGTTACCGTAAGACGTTCCGTACTGTCGAAAAACGTTGCGAATACTAACCAGGCAAATATGAAAACGTGGGTAGTCCATTTGCTCCATATGAGTAAGAGAAATTGACTTAAGTTCTATGCACGTGTTTAACGTTAAATGTGTTCAGGTTACTGTATAAAACGCTAGTGATATTTTAATCATGGCACTTTACATGAAAGCAGCAGAGATTCTTGAGAAAGTGGAGCAGAAAAAGGGTGCTGTGAAAACTTTGGTTTATGACAGTAAATTTCAAGTGAGTACCGATATATTTGTATCTCAGGCATATGTTATTAAATTACATGGGGTGTAACTGAGTGTTTACATAACAAATATGGCTTAATGTATTAATATTCCATCTTAAGTGGCGTACAGTAAAATATTCATCTTTACAAGAAATATCTACCTTGCTTTCTTCACACGTGTCTCGTATTTCACCTCAAGCGTGCATTTTACTAAAACTGTTCTTCTTGGTAACCAAGAACACTTATGTTTAATAAAACTAGTTGGTCGGGTGGAAATGACGTCACGACTAATGGGCAGTCGTAAATTTTGTTAAAAACAATTATTGCACAATAAAAAAATAATTTTTATGCTTGTTTCACTCTTTTTGTAGAATGTCACGTCTTCAGAAATCATTAAAGTTCATAAAATATTGTTTTTGTCTATTCATCAGAATATCAAGCAGCTCTTTGCCCTTGTGTGTGAGACACAGAAATACTCCTCAGTCCTACAGGAGATCATTGAAAGCACCAAGCTTTTGAAAGAAACAAAACTCCGGATTCATTTAGCTAAGGTAGACAACACGACTGTAATCCTCACCTGTAAAACCCCATGTCTGTGTTTCTGGTGCATCATAGATGTGTCATTGTGTGTAAAACAGGTGCTGGTGTATGACCTGCTCATTGGTCATGGGGTGAAATGTGGAGGCGCCTGGAAGACGATGATGTTGAAGCATCGCTCCAGACTACAAGCTGCCCTGGCAAGAATTAAAGTCAAGAAAAAAGTCAGTCGAAATCAAGATCTGCTGGCATCCAGTTTCCAGCAGACTCAGGGTAATGCAGACTTCATTTTTTGTATAATACATATCATAGCTTAGTGGTTTTAAATATAAGTGACAATACAACACATTATATGTGACCCTGGACCACAAAACCAGTCATGAGGGTCAATTTTTTAAAATTGAGATTTATAAAATGAATAGCTAAATAAATAAGCTTTCCACTGATGTGTGGTTTATTAGGATAGGACAATATTTGGCCGAGATAGGACTATTTGAAAATCTGGAATCTAAATATTGAGAAAATCGCCTTTAAAGTTGTCCAAATGAAGTTTTTAGCAGTGTATATTACTAATCAAAAATTAAGTTTAGATATATTTACAGGAGGAAATTTACAAAATATCTTCATGAAACATGAACTTTACTTAATATCCTAATGATTTGTGGTTTAAAAGAAAAATCTATAATTTTGACCCATACAATATATTTTTGGCTATTGCTACAAATACACCCGTGCTACTTAATATATTTAAACAGATCAATTCATGTAGATTAATAGATTAAGACCACTGCATATTATGCTACTGGTAGATTTCGGAAAGGTTCATTTTTTTTTATGTCCTGTCACTTCAGATGTAATTCCACGCTATGTGCGAGTGAACACTCTGAAAACCACTCTTGAAGATGTCATTGACTATTTAAAAAGAGAGGGATTTTCATATCAAGGAACAGCAAGTCGGTAGGTTGTCATTTTCTTTAACAGTGCATATTCAATAATAGATTTTTATCAACCAATTAATTTCAAACCAATCAATTTCATCGTCTCAGGCTTGAGGATCTCGATCATTTGTCTGGGAAGATGTTTCTGCGTGATCTTCATCTCCAAGATCTTCTGGTTTTTAGTGCAAAAACAGACTTCCACGATCACTTCCTTTATAAAGCAGGACACATTATATTGCAGGACAAGGTAGACTGTTGTACTTCATCTGCATTTGTTTGCAATACACTAAATGAATCAAACCTAATGTTCTGCTCTGTGTTTACTTTAAACGTTTCTGTAGGCCAGCTGTCTCCCTGCTTTCCTCCTAAATCCACAAGTTGGCAGCCACGTCATTGATGCGTGTGCAGCTCCAGGAAACAAAACCAGCCATCTAGCCTCCATAATGAAAAACAAAGGGTATTTGACTTCATAACTTAAGTTTTTAATGCTTAAAATCACTCATTTTAATTGATTCAACTTTATTTAACTATATGTACAACAGGAAGTTGTTTGCATTTGATCTTGATGCAAAACGCCTGTCCACCATGAGTACTCTTCTCCTTCGTGCCGGGGTCACATGTCATCAGCTGGCCAATCAGGATTTTCTGAAAGTAGATCCACAGAGCTCAGAGTACAAGGAAGTCGAGTCCATCCTTCTGGACCCCTCCTGCAGTGGATCAGGTAATGACTGTCTATAAAGGAATCATTGCATCAGCAATACATTTCATTCTTGTGTTGGTGATCTTTTAGATATGACCATATAGACTTGTGCTTGTCTGTCTCAGGGATGGTTTGTCTGCGGGATGAGGTCTCAGAGCAGCAGGATGAGGGACGATTGCAGGCGCTGGCTACATTTCAGCTGCGCTGTCTCAACCACGCACTGCAGTTTCCTCAGGTACAGCGTGTCGTCTATTCCACCTGCTCCATTCATGCGCAGGAGAACGAGGAGGTTGTATCGGCCTGCTTACAGCAGAACCCTGGATTCAGGTCAGAAACTGTGACCAGGAAAGATAATTTGTTTCACAGTATGGGAACATTATTTCAAAGCTTTTCTATCTGTCTTTGTGTGTAGACTAGTCCATCTTCTTCCAAACTGGCCTGAGAGGGGTCATGAGCCTTTTAACCAGTGCCTTCGTGCCAGCACAGCAAAAACACGCACTCATGGGTTCTTTGTGGCCATGCTGGAGAGACGTCCCCCACAGACAGATGAAGAAAACCTCCCAGTCATGTAAGTCTGATGACTACTACTATGTGTGAGGTGACTAGTTATATACAGTCCTTCAGGTCCCACAGATTCTCTGGTTTTTCAGTATTTTTGTGTATTTATACCGTTTTCAACAATGGCTGTATGATTTTGAGATCCATCTTTTCACACTGAGGACAGCTGAGGAACTCGTATGCAACTATTACAGAAGGTTTAAACGCTCACTGATGCTCCAGAAGTAAAATTGATGCATTAAGAGCCAGGGGTGTAAACTTTTGAACAGAATGAAGATGTGTATATTTTTTCTTATTTTGCCTAAATATTATATTTTTTTTCATTTAGTACTGCCCTTCAGAAAGCTACGGAAAAAATAAGTTACATTTACCCTAATCTTCAAATCCAAAAAGTTTTCAACCCCCGGCTCTTAATGCATCGTTTTTCCTTCTGGAGCATCAGTAAGCGTTTGAACCTTCCGTGATAGTTGCATATGAGTCCCTCAGTTGTCCTCAGTGTGAAAAGATGGATCTCAAAATCATACAGTCATTGTTGGAAAGGGTTCAACTACACAAAAATGCTGAAAAACCAAAGAATTCGTGGGCCCTGAAGGATTTTTCTGAAGAACAGCAGGCAGTTTTACTATTTAGGACAAACAAGGGACTCATGAACAACTATCACTAAACAAACAAACAAAAAACAGCTGTGGACCATTCAGGTAACAGCACAATATAAAGAATCAAGTGTATGTAAACTTTTGAACGGAGTCATTTTTATGAATTCAACTATTATTTTCTCTTACGGACTATGTTAACGTCTTTATGTGAAATATCTTATTCAGGTCAGTACTAAATATAAAACATAACATGCATTTTATATGATCCCTCTTATTTTGGTCAAATTATTAACATTTTGCAGATTCTGCAAGGTGTATGTAAACTTAATCTTGAAGACTTTTTTTTGTTGTTAAATCGGTGATATGCTACTAAAGTTTCAAAACAGGAAATACATTTCACTTTTTAAGGATCTAAAATAGGGTCAGGTAAAAAAAGAAATATTTATTTCAAAATATTGAAATTCGATTTTACTCGATTCTCATTTTCACGAAACGATATCGATTCTTAAATCCGATTAATCGGTTAGTCTAGCCTGTTTTCAGTTAACGTTAATGAAAAAGAGCATTGTAGCGGACATCCCATCCAATAAATCACAATAATCTTTGTTACTTTTGATATGAAACCAAGTCAAATTTCAAATACTGTCCATTTTATTACAGCATTCAAACAATAAATACCGTTTAGGCACTGTTTAATGCAGCGTGACATTCTAGCCCCTCAGTTCAAGAGTAGCTAGGACTGATCATCTCCGCTTTAATACCAGTTTTAGTACAAAATAAACATGAATAAACATCTTAAGGGATGTTAAAAGAACGAGTACAACTTACCGAAGTCTGTATCCTGTCGCATGTAATCGCTCCATCAGTGTTTCAGCCGCCGAAAGACATCAATATAACAGCTTGTAAACAGTATGTCACGTAACGTCACATTTACCTCAGAAAAAAAAGTATTCGGTGACAACTCGTTAGTCGGATAGAAAAATAAACTCTAGAACGCTAAATATATGCACCATATAACATAATCATAATATTTTACTGTTCTTCAATATTTAGGTTTTAATAAATCTGTCACGTTTTTATGACAGCCACCATCTAAATGCTTTTATTTTAAAGAACGAATTAGAGTCATGCCATGTACTGTACATGATATATAATCGATATTGAATCGAATCGCAAGCTTGTAAAGCATAATCGAATCTAATCGTGAAATTTGTCTCAAAACCCAACCCTAATGTGAAACGTGTAGCTCATATGATTTTTATTATTTTTTTGATTATAGGTAAATATAGGCTTATATTGGTTATGTTAAGGTTGCTTGTTTTTGTCACAGCACAACATTGCCGTCTGGTGGTGAGGAAAAGCAGGAGACACATCAATCTGGTCCATCTGATGAGGAACAAGAGAACACAGAGACTGCAAATGAGCAACCGACAAATCCAAGCTCAAAGAAGAAAAGGAGAAGAAACAGAAAGAAGCATAAAAAGCAAGAATCCTAAAGTTACAGAGGAATTGAAAATAACCTATTCTCAGCTGAACTGACACACTGACTCCTGCTTTTATTGAAATGTGATAAATGACATCGTTTCAAGTCAAATCTCAGATTCATTATTTCAGAAACGTGTGAACTATCCATCATGCATTGCACACCACTGATGAGCACAATTAAGATCCACAGCAAGTCAACTTTACATTTTTATTGGAAACCAGCATGTCATTATCAGAGCATTCAAGCAGACACAACACAAACCGTGCGCTGCTTCATTCAGAACTCCATTCACGCTTCGAGGGTTAGTGGGACTGGTCGTTTACACACAAACTGAGCATTCACTAACACCAATGTCTGAAAAAACATACAACTAGGTATAACTGCTCTCAAACATTCACAGCTTGAGAAATCCAGCTCTCATCTCAACACACATCTCATTTTCTCAACAGTCAAAGCGTCTCGCTTGTATTTGGTACGGCTTTCTAATAAACAGAAAGCCTGGGCTCATGCCTCCTTGCATTAAGTCTGGGCACGAGGATACTTCGAAAATGCGATTCATTACAAATTATGCTATTAAGACCTATGCGAGATGGCTACATCATTGTAAAAACAACTATGTCCCCAATTTAGTGGATTTTTCAGGTCAGAGAATACGAGGGGGTAAAAAAGAAAAATACAATAAACCTCTAAAATAAAAGCCATTTTTGTGCTTCCATATTTGTGCATTGAATTACTAATTAAATCCAGTGTTTTGTGGATATACAATGTTGTATACTGACTGAAAAAAAATCATAATACACAGCTTTCACTTAACAGACCTGAGAACATGTTAAGACTTCAAATCTTCAGGTACCGGCAGTCTACATAATGTCTTGACTGCATTTCCCAACAGGAACGTTCTTAAGACATGCCCTTTCAGTCGCAGGTTGAGTATTTGCTATACTTGGTATTGTAAAACACATCACAAGCATGCACAAACCATAGAATTCATACAAAGCCAGGAATGGTTCATACAAAAATTCAGTAATGGTTTACATGCACATTTAAAAGAGAAAGAAAAAAAAAGGAAAAATGAAAAATAAATAGCATTTATGCCTCTATAGGTTAAATCAAATCTAAAAGCGCAAAATTATTTTCAAACCAACATTCAGCAATGCAAATGCCACACTTTCTACATACGCTCCTGAATTTCCACACATTTTTGGGGCACTTTAGAGTTATTTTTTTGCACTTCTTTCAATCGAATGTTTATTTCAAACGCATGTATGCATTTCTGCAGAGTTTGAAAATGGATTCTAGTCGGTAATCAAAAATAAGTTGAGATCATATCTTCTGAAATCATCTAAACGCTCTTGCGCATCGACACAGGCATCCGTTGCTCAGAGTACAAATCTGACATCATCCATAATACGTAACCAGAAGCAAAACACACTAAGGCACACTGAGCAATGAACGGGTAAAACATGAAATAAAAAAGCTACATCCAGTGCCTGACAGTCAAATACACACTGATGGCAGATGCAACAGCTATAGAATTGTGGCTTTGCCTATATGTTTGCGCTAAGTGCTGACTTTGAGTATAATTAACAGTAGATTGAATGAGGCAGAACGCAGTGAAACATCTCAGCTGGGACACAGATGCACATTTCAAATGAAGAGGTAGTAAAATCAGACATGGTGTGATGGAGAGGCCAGCGTGTCGCACTAAAAACGTGAGCTTTGGTTTTAGACAGACGTCTGACGTATGATAAACAGATGCAGGAAAACGACACGGTGTTTCTCTTAAAAGGAATGTGCAGAAAAAGCAATGTAAAATTCGATTGTTTATTATGCAGCTCACTCAGGCAAAAAATGAAACAGGTAAAATATTTACTGATCAACGGCTTAACAAAATTAAGATCCTGCTAAGCATGATGAAGAAGCATGAGAAATCTACACTAATAGCAAGAAGAAAAAAAAAGAAAAAAAAAAAAAAAAAAAAGGTGTATTCACTGGATCTAAAATTAAAGAGCATCTGATACTCAAAAAGTCAAAAACAAGATCCGATTCTTTCAATTCATGTGTGAGTCCAGATTTGAAAGTCTCTTGTTCTTTCAAGTATAATCGCTCCCGTTCGCCATCCTTCCCCAACACCAGATGTCCTCATCAGACATTTACAGACTCCATTAGCGAGGCCGCGATGAGTCTCGGTGGGCGCAGGCAACTGCCGCCCGGGACTCTAAAATCTACACCCCATGAGCCTTGATCCTACACGCCTGACCAGCCCTGGCAGTCTGGAGGGTTGTAGAGATGAGGTCTGACTGAGAGCCTTGTTGTGTTTGGACCAGCAGCAGTAGCAGCAGCAGTGTCTGGGGCAGGTGGGACAGCCGGAGGAGTAGTTGCAGAGTCCAGACGACAATAATGAAAGGGACAGGACTCGCATCAGCCACATTACTTCTTCCTTGGGTGCATTCTGCGTGTGTGCGTTGGTCGACGAGGCCCGGAGGACTTGGAGCCCGTTCCGATAGAGAAGGTGGCTGATGGAGGACCTAAAAGGGTTGAAAAATAGACATTTATATTAAGGAAAAGGCAGATAGAACCATTATATAACCATTTTTAAAAACCAGTAGTGACTGAGTAGTTTACCAAACGGTGAGGTGCCCACCACTCCAAATCCTGGGGTTCCGGGACTGCCAAATGGCATTGGCATTCCTGCAGACGCCTGGCCAAAAGTAGGAGTTGATGTTCCTAAGACAACACAGGACAGACAAAGAGTGTAAGATGGGTGCTAGTCCAAATCATTAAAGGAGAACTCCAACAAATTTACAAACAATTTACTCACCACCTTGTCATCCAAGATGTTCATGTCTTTCTGTCTTCAGTTGTAAAGAAATTGTGTTTTTTGAGGAAAGCATTTCAGGATTTTTCTTCATATAATGGACTTCATTGGTGCCCCGAACATTTGAACTTCCAAAATGCAGTTTAAATGTAGCTTCAAAGGGCTCTAAACGATCCCAGCCATGGAAGAAGGGTCTTATCTAGTAAAATTATCTGTAAACACTGGGTCTGCAGTTCCACCTACATTCCATGTGACCTTTCAACGTGATTCAATAGTACGTAGCATTGTGAACGCGCATCCCAGAGCCTGTGCTTCACCAGCTTTTGTGCTTAAAAATGATACACGTTTCTATTTTGCGAAAAAAAAAAAAAATAAATAAATTAAAAAAAATGAACAATTGTCTCGCTAGATAAGACCCTTCTTCGTCGGCTGGGATTGTTTAGAGCCCTTTGAAGCTCCATTTAAACTACACTTTGGAAGTTCAAAATCAGGGCACCAATGAAGTCCATTATATGGAGAAAAATCCTGAAACGCTTTCCTCAAAAACCATAATTTCTTCACGACTGAAGACATGAACATCTTGGATGACAAGGGGGTGAGTAACTTATTTGTGAATTGTTGTTCTGGAAGTGGACTTCCTGAAATAACTCATCCACTTACTGTTAACCAAGTCTAAATAGAACACATTAACCACTTGCACACTATGCTGTAATACTTTGGGAAAAACTAGTTGTTGGCATTTCCAGTTTTCGTCAGAAAGACAAAAATGGGTGAAAATATATGGCGCGCAGTTTCACTCTTCCACTAGCTGTCCACTGCGTGTTCCCTTTGTGTGCCGTTCATGGTCACCGGACAAGCAAAGTCTGCTCAAATAATGCGCCTGCAGAAAATTTCTATAAAGCATACTTGTTCCTATTCGCAATAGCACAACTATGCTGTAACATGGTGTAGTACATCTGTACTGGGCAACCCGACAAAATGACGCTACCTTCTTGTGACACTATACTCTGCTCACATGACAGCTTTGTAGGACACATTTCACATTAGGATAAATTACTTGAATAATAATAAAATAAATAAATAAATAAATCTATCTAATTCTATTACATATAACTGAATAATATAATACATTATTCTTTTCTGTTCAACTTTATTGTTTTACTTTCAATAAAAGGGTTGTTTTTTTAGGGCTTGTATTTTTTAAATTCAGTATTATTAAAATGAAAGTCTTACAAAATTATTTTACATTATTTAATACAATTTTAGGTTTTAGTTTCAGTTTTCTGCCAAGTGCATCCAGAATTTTCTGTTTCTGTTCTGGCCAAAATTTTAATTTAGCTAATTTTGTGACTAAATTTAAATGTCATGTTAGAATAAAGCAACAAGCCCCAAGAAGCCGTGGTTTACAGTGAATTTATAACAGCTAAGGGCCGTTGTTAGTCACAACGCAAAGCTGTTACTCATAACACTATGTCATCTCTGTGTCTGATTTGAAGTGGGCAGAATACTAGAGCCTAATGAGCCGTAACTGATGAAAATAAGTCATTTTTACCCATTTTACCCAATTTAACACCGTGCCTGTCGGGGTGATCGATAAGAATAGTGCAAGAACTGCAGTAAAAAGCAGCACCTGCACCATACTTCAATTCTAGCACATAACCTGTGGTCTGACACAAATCAGGAGCACAAAAGGGAAGTTGCTGCTATTTTTGAACACAAATTACAGTGTACATGTTTTTGCATGCTTGACAAAGTCTGGTAATACAGGTAACTGCTGGGTGGAGCATCTGTGGGAGGAAAAGGCGTAAACGCCACCCGATAATCAGGATCAAAGAGAACTGGCACAGGAACTGCAGCTGTTACTGGTTTTGTCTGGTCTTGTCATGATGTATTAAAACACAAAATAGCCAAATATAAATAATGTTACTTGATTACAAAATATCAATGATTATGTAGTTTACTAATGTAGTTTCATCAGTTTTTTCTGTGTCGTGTATGGATGTTGCTGCATAAAACTTAAGTCTGTATATTCTGATGCCCCATAAATTCAAGACAAAGGGGTTAAAAAAAAAAAAAAAAAAAAAAAATGCCCCGCACAATTAAACAATTTGGCTGTTGCGATTAAAATGAGAAGTGTGAATTCAATAGTACATTGAAGAATGATCATATGACTTTTTACATACACTGTGTGACCTGTAAATGCAAAAAAAAAAAAAAAATTGCTATCACAGTTTTGCAAAATATTCCCTTTTCAAATTGCCTGAAAAACTTTTTTGCAATACATGGGGGGGGGGGGGGTTCCCATGTTCCCATTTTCAATTTGTAATTTCAAGGGTAATGGAATAAGCAGCGTAGTGATGGTAACAGGAGTTTTTGCATAACTTGTGCTAGCGTCATGGAGCGACATTTTTGTCTATGAAGCCAGAATGTGATGTGCCCAAAATATACATATACATAAATCTCTGGCCACTACAATCTTTCAATGTCAAATACGACCACCTAACCTTTCTCAACAAAAAAGACTTACCAAAAGCAGGCTTGTTATCAGCGTTGTTGGCTCCAAAGGAAAACCCTGGCGTTTGAGCTGCAGGCGCAGGGGTTCCAAACGGTGTTGCTGGGAGCGACGCCCCAAAGTTAAACCCTCCAGAGGCAGGAGGCGCCGGAGTACTCGGAGCAGGGTTCTGAGTGCCTGATGACGCACCTCCAAAGGTGAATGTAGGAGCCGGGGCAGGTAGGGGAGCCACAGTCTGTGTGGAGGCCCCAAAGACAGGAGCTGCAGAAGGGGTGGTGGTGTTTCCGAAAGAGAAGCCAGCTCCACCAAACGTGGGCTGACTATTAGTCCCAAATGCAGGCGCTGCTGTGCTGGCAGCAGCAGCAGAAGCAGCAGCTCCAAACATGAATGGTGCTGCGCCACTACTTCCACCGCCGGCCCCAAACGTGAAAGGCTTTGGAGCAGCAGGGGTCTGCTGGGACGCTGGGAAAGTTGATGATGCGGTGAAAGTTGAGCTCCCGAGAGTGGTTTGCGTTGTGGGCGTCTCAGAAGATGTCGTGGTACTGTTGGTCATGCCAAACCCACCAAACGGAGTGGACGTTGAGTTCTGGTTTGCCGACAGCTGGCCAAAAGTGAACGTGCTTTGAGCCTGTGGGGCAGGTGCAGGTGCAGGCGCAGGCGCAGGCGCAGGTTTTGCTGCCCCGAACTGAAAAGCAGAAGTGGTGCCGCTAGCATTAGCAGTGTTGGTGCTCAGTGTAGGGGCAGCCATCGTGGTCGATGTGCCTCCAAACTGGAACGTGGTGTTTGTGGCAGGAACGGATGTGGTGGTTGCACTCCAGTTTCCGAACAAAGACTGAGGAGGAGTTTGCGTGGTTGGGGCGGCAGATGATGCCAACACCTTCGCTGGCTGGGTACTGGTTATTCCACCAAATAACATCCCACTGTTTTGTGAAACTGGTGCAGCAGGGGTTGATGTCGTCGGTGTCGTGGTTTGCCCGAAGGCACTAACGCTACTTCCCGTGTCAAATAAAGGCTTGAAAACGGACTGGGTTTGTTTGACCTCTGCTGTGGAAGCAGGCGCGGTGCTTGCTGCACCGAAAATGGGCTTAAACCCAGATGTCGGGGGGTTGCTAATGCTATTGACTGATGCGAATGTGGCCGTAGGTGCAGCGACTGTAGATTTAGGAGGCTCAGATGCAGGAGTGGCCACAGGTTTAATCAAACTGAACATGCTGCCACCTCCACCCAGGGATGATGTGCTTGATGAGGACTGAAGAGGCTGGGCCAGAATCTGAGCGAAGGCAGAGGGCATAGAGGTGGCTGGCTTGGAGGCAGGTGTTGATATGGAGGATGGGGTGGAGAATGAGGGCTGCAGAGCGGTAGGGCCCGACTCAGATTTGACAACTCCGCTGCTGGGTTTTGTGGCGGCAGGTGTAGAAAGACTGGGCAAAGACACTGCTGGAGCTGTATATAGCGACAGATATACAAGGTCACGTTAAAGTGCATGATCAAATGTACAATTCGATGCATTTATTCATTTATTTTTTAAGAAAACACAAAGGGAACCCTGGATTATGAGGAGTGCCATTATTTAGATGACGTGAAATGTTTCCACTCAGTGAGCTACTGGCACTACCTGTTGCTATTTTTAACGCAACACAACTCGGAAAATTAAATACTGATACAATGACCGCAGCTACTGAAAGAGCTTACAGGTGACATAAGCGTAGGCTTAAACCAAATGCCGTACCATCAATTTTTCCCCACAAGGAGTCGAAACGCCCCCGGATATCGAGTGATCTGCATATTTACATCCTGCAAGGCGTTTCTTGTCTTTGCCGTTTGTAAGCTCTTTCAGTAGCTGTGCTCTACTAAAAGCCTCAAAGGCATCAGGGCTAACATGGAGAGAACAAAGACGTGAGTCTTTAAGAAATTTTATTCGTCCGCAGGCATCTTCCCATTCTTTTGCCTTCTTATCGCTAGAAAAGCAGTGAAGACTTGCATCGCTTCTCGTTGCGCTTCGACTGAAAATTACAAACAAAAGCTGCACAATGAGGCATCAGTATCTTATTTTCAAAGTTGTATATTCCGAGTTATGCTGCGGTAAAAATAGCAACAGGTAGAGCAAGTAGCTCAACGGGTGAGGCCACCTCATGTCACTGAAATAATGGCACCCACCCATAGTACAAAATATCAAAACAATGTGGATTTTTTTTTTGTTGTTGTTTAAATAACGTAAATCTTTCATGAGTTTTCTACTACATATTTACATTACATTAAGCCATAGAAGTCTTAATACACGGAGTTCCCTTTAAGCAAAGAGGCATTAAAAACTTGAACTTTCCACTTGACAAACAATCCTGACCAAAAAATAAATCACCCTAAATTTTTTTTTTTTTACAAACCTGCAGTGGTAGTGCCCATTAGACTGGGAGCATTGAGAAGTGGATTATTCTTCATGTTTTTCAGAGACTCCAGTAGAGGGTTTGAGATGCTTGAAGATGGAGCAGATGGAGCATTTGGGGCAGCTGGGGTGGTAGTGATGGAGGGGGCTAAGGTGAGAGTCAGGGGTGCAGTACTAGCCACACTGGGCGCAGTGATGGTGAGGTCGATAGTTGGAGCAGGAGTTGTTGTAGTAGTGGCTGGTGTGGTCTCAGGCACAGGTTTGGAGAGAGAAATCAGAGAGGGTGCAGTGCTCACGGCAGGTACAGTCCCAGATGTAGAGGCTGGAGCTGGCTGAGAGAACAAGGATAAAGAAGGAGCTGGAGCTGGAGCTGGGGTGGGTTCAGGAGCTGGAGGAGGGATCTCTGGCTCTGGGGAAAAAAAAAAAAAAAAGGCGTATTATGGAATTAGCTGCAAGCATTTCATTATATAGCCAATCCAGGTGAGAGTGAGGAGAACATACCAGGCTCCTCCAGGACCTTCTGTATCTGGCTGAGAGCTGCTTTCTTCTCCATATCTAGATCTTTCACTGTGATCGTATAGCCAAGTTCAGGAGGGGGTGGCTGCAGACACAATGTTACAGTGATGAATGTCCACTATGCAAATGTGTTGTGAAATGTGTATCAATAGCAGCTCTGTTACTTACCAAAGAAATCTGATCTCCTCTGTTTGTAGTGACCAGCTGGATTTTGCGCTTACGTTTGCCACTGCCGCCTCCAGAGTCAGACGCCGTTGTTGCAACAGGTGCCTCAGATTTTGGCGTAAGTTTAGCTGGGACAGACAAACACCCAAAATTAAATTTCTGTAGCATTCCTGGTACAAAACATATACCACTAATCAATGCTGCATTACATAAAGTTGAACTAAATTAGTTGAACAAGCTAATACATGTTTCCTTACTTGTAGCAGGTGCAGGATCAGTTGCCACCTTATCCAACTTCACAAAGGATGTAGAACTTGGTGAGGTAGCATCTTCCTCCCTATATGCACAGCAAAACATAAAACTATTTTAACTTAACCTGCTTTTTAAAAAAAATGACAGGAAAGACTAAAAAACAGCCTTGGTGAACAAGAACTCTTTGACACCAAATAATGATAGTGAACATCTTCAGATGGTTACCTTGCTTTCTTGGCAGCTCGATCTGGTGTGTGACACCGAGATCCTCCTGGGCTTGTGAAAGGAGAAAGACTGAGACTGGATGCTGCTCTTCTCTGAAAATACAAAATTTAATGACACTGAGTCAATGAATACAAAACACAACAGCACAAAAAAAAGCAAGCATTAATCAATATGCTCACTAACTACTAACTTTAATAATTTCTCATTGCATTTCCTCAGTTTTTATAGATTTGAAAATCTATAAACCATCATATGAGAAAAGGGTCAAATGAAATACCTGTTGATAACCCTGTGAAGAGCTGTAGGAACTGCGAATAGGATTTCGGACAGATCCAGGCACCCCACTGGGAATGGGAGCACCACTTACAGAGCTGATGGAGGAAGTGCGAGACCGCTTCATAATGGACTCTTCATTAAAAGAGGAGTTCATCCCTCTCTTTAGACTGCCAGGTCTAAGGAGGAGAGGACACCGATTCAGAGATAATGTGATGAAACGCAGAGTTTAACAGATGTAGAAGCAGATATTACAGTAGGAGGTGTACGGTTGCCTACTTTGGCACAAGCTGAGACGGAGCTCCATTTGCAAGAAGTGGCTCAAATGCTGACTGAGAACTTCCACTGCTGTCATGTCGCCTGATGAGAACAAGACAATTATTCAGTGAAACTAAAATAAAAAATAAATAAAAAAAACAGCAAACCTTCTACACTGCCAGTCAAAAGTTTTTGGACAGTAAGATTTGTAACGTCTTTTTGAAAAAAAGTCTCTTCTGCTCAACAAGCCTGTATTTATTTGATCCAAAATACGGTGAAAGTAGTAATATTGTGAAATATTTTTACTATTTAAAACACCTGCTTTATATTTGAAAATATTTTAAAAAGTAATTCATTCCTGTGATCAAAACTTGATTTTCAGCTGATCTGCTGTTCAAAAAAACATTATCATCAACATTTAAAACAGCTGAGTAAATTTTTTTTTTTCAGGATTCTTTGATGAACAGAAAGATCCAAAAATCAGCATTTCTCTGAAATAAGCTTTTCTAACATTATACACTATATCATTCAAACACAAAGTTTTTTTTATTTTTTGGGGGGGGGGAGAAATGATAGAAATTAATACTTTTATTTAGGAAGGATGGTTTAAATTGATCAAAAGTGATAAAAAGGCATTTATAATGTTATAAAAGATTTCCATTTCAGATAAATGCGGTTCTTCTGAACTTTCTATTTTTCAGAGAAACCTGAAACATTTTCAACATAATAATAAATGTTTTGTTGAGCAGCAAATTAGAATTTTACAATGGTTTCTTAAGGATGTGACTGGAGTATTGATGCCAAATATTCAGCTTTGAAATCACAAGAATAAATTACATTTTAAAATATATTCAAATAGAAAACAGTTACTTTTCATAGTAAAAACATTTCAAAATTTTACTGTTTTGGCTGTACGTTGGATCAAATAAATGCAGGCTTTGCGTCACTTTCTTGTTCACTTTCTGTCCATTGCACACCTTCTTTTGCTCTTCTGCCCTGATGAAGCACTCCTGTCCTCCTCATCAACCTCCCTCTTCCTGCTCTCTCGGAGGACACTCAGAACAGCCTCTCTGGAGCAGGGGTCTGCCTGAGCTCCAATACCTGGGGATTTGACTGCTCCAGGGGAGTTCAGGTGATTGAAGCTAGAAACAATGTAGCATTTACATATTAGCAATGCACTCCAATTTAATCTTGCAGCAACTGTAGCAGCTATAGACAAGGTTTTAAGAGAGAAATAATCCAGAATAGGACTTAATTACACTACAGGCAGAAACAAAAGCTATATTAATGCTAGTGCATTTAATCCACTCTACAGAATTTGAAGTGACTCACAATGATGATCGAGTGGGGTCTGGTCTGGCGATCTTCACTGTGACCGGACTATGGACAGTAGGTGAATTGCGTTGGGTGAGGACATTCTTCTTACGGATTACATCCCATTTTGCAGGTGGCATCACTCCAATGGGGGACGTCCCTGTCTGCTGAAGGGGGTAATGTCTTTGGGGGGTGATGGTGAAACGACTTGCAGTGCCCACAGGGTCCCTGATGACATTGGGAAAAAAAAAAAAAAAAAATCAAAAGGTTAGTGCTTCAAAAGATCATTCTCAAAAGCTTAAAGGGACAGCACACCCAAAAATGAAAATTATGTCATTAATTACTCGCCTTAATGTCTTTCCAAACCCATAAGACCTTGGTTCATCTTCAGCACACATATTAAAATATTTACTTGTTATTTTTGTTTTCTTCGCACACAAGAAGAATTCTCATAGCTTCATACAATTACGGTTGACCCATTGATGCCACATGGACTATTTTATTGATATACTTACTTCCTTTATGGGCCTTGAACGTGGTAGTACCACTGCAGTCTACGGAGTGTCAAAAAGCTCTCGGATTGCATCAAAAATGTCTTAATTTGTGTTCCAAAGATGAAAGAGGGGCTTACAGATTACAGGAACGACAAGAGGGTGAGTAATAAACTACAGAATTTTCATTTTTGGGTGAACTATCCCTCTAAACACCCTAATTAAAAAATAAATAAATAAATAAATAATAATAATAATAAAACCTTGCCTTACTAATGATTCTGTTTTTTTATGCTCACCATTTATTTGATGAAATATAAAGTAAATTAAGTAAAACAGTAATACTGTAAAATAGCATTTAAATGTAAATTATATTTACAACATGCTGATTTAGTGCTGAAAAAAAATAATATTAGCAATATTGAAAACAACTGATCTATTCAGTCATATTTTTTGTCAAAAACATAATTTTACTTAAAAAAAATAAATAAATAAATTGACAAAATCACCTTTAAACTTGTCCAAATGAAGTTCTTAGCAATAAATATTACTAATCAAAAATTAAGTTGAGATATATTTACGGTAAGAAATTTACAAAAGATATTCAATCTTAATATCCTAATGATTTTGGGCATAAAAGAAAAAGTGATAATTTTGACCCATACAATGTATTTTTGGCTACTGCTACAAATATACCCGTGCTACTCATGACCGGTTTTGTGGTCAGGGGTCACATATTAATATGATTGCTGAAGAATTATGTGACACTGAAGACTGCTGTTAAAATCAGATTTACATCACAGGACTAAATTACAGTTTTAAATCCATTAAAACAGAAAAAGGTTATTTTTAACTGTAACAATATTAATGCATCTTTATCAATTAATTGCAGCTTTGGTGAGCATACGATACTTCTTTCTAAGAAAACCATATGGAAATTGTGTTTCTCCCAAGTCAGTCAATCATATAGTTTTAAAACAACACAAAACAAGCTTGCCCAATAAAACTTGAGTTGAGAAGTAGACTGTACAGCATGGTGACAAATTCCAAAATAAATAAAATGGGTTAAGGGTTACATTAGTAATGTAAACAAATATTAAATTCATGACCTCGGTAATAATGTATATACAAATTGTGAAAAAGTCATCACTAGACTGTAAAACTTGAATCCACTGTGTTTCCAATTCAAAGTACTAGCAGACATAAGGACATTCGCGATGCAAAGCTGTCAAAATGCAGTTTGATGTTTATGTGGAAATCTTTTTGCAACCCTACACGTGTAGTGTCAGGCGTCCAAACTGGTGTAGGAGGAGCAGTGCGCCTGACCAGCTCCAGGAACTCCCACATTTTCAAATCATGGAGGGAAAACTGGGACAACGTACATGTTAGAACAGCCGAAAAAGCCAAACGTGTACAAACACGACTCTACATGTGTTGTATTAGCGCGTAAACTGTAGAATCTCTGATGCGTTCTATTATTAGACGTGAGCTTAGACAGAGAAAGCAGGTAAACCGTGACAAGACAAAGCATTTTGAGTTTACCCGAATGACAGTCTTCTGTTAGGGGTGTGCACAGCATGATTAGGTCGGGCGAGTCTCTCCCGGAGCTGATCTCTGGGGTGCATGAAAGCCCCCGAGCCTCCAGCGGGCCTCACCGCTGCGGAGGGGCTTTCTTCAGCCTTGGCGAGGTAACTTCCCATGAGTATATCCCGAGGGCTGAACACCGAGTCGCTGAGCGTGTGGTCTCTTCTATAATACGAGGCCGCAAAGTGTCTATCGCTGGGTGACGCGAAGGAATTTCTAGCATTACTTTTACGTATCCTGTTTCTGCCGGCGGCCGGGGCTCTGCTCAAAGTCCTGCCCGGTAACCAGCGCAGCAGAGCCGACGGGACGCTCAGTCCACGGCGAGGATTGAGGCCTAGTCTCTCGAAGAGCTGCAACTCCTCCGCTTTGTGAAAATAAACGACACAAGACACGACACAGATAAAAAGTATGTACAAATAAGCTGGTATGTAGCTCAACACGAGTAAAAGGAGGAAAAAAGACAACACCGCAGCGGAGAAAACGACTAGCCGCCGTTTATCTTCAGGAGACATGGCGGCACCGCGCCGCCGAGGGAAGATATCCCATAATTCCCCGCGTCCGCGCGCGTTGTTTACGTCTCGAGGATGTTAGTGACCGCACGCGTGCAAATTAGATCGATTACAGTGTTTTACCGCCCACTAGCGTTATAATATAAAGCAACACTAACATTTCTCTGTGTGTGTTTATACAATCATAAGTTTGGGATCAGTAAGATTTTTAATGTTTTTAAAACAAGTCTCTTTTGCTCATCATGGCTGCGTTTATTTGATTAAAAATACAGAAAAAAAAATATATATATATATCGGTTTTCTATTTTAATATACTTTAAAACAGAATTTATTCCTGTGATCAAAGCTGAATTTTTCAGCATCATGACTCTAGTCTTGTGTCACATGATCTTTCAGAAATCATTCTAATATGCTGATTTATTATTATTAATATTTTTTTGGAACCTGTGATACTTTTTTTCAGGTTTCTTCAGCATTTATTTAAAATAGAAATCTTTTGTAGCAATATACATTACCGTTTGGGGTCAGTACATTTTTTCTTTCTTTCTTTGTTTGAAAGAAATTAATACTTTCATTCAGCAAGAATGTGTTAAATTGATAAAAAGCGACAGTAAAGACAGAAAAGATTTGAATAAACACTGTTCTTTTTGGATCAAAAATACATTTTTTTCAAAAACTATACACAGAGAGAGAGATAGACATCAAATGACAGACTTCTTCCAATACACTTGCATTTGATCTGTACTTACCCTCTTCTGACATGTGAATTGATGAATAAAAGCATTTTATTGTATTTTATTATTTTATTGTGAAACGTATGGCATTAAAACAAAGTGTGACTTGGTTTCTTCCTTTGGAGGCTGTAATTAAATGACAACTAGATGGCGCAAACCGATCAAAATACATGTAGGCCTACAACACATGGCAATATTGTACGTTTATCGTCTTTATCTTCATTACAAATGTGGGATACAACAAACGATTCATCGTAAGAAGGCAACAGCATATCTTCTAGCAATACAAAATTTTAAACATCGTCTACAATAGTACAAGATAATAAAAATAATAAGAATAAGTCATAAAACACGACAATTTCACTGTAAACTAAACCATTCAATTCATTTGGATACTTGGTTACATTTACAAATTCAATTAAATACATCAACGAAACATTTCCTCAGACATTTACTCTGTTTTATGAATTCGGCCTGTTGAATGGCACTTCAGATTGTTTGTGCTCAAATTCATCTGAATTAGTTAGCGCTTTAGCTATAATGTGTGCTAACCACAATGTGTTTTGCACATTCTGTTCACCCCAAAATATTTTATTTTTGAACATGTACCATAGTAATACAGTAGTATTATTTTACCCTTGAGTGTCATATAAATATCATTGTCTATTAATAGAAGCTAGTTTCCTTATAAGTGACTGCTTTTAAATCACTGCACTATTGTACCTACTTTTTTTTGAAAGGATAGTAATATTAACTTTTCCACTTTAGACAAACAATGTCAATAATGAATGTTTATCTTTAACATGAGCACTGTATGAGATTCTTAAACAAGATGTGTATTATAGTAATGAACCCTTTACAATCACACTTTCCAATCTATAAACTCCAAACATGTTCCAAAATCCTGATTAGATTCTCTCAGACGGCTTGGAAAAATGATGCACCTGGCAGAGTCTTAATTTACAGAGGCCTTTCTTGACGCTTGGCACCTTGTTGCCACGGCAGATTAAAAAGTGCATGGTTAACGTCTGCACTGCAGGTGGCCTGTTGTTGATATCAGCTTAGCATTTGGATAAGCAGCATGGCGGTAACCCAGCTGCTCCAACATTTTAAAAGGGCAGGTGTGTTACCCAAAGCCTAAAATGCTCATTTCCATTCAGCATGCTTCAGCCGTTTGTTTCGGACAGTGCGCGTGTGGCTGTTTGCCAGGAGGAGGGTCTGAATCTATTGCTTTGAGCGCTTTCATCATGCATATATACACACACAGATTGGCTAGGGTTCATTCAGGCACCCCCTCAATGCTCTTCATTGGCCTTACTCTGTTATGAGCTCAGTGCAGATGGTGCAGACCTTCTGCTGGTCTAATGGTTTTAACCTGGCCGGGCTCAGATTAATGGCCCAGCTTGAACCAGGAAGTGCAGCGGCCAATTACATCCTGAAAAACATTCCCCTTCTGCAAATCTGCATCAGACGCGCAAACCTCCCTCCTTTAATCTCATTGTGAGGTGCAATTTAATCAAATACGCTCATCCTCTTCATCCTCCATTGCTCATACCTGAATCAGTTTGATGGTCAAAGAGCTTTTTACTATTTTGAGGGGAATCTAGTCAGCAAAAGAGAGAGAGGGAGCAAACAGTCTTTCGTTTTTCTCATATAGCTAATTTCCTGCATGAGACCAGTTTTGGCTTTGTTACTACCATCAACCTTCTTCCCGGTCCCCCTCCCAAACCATCTGCCGCAGTGAGGGCAGTATAATTACCCTAAACAAGCCCCTTCCCCCCGGACCACAGCCTATGTGTTTCCTGATTAGATATACCCCACCTCATATGACCCTATGTTACCCTGCTTGCCTCAGACAAGGAAACTCAAATGTTATTTGAGTTAGACAGCAATACAGCATTTTCAGTGCTAAGTTATAGTTTTTAAAAAGCAGCAAGCACAAATATTATTTTACCTGATCTTCTATAGGGGAATATACGCATTGCCTCATGCGTATTAGCTCATAATAATAATAAAAAAAAACTGTATATAATAAGGGTTTATTATCTATTATGAAATATATTTATGATAAATGATTACTCAAAAATGTATTTGGGACCCCTGTATGTATGGGATCCTCTACACATTTCTTATGTTGACATGTATGTTATGTCTTTATGTATAACATGATGCATTGCTTCATGCACATTTACTCATAATAATATAAATAAATAAATAAATAAATAAATTTTTGGTTTTTAAATCACATCAAAGAAAGTGTTCAAATATTTTTTTTTCCATCTTAAATAACAATGTGAAAATATGTAAAATAATATAATATAAAATAATATGATATATATATATATATATATTTAAATGTATCATATTATTTTATATTATATTATTTTATATATATATATATATATATATATATATATATATATATATATATATATATATATAAATGTATAATATTGTTTTATATTATATTATATATATATATATATATATATATATATATATATATATATAAAATTAACTGACAGCCCTTATAGAGAGAGAGAGAGAGAGCTATTTAGAGAGTTATTTATTGTTTATTTATTGTTATATATATATATATATATATATATATATATATATATATAAAATTAATTACATGATGTAATATAATCTAATTAATTACATGATGTTTTGATTAATTAGTAAAATTAATTGCAAAATAAATTTGACTAAAAATACCCACAAAAGATTATTTAAAGCTATTTTTGTGTTAAATGAGAAAGTATCAAGTAGGCATTACAAATTGTAGCTTTAGAAAGAAATATTTGATTCAACATAAAAATTTATTACACATAAGCATTTAGGCTGCAACGACCTAACGTAAACTATGGAACATAATTTTTTGTCATTTTTGTTCATACAGTGAAAGTCATTTGCAACCAAAACAGATTTTTTACCAACAGTCTTCAAAATATCTTCTTATATGTTCCACAAAAGAAAGGTTTGAAACAACATGAAGGTGAGTATATGATGACAGAATTTCTATTTTTTGGTGAACTATAATTATTACTATAATGAAATGATACTCTAAATAAGAAACTTAATCTGCCACCAGGTGGCGATAAATGTCTTTATGAGTCATCCATTCATTTGATTGGTTCAAATGGTTGATTGATTCAGGAATCAAGTAAATGGGCTTTCGAATTATTTCACAATGTTCGTTCAAAACGTGGATTCATTCAGAAACTAAATTTTTTTGGAAAAAAAAAATGTTTACTTTTAAAGCACAAAAGCTCCTGTAGCACAGGCTCTGGGATGCACGTCCATGACACTACATACTATTGAATCAGGTCGAAAGTTCACGTGGAACCTAGGCGGAATTACAGACCCAGTGTTTACAATGTGAACGTGCAAGTAAGTCAAACGCTGTTTACAAACAAAAAGGTACAATGATGTCAGATGATTCTGAAGTTGTAGGAGAAAATGATATAGTTTTTCACCATACTTCACTTTTTTGAGCCGGAGTACACAGACGATGAACTTAGATGTGGTTCGCAGTGTAGTGGATGCGCATCCCAGAGCTTGTGCTACACAAGCTTTTGTCCTTAAAAAGTAAACAAATTTTTATTTCTGAAAAAAAAAAAAATGGCCGATCGTTTCGCAAGATAAGACACTTCTTCCTCGGCTGGGACCATTTAGAGCCCTTTGAAGCTGCATTTAAACTGCATTTTGGAAGTTCAAAATCGGGGCACCAAAGAAGTCCATTATATGGAGAAAAATCCTGAAATGTTTTCCTCGAAAACCATAATTTTTTTACGACTGAAGACAGAAAGACATGAACATCTTGGATGACAAGGGGGTGAGTAAATTATTTGTAAATTGTTGTTCTGGATATGGAGTTCTTTAACTGCGTTAAAATATTTTAATCACGTTATTTTTCATAACTAATTAATTAAGTTAACACGTTAAACTGACAGCCCTAAATATATATTTGTATATATTTACAAGAATTCCTTTGTACCTGCTGCGATTATGTTTCTAAATGTCTAATTATAAATGTGTTTTTATGTGTGCTGTTGCTGCTGTATGTGCATGTATACTGATGTCTAACATTACATGAAGAATTGCCTTTTAAGGACAATAAAGATAAGTTAAGTTAAATACAACTCACAAAAATATATTTAGACCCCTGTATGTATGGGATCCTATATACATTTCTTTTGTTGCCAAACAAATGATAAACATGTCATATTTGTAAAATGATGATGATGTTCATCAATCATACTACTCACTGTTTTGACCAAATGTTGAGATAAACAGACCTTCCATTCCATTTAAATTCCACACAGTTTATTGTGTAACAGTTGTTTTTGTTAGTTTCCATAAACAGTAAGTGGGATTCACAGGAAAATTCACTGGTGATTTCTTTATCTACAGCAGAGAGGCTTGATTGCAGCAGGAAACACTGAGTTGTGTTTGTACACAGGTCGGATATAATCCAAATCCAAGAAATCACACACATACACACGTGTTGGTTGTGCAAAGGCTCGACGGAAAACACTGTGATGAGGGCATTGGGTAAATAAACCTGTATAATCTGAAACCAGTGCAGAGATTACAGTATCTCTAATCCAAAGACTCTTATTGGGAACATTTTCTCATATACATCAGAGTTAGAGTGTTATTTTTGGACATTTAAAATGTGTGACTGTATGATTTGTATGTATAAATCTTTTTTTAGTGCAACTTCATGTGACATATAATGTCATTTAATCTTAGGGTATTGCTCTATGTTGGCTTTGGTGGTTTGCTTTGGGTTAGAATGTATATTTGCTCTACAGAGGAGCTGTGTCCCTGTGTCTCTCCCCATCTCTCTCTCTCCCTCTATCACACAGACACTCACTCATTCTGCCCGGGATGGATATCGCATTTATTTTTAGCCACAGTGGGTTTGGCCAGCAAGAAGCTTAGTATACATCATGTGGCTGAGGCAGGCAGCTTTGAGGAGAGGTCGAGAGAAACAGAAAGAAAGACCTCCACCCTAGACCACAATTAGCTACTGCTTTAAATGTACCCCACACCTAATTTCTCAGTACCACATTTTATAAAAATACCACATTCCCATGACTCCCATGTGAAGTATTTATTCTTCACGGTAGCACTTGTTTTACTGCCTTCAACTACTTACCATATCACAGTGAGTCTGCTTTTATAATGATAACATAAGGTTCAAACGCTCACTGATGCTCCAGGAGGGAAAACAATGCATTAAGAGCCAGGGGTGTAAACTTTTGAAAGGAATGAGGATCTGTAAATTGTTCTTATTTTGTCTAAATATCACTTTTTTTTTTCATTTAGTACTGCCCTTCAGAAGATACATGTTCCCCAGAAGACAAAATAAGTTAAATAAGTTTTCACCCCCTGGCTCTTAATGCATCGTGTTTCCTTCTGGAGCATCAGTGAGTGTTTGAACCTTCTGTAATAGTTTCATATGAGTCCCTCAGTTGTCCTCAGTGTGAAAAGATGGATCTCAAAATCACGCAGTCATTGTTGGAAAAGGTTCAAATACACAAAAATGCTGAAAAACCAAAGAATCTGTGGATCCTGAAGGATTTTTTGAAGAACAGCAGGCAGTTTAACTTTTCAGGCCTAACGAGGGACTCATAAACAATCACACAAAAAAAAAAAAAAAAAAAAACACACACACACAAACACACAGCTGTTGATCATTCAGGTAACGACACAGTGTTAAACTTTTGAATGGGGTCATTTTTATAAATTCAACTATTATTTTTTCTTGTGGACTATATGTGAACATCTTTTATGTGAAATATCTTATTCAGGCCAGTACTAAATAAAAAATAACATGAATTTTGTATGATCCCTCTTATTTTGGTAAAATAGTTAACATTTTGCAGATTCTGCAAGGTGTATGTAAACTTTTGACTTCAGCTGTAGCCTATATATATATGGAAGCCCGTTTCTGCCACTGAATAAAAAAAAGGTAATTGCGACTTTTTATCTCACAATTTTGACTTCTTTGTAATTTGTAATTCCGACTTTTTTTTTCCTCAGAATTGTGAGATATAAACTCACAATTGCGAGTTATAAAGTCGAGTTCTGAGGGGGAAAAAGACTGATATGTTCTCAGAATTAATTTATATCTAGCAATTCTGACTTAATAACTCACAGTTGTGTATTATAAAGTCAGAATTGCAAGACACAAACTCGCAATTCTGAGAAAAAGGACTCATTTGTGAGTTTAAATCTCAGAATTGTTTTTTTATGCAACTGCGAGTTTATATCACAGTTTTGAGGAAAAAATCAGAATTGCGAGTTTATATCATGCAATTCTGAGAAAAAAGTAAGATTTGTGAGAAAAAAAGTCGCAATTACTTTTTACTTTTTTTATTCAGTGGCGGAAATGGGCTTTCATATGTTTTTTTTTATGTTGTTAGGTTTAGTGTTCTGAAAAAATTGCTTATTGTTGGAATAAAAACCATTGGATAAATCTGCTTAAATCTTTGTTAATATCAGCTTTGTGTCTTTTTAATAGAAAGCAGTCTCTATCAGTAATGTGAAGCTGTTAAGTGCTGTAATAGATGTTACAGGGTGTTAATTTCCACCAGGAGCCTGAATAAAACAATGGATTCATAGTATTTGTGCTGCCTGGGGGGGGAAACACAATGTTTGTCACTCACATGGCTGCTCCTAGTATCATGGTTATGAGAGGCTGCCCACCATCTGCTGCTGTAAACAATGTTTCCTGGCTCTGCCACCCTCTCTCTCACACACTCACTGCATGCAGAGGCAGCGTACAAGGTTCAGCACAGACAGGCCTTTGGGAATATTTCAACTCTGCTCTCAAAATTCATTTCCTAAATAACTGCACACTGTAAAAATTTTAAAACTTAAGTTCAGCAGCTGCCTTAAAATATTAAGTTAATTCAACTTAAAACTACAAGTCATTTTAACTCATTACAAAAAAATAAAAATTACGTACTTTTAAGTCAATTTAACTTGTGAGTTGAAATGACTTGTACTTTTAAGTTGATTTAACTTAAGGCAGCTGGAAGTTTTTAAGCTGAAATTGGTGAAAACTTTTTACAATGCAGAAACCAATGATTTACTTAAAGACAGGGTGGTTTGGTTAAAAAATGTTTTTTGTTATACTGGTTAAAAAGTATCTTCACATTCCGAGAGCAATCAATAAGTTATGTGGTTTAAATGTATTTATATCGTCTTATCTCACGAGACGAGAGGAGATTTTTAAACTTTTCTTAAGAAATCCTCAATGATAAAATATATAGGGAAAATATTTTTTATTCTTTTTTATTTTTTTTGACTATTATTGGCCTAGAGAGTCCAGAGAATTGTACTGCATTGTTTTTTTTTCCAGATTAACGGAAAACCTAGGAGTAGTTTGCAAAAGTAGTTTTTTTTTTTACATCTCAATAATTTAACAAACAACAGTGGTTTTATGATATGTATAATATGAATATTGAGCGTATGTGTGAAAAACCGTGCAATTGTTTACACCCTTTAAAAATGTGATTTTGCCCCCCAGTGGCCGATTTCTTTTAAATTTCTTTTTCTCTTTAAATTTCTCAAACTTAGTCAGCCAATGGTGGCCACGTTTTTTGAGATATGCAAATGTCCTTGTAGACACTTGTGGCACTTCAGACCAAGACTGTGCACAGTGATTTTCATGTTGATAGGACCAATGGTTGCGTAGGTATAGCCATTTTAATGTTTTTTTTACTCTTATAGCACCATCAAGTGGCCAAGCTATGCGATTTTTTTTCCTGTGACCTCAGATTGAGCTCTTACATACGTGTGCTGAGTTTGGCGAAGATGTCTTATTCCATTCAGGAGTTATATGCATTTTTTACGAAAAGTGGCCCTGCCTCTTTCGAACGTTTTGACATTCCTTTGCGAGTCGAAAGTTGTAATTATTGATATTCACTCTCTAGAGATTCTTTCTGCACTGGTTTGGTTCTGATCAAGCAACAAAAACCTAGGATTAGTTCGTAAAACTATTTTTTTAAAAAAAAATGCAAAATACCCAAAAAATTCCTTCACGGTCGAGCATTTCAACAACATAAGACACTTGAGCCTGCGACTGATGGTTTAGGAGTTCTGAGCGATTTCATACTTATGTTCGCTGTAGCGCCCCCGTCAGGCCGCTCGGGACGGGTCTTGATCACATTGTAGGCAGTGTGAGTACTACCATTCCTCCAAGTTTCAAGTCTCTACGACGTACGATTTGGTCTGCACGATCAGTTGCCATTCTTACAATTACAATAGGGTTTCAGCGCTACTTGCTTAAACTCCTAAATATGAATGAAAATAACACTACCGTTCAAAAGGGTAATATTTCACAGTGTTAGTTTTACTATATTTTCGATCAAATAAATGCAGCTGTGGTGTGCATAAGAGACGTCTAAAACATTCGAACAGCGAATAATACACTCTTTAAAAGACAAACAGCAAAAGGACTTTCATAAAATGAGCTTTATTGATATCAGATTAAAATATACTGATTCCAAATTTCTCACACACACTTTTCTCCTTGAAAAAAAAAAAAAGGAAATTATTAAAAAACAAAAAACATTGGAATAGGTGGAGCGGTCCCACAGAACGATAAATACACAGATGTAAGATTGAGTGCTAAAACAATACATGATGACTGATCATAAATACATCAAAATAAGACATTATTAACATCCAAAACACCTAAGTCAAAGAAAAACTGACTTGTTCTGCACAAGACAATTTAACTGAACCAAATGACACAACGATGCAACTAAAGGTCCGTTCACACCAAGAACAATAACTATAATGATAACTAACACACGCATTGCATTTATGTTGTCTGTCACTTTAAATGCTCAAGTGCTTTCTGATTGGCTGTCAATGTTTTAATCAACAATAATGTTCCTCTGTGTTGTCAGTGTTAAAGACTTTATATTCATCATTACTGTTATTGTCATGTGAACAGGCCTTAAATCTGAAAATTCGAACTCAGTTTGGTCAGCGTAGGTGATGAAAGAGTCTTTGGTTGCGCCAAGGCTTTTTATTTACGAGCCCCATCTGGATTACCTCGTTCAACAGCCACATTTACTAGCAGTCGATCGCTTTCTTTCCCGAAAACGTCTGGTTTACCACTTGATTTGTGATTTAACTGCGGGAAATAATGAGACCGAAGGGGACATCACAGGCTGCGAGAACGCCTCAGTTCTCTTTCAAAGCTGCTTTTCTCAGCTGCGACCGGGGCTGAAGACTTGGCTCTGGCTAATGTACGCGACCTGTGCCCTATAAAAGGCATACGAATGCCTCATTTACTCCATAACCACATTCAAAAGGAGACAGATCACAATCTGGAGAGGAAGTGTACGTACAAACCTCTATTAAAGGTCGCTACTTCCGCTATACGAGGTCAATGTAAGACCACCGTGGCTGCTACGGTTTAGCATAAACGTAACGTTCCTAAAACCACGACCAAATAAATACACGTATAAATAAACAACATGCAAGTGACGAAACTGGAGGAAATAAAGACACAAAAGGGAAACAAAACAGACGATGCTTTAGTATGTTTTCGCCTCAGATGAGTTAAAAGGTGCCGTGCTAAATGGGTTCGTCTTTCACCCTTCTTTACCATGGATCCAGCCATTAGTTAAACCTGAGTGTGGGACAAAACTGTGACCTTGGCCAACCCAGAAGGAAAGCAAACGTCGATTTGTGCCTCGATTAGCACACACGCACGCACGCACTCCCTTGAATTGAATAGGAAAGTATTCACATAATAGAAACACTTGGTGTCTAGCTGGCACACATTCGTTCATATATATACACACACGGGAAATGGGTAGCGCTGCTGCTGTGAACCTTGCACCCTCACGGTTTAGAGGTGTGTGTCAGGTATATAGATTTCCAGGGAGGAAGTTACAGCCAGATAATGAAACTAATTATTCATATATGCTGCACGTCTCTTTTCAGCTTTACGGGCCGTGGGGAGCTCAGGGTTTTCAGTCCCACCCGTTGTCCTTGATCATGTGGGCCAGCTCGATGATGAATTTGCCCTCCTTGTACTTCTGACTGCTTTCGAAGGCATGCTCCTAACGGAAAGAAGAAGAGGGAGGGAGAGAGAAGAGAAGAGAAACGTCAGGAGAACGAGCATGTGGTCGCCTCAAAGTCAAGACCTGCTTATCCAAAAATAATGGACAGCTGTTGGGAAGCTTTTCTGAGCATGTCAATCAAATATAAGAGCTTTAAATAGCCATATTAGAGGAGATGTTTCACTATATATGGGCTGTAAAACAAGTGCCAACTTCTGAATCTATTATGATATACTTATTCTTTAAATATAAGCGTCAATGATGTCAATTAGCCTGTTTATAAAAACGGTAACAATGTCTGGACCACACCTCTTATATAATGAATTTACATTGATTTTGATATATTTGTGGGGGAAATGCTCATTAAAGACGCATTAAAAGGCTAAAAAGTCATAATCTGCATTATTATTATATTATTAAAAAAATTAACAGCTCTGTTTTCAAATATTTATTAATATCTGAAAAACCTTTCAATGTCAAGGTAGTTTAACTTTTTACTAAAAATGTTTTAAAACATTTTAAAAAATAAACTATATACATGCAAACACTAATATGTACTTAGGAAAATATTACATAAATACAAAAAAAATGTTAGGAAAAATATTACAAATATTATTTATATATTATATATATTTTTTAATATTGTATTTTATAATACACGTTACTGTTCGAAAGTTTGTAGTCAGTAAGATTTTTTAATGTTTTTGACAGAAGTCTCTTATGCTTACCAAAGCTGCATATTTATTTGATCACAAATACTATTACAACAATATTACACAAACTAGAGCATTTAAGCTGTCAATCACTAGCAAAGCTTAATGACTATCCTTTACAACATGCTAAATCTTGTTAAAAACATGCCAGTAACATGCTAATCATCCTAAAAAACATGCTAATCATGCTAAAACATGCTTGCAATGTGTTAATCATGGTAGAACTATGCTAGTAACGTTAATCATGCTAACAACATGCTAACAACGTGTCAATCATGCAAAAATATGTCAACAACATGTTAATCATGGTGGAAACATACCAGCATCATGCTAAATAACATAAAAACACGGTAATCATGCATAAAAACATGCTATCAACATGTTAGCAAAATGCTAACTATGCTAAAAAATGCTAGCAACATGCTATCTGTTAATAATGCTAACAACGTGATTCATGCTAAAAATATGTTAACAACATGGTAGTCATAGTAGAAACATGTCAGCGTCATGCTAATCATCCTTAAAACATGCTAATCAAGCTAAAACATGCTAACAATGTGTTAACCATGCTAATAACATGCTAGCAACATGCTGTCTGTTAATAATGTTAAAAAATGCTAACAACATGCTAGCAACATGCTAATCATGCTGGCAACATGCTAACAACTTGTTAACTATTAATAATGCAGCTAACAGCTAACTACAACTGTGCTTAAAACATGGTAATCATGTACATGTTAAAAACATGCTAACAACATGCTAGCTACATGCCAATCGTGGTAAAACAAGTTAACAACATGGTAATCATGGTAGAAACATACTAATTCTCCTAAAAACATGTTAAATCATGTTAAAAACATGTTAATCATGCTAAAACATGCTAGCAATGTGTTAATCACGGTAGAAACATGCTAGCAATGTGCTATTAATGCTTAAACATGCTAGTAACATGTCATTCATGTTAAAACATGTTAACAACATGGTACCCATGGCAGAAACATGTCAGCATGCTAAAAAAAAACATGCTCACATTCTTAATCATGCTAATAACATGCTAACAACATGTTATCTGTTAATAATGCTAAAAAATGCTAACAACATACTAATCACGTTAGCAATATGCTAATCATGCTAACAACATGCTAGCAATGTTTTAACTATTTATAATGCTACAAACATGCTAGTTACACGTCAATCATGCTAAAACATGTTAACAGCATGGTAATCATGGTAGCGACATGCTAATTATCCTAAAAACATGTTAAATCATGTTAAAACATGCTAATAATCTGTTAATCATGTTAGACACATGCTAGCAACATGGTAATCTTGCTAGAAACATGCTAACAACATGCCAGCAATGTGCTAATCATGCTAATCGTACTACAGCATGTTAGCAACATGCTAACAACATGTTACTAATGTGTTATATCATGCTAGCAACATTTATCTAAACTTTAAAACTTCAAGCTTTTACAACTGCGTAAAACTTTCAATCAAGGCTTTTTCAAGCCAACTTCAAACTTTCCATGTAGTTTAAAATGCAATTTATAACTAATTTATAACATTTCTTATTAATATCAGTGCTGAAAACAGTTCTGCTGCTTAATGTTTTTGTGGAAAGGCTGATGCTTTTTCGGGATTCTTTGATAAAGTTGAAAAGCATTTATTTGAAATTTGAAAATCTTTTGTAGCATTATAAATCTTCATTTCTGATTAATATGCAGCCTAACTGAATAAAGGTATTTGCATCTTTCAAAAAACAATTACTGATCACACACGTTCTAACAAGAATGTGGATATTGCATTTTACCTGATGGTTACACCAGCTGACTGTAAATAGGGAGATAACGTTTTTTTTTTTTCAAAAGTGAAAACAGTTTAACATTTTCCTAAGTGCTTTTCACTTTCATCTGCTAGTCTGTGAAGACAAGAAAATTCATACTGTTTTGTCTCGGAACGCACAAAGTACTCAAAGGTTGTCAGCAGTAGATTAGTGACGCAGGTCATGAGTGTGTGGAAAAGCCACTTAAAGTATCTCTCGTGTTGAGTTGTGTCCGAGTCTCTAGCACGAGTCTTATCCCTCACGTGAAATATGGATGAGTTATCTTGACTGGGCTGGAGAAAGCTGTCAAAATAACCACGATTGTGTGTTTGAGGTAAGTGGTCTTTGAGTGTCCAGTGTGATCCAGAACTTACGTATTTCCAGCCCAGAGTGGTTTTACAGTTCTCACAGTAGATATCGGCCACCGCATGAAGACCGGTCAGCAGCACCCTCTCCTCTGCCGGCCCGCAGCCCACATTCACCCTGATTGATGAAAAGAGGACGTCAAAATTAGACAACAACAACAAAAAAGACAAACCATTTTGATTTGTTTGTCTCTTTCTTTTCTGTGCTGCATGTTTAAGATAAACTACAGGACTTACACTGAGTTGAAGAGGTAGGCCCTGCCTTGACTCCCTTGAAAAGACTGCAAAGGAAATAAAACAGGAAAGATTTCATTTCAAAACTGCCCCAAAAACCCACATCCTAATAAACACACTAAATTGACTGACATGTGTTTTACATATTTACGTCAGAGCAATTCAACATCGTTTACTTGTATTGTGACTGCACAATCAGGTAATCTTTTGGAAAAATCAATTTCCCTTCGCTGCTCCATTCATGACCTCGATGGATAGGATTTCCCAGGCATGAAGTGAAACAGAGGCAGGGTCATAATTACGGGTGTTTGACAGCGGTTTGGCCATATGGGCATGGATCAAAAGATCATCAGGGTGGTTTCATTTTGGCTGTGCTACACTGGATAGGCATACTTTCTCTATCTTAAGCCTAAATAACATACAAAAAACTGATTGAAACCATGACAACAATGGGTAAACACTTGAAACACAATACATTAAACACATGAACATGAAAATAAACTCTTAGAGTATGTTCATTTATTTTCTGTGAATCAGTTCAAAATAGATTAAATGACTAATTCAAGATTCAAATTTAAAGGGACAGTTCACCCAAAAATGAAAATTCTGTGATTAATTACTCACCCTCATGTCGTTCCAAACCTGTAAGACATTAGTTCATCAACATGAATTAAGTTATTTTTGATGAAATCCGAAAGCTTTATGAACCTGCATAGACGGCAACGCGACTGACACATTCAAGGCCCAGAAAGGTAGTAAGGACATTGTTAAAATAGTCCATGTGACATCAGTGGTTCAACCCTAATTTTATGAAGCTACGAGAATACTGTTTGTACACAAAGAAAACAAAAATAACGACTTTATTCAACAATTTCTTCTCTTCTGTGTCAGTCTTTGACACATGTTCACAAGAGTACCACGACGAATGCTGGTCAGCTCTTGGATTTCATCAAAAATAATAGTGTTTCGAAGATAAACAAATGTCTTACAGGTTTGGAATGACATGAGGGTGAGTAATTAATGACAGAATTTTCATTTTTGGGTGAACTATTCCTTTAACAATTCAGATTCAGTGATTTAACAGATTCAGAATGATTCATTCAGTTATTTAAAAGAAAATCAATCAAATGTAATTATTCCTCACTTTGATTATTTTAAGTTGATTTTTATATGAAACCTTGAATCTATTTATTTGAATTTATTAGTATTAAATAAATTACTGTATTTTTGTATTTAAAAGCTGCCAAAGTGACATTAATTTTAAGTGACATTAATGAGATTATTTAGTGACATTTAAAGTGTAAGGAAAATATTATATAATATTATTATTATATTTTTATATTACCTTTCAAATGGCTGGAGTTGGCAACATTTTAATGTTTTTGAAATAAGTCTGTATGCTCACCAAGGCTGCATTTATATTTTATAAAATTAAAACAAATAAAAACAGTAATTTTGTAAAATATTATTACAAAATATAAAATTGAATATATTTTAAAATGTAATTTATTCCTGTTATAGCAAATCTGCTATTGAATCTGCTATATTTAGAATAAATAATTAAATGATTTAAATGGAAAATTATTAAATACTATTTTAAACAGATATTTTACTACTTGTGACATGCATGAAATATTGAATCTATTTGGATCTAACACTGAATGATGGTTCCTTACGTATTGTTTTCAGTACATTATTTCTGTATTTAAAGACCCCATGAAATCAAATTTGAAATTTTTTGTCTTTTTAGTATGAATATGTTAGCCTTAAAGGAGCAGTCCACTTCCAGAAGAAAAATTGACAGATAACGTACTCACCCCTTGTAATCCAAGATGTTCATGTCTTTCTTTCTTGCATTTTCTTTCCAAAATGCAGTTTAAATGTGGCTTCAAACGATCCCAGCCGAGAAAGAAGGGTCTTATCTAGCAAAACGATCAGTTATTTTCATAAAAATATTACAATTTATATACTTTTTAATGTCAAATGCTCGTCTTGTCTTACTCTGCCTGAACTGTTTTTTTCCGGTTCATGATGAAAAACTCCCATCTCATGTTCTCCCTCAACTTCAAAGTCTTCCTATATTGCTGTTTTACCTTTTTTGTTAAGGGTGTTTGATCTTCTTGCATGTTTACTTTGCAAAGACTGTGTCGGAACTTCTGCAGTGATGTAGGATGATTTTGAAGTGATTTTTGAAGTTAAGGGAGAAAATACGATTGGAGTTTTTCGACATACCCTAACTGTCTTGAACCAGAATACACAGAGTTCAGGGAGAGTAGACAAGACGAGCATTTGAGATTAAAAAGAATTTAAATTGTATTTTTGCTAGACAAGACCCTTCTTCCACGGCTGGGATCATTTACAACAACATTTAGGATCGTTTAAGCCATATTTAAACTTGGACGTTCAAAATCGGGGCACCATAGCAGTCCATTATATAGAGAAAAATCCTGAAATGTTTAACTCAAAAAACTCAAAATGAACATCTTGGATGACAAAGGGGTGAGTACATTATCTGTAAATTTTTGTTCTGGAAGTGGACTTCTCCTTTAAGGTTATCTGTAAGCTATTCTGCTCCAAAACAATGTAAAAAATTACATTTGGAAGATTTAAGCATTCAAAACTTACAGTCTCTAACTTCCGCCAACATGGATCAACAGTTTTGATGACATCACCCTGCACTTAAGCTTCTGATCAAGCTTTCTGTCCAATCAAATACTCTCTAGAACAGGCGTCACCACACTCGGTCCTGGAGGGGCGGTGTCCTGCACAATTTAGCTCCAACCCTGATCAAACACACCTGAACCAGCTAATCAAGGTCTTACTAGCTATACTAGAAACTTCCAGGCAGGTGTGTCGAGCCAAGTTGGAGCTAAACTCTGCAGGACACCAGTCCTCCAGGATCAACTTTGCTGACCCCTGCTCTAGAATCCGCAGCGTCCCGCCCCTACACTATAAAAAGGTCACTTGTTAACAGAATTAGTATTATCTGTACGGTGAATGGGGATAGTGAATGATTCAGACTGTGTAAATATGCTTTATGTTGGGGCGAATGAAGTCTGGCTTTGCGTAGTGTCGCACAAACCGCCACAGTGCACACACAGGTCTGGAGACGGATGGAGCGGATCATATGCGTGATTCGGCACAGACCACAAAACGCATTGGACCCATTTGAATTCTACACAGAATGCTATATTTTACAGCGATATGGATGAGATTGTGGCTGTCAAATGTGGCTTTACCAAGCTCACTGGCTCTGGTACAAACTGTGAAATAAACTAAATGCTGTTGGCTATTTAAAAAAATGGGGTGGGACTGCTTGATTTGTCCCATCCTGTCTTCCTGTTTCAGTTGAAATTACATAAACACACAGAATGACACTGCGTGTTTCAAAGAACTTCAGTGGACCTTTAAGAGCTGCCAAAGTTACATATTAATTAATAACATTTGAATACGTACTTAAATTGTCTGAATATGTGGCTTTTCCATGTTTAATGAAGGCAGCTACAATACTTCAGCTCCCAAATGCTGATCAAGTTCCTACCTGATGGTTAAATCAAAAACACAAGCCTCCTATTGTGCAAAACTCTATTAACCTACTTTTAAGCTACTACAATTATTATGTTCTATTCTGACCTTTATTTGGTTCGGAGGGATTCGAACTAATTGAAATCTAATTATCATTTCAACCTCAACTCCACCCCAGAACCGCCTGCAGTGCTCTCGCTCCCCCTGAAACACAAGTAAGCCTTGTTAGGTCGGATACCGCTGGCTTTATTTTGCAAACACAGTATGTGAACAACTAATGAATCAAGCAAAAACAATCTTGTCTCATCTGTACAATCTGTAAACACACACGGTGCATGAGAAACCCTGTCTGAGACAATCATGGTATCAGACGACCAAAACCTGGCATGCAGACTTAAGTGTGGCATTATGGGTGTACGTGGGTGTCCTGGATCATCTGCGTATGCTACAGAGACGTGATTACTTTTACTCCCGTGGCACACAAAAGCCCAAACGATGACCTGCTTCCCTTGATCCTTGATTGTGTGACATGTACGTAAGGAAGCTGAGTGCCTTACTGACCCACATGCTGCCCGCACACACAATCCATGCACTGATAACTCACACACACAAAGTTCACATTCTGAATTAAAGGTGCTATTAATAATCCTTGACACATATTTCTCCACGCACGCACATAACGACACACACCTCATAAAAAGGCCACATATGGTGCATTAAAAGTGTGCCAATGGAGGAATCTGTGCGCATGTAGTACAATTAAAGTGGGATTATATGGTTTCACTAATGAAGTCATTAACTCAGTTTTTATGTATGGGTCCGCTCTGAAAGAACAGAATCAAACGTTCCCACTAAATCCACAAAGCAATTCACAATTGCACGGCAAAGAATATAAACACAACCGTTGAATATAGTCGTTATTTTGTTTTCTTTGTGCACAAAAGTATTCTCAAAGTTTCATAAAATTAAGGTTGAATCACTGATGCCACATGGACAATTTTAACGATGTCTTTACAACCTTTCTGGGCCTTGAACATGTTAGTTGTATTGCTGTCTATTACAGGGTCGGAAAATTGTTTTTTGAGGAAAACATTTCAGCATTTTTCTCCATATAATGGACTGCTATGGTGCCCCGAGTTTGAACTCCCAAAATGCAGTTTAAATGCGGCTTCAAACGATCCCAAATGCAGTTGTAACCGATCCCAGCCAAGGAAGAAGGGTCTTATCTAGCGAAACGATTGGTTATTTTCATTAAAAAAATACAATTTAAATACTTTTTAATCTCAAATGCTCGTCTTGTCTTGCTCTGCCTGAACTCTGTGTATCCTGCCTCAAGACAGTTAGGGTATGTCGAAAAACTCTAATCGTATTTTCTCCCTCAACTTCAAAAATCATTTCAAAATCATCCTTCATCGCTGTAAAAGTACCGACCCAGTCTTTGCAAAGTGAACATGCAAAGAAGATCAAACACCCTTAACAAAAAAGGTAAAACGGCGATATAGGACAATTTTGAAGTTGAGGGAGAACATGAGATGGACGTTTTTTGACATACCCTAACTGACATGAACCGGAAAAAAACAGAAGTTGACTCAAGATGAGCATTTGACATTAAAAAGTATATAAATTATATAAATTGTATTATTTTTATGAAAATAACCGATCTTTCGCTAGATAAGACCCTTCTTCCTCAGCTGAGATCGTTTGCAACTGCATTTGGGATCATTTGAAGACACATTTAAACTGAATTGTGGAAATTCAAACTTGGGGCACCATATCAGTCCATTATATGTAGAAAAATGCTGAAATGTCTTCCTCAAAAAACACAATTTCTTTATGACTGAAGAAAGAAAGATACGAACATCTTGGATGACAAGGGGGTGAGTACATTATCTGTAAATCTTTGTTCTGGAAGTGGACTTCTACTTTAATACGGCGTCTAACCTGATTATGTTCTATGATTAAGATAAAAGAGCCTAAAGAAATACTGCTGATTACCTTTGAGATGAGCTCATCATGGTTGGCCAGGTGCGCTCGGCAGTGAATGCAGCTGTAGGTGCGATGGCAGTTGGGCAGGTAGGCCTGAAAGGTTTTGGAGCGCGTCATGGCGACCGTGGCGGGAGAGACGGCGCGGGGGCGGAGCAGGAAGGGCCGGTCAGCCCAGGACGACTCACAGGAGAAACAGTGGAGCACGCAGGTGAGGGCCGTGGTGAAGATTCAGGAGAGATGAAAGCACACCTGAGGGGAAAACACACACATTTTTAGAAAGAGAACTAAAAAATATAAATAAATGCACTACTAGTTTTTTTTTTTACGATAAAAATTAATAGTTTTATTTAGCAAGGAAGCATTAAATTGATCAAAAGTGACAGTTATGGCATATATAATACAAAAGACTTCTATTTCAAATAAATGCCGTTATTTAGAATTTTCTATTCATCAAAGAATCCCGAAAAAATGATTTCCACAAAAAATATTAAGCAGTAAAAACTGCTTTCAGCAATGTCAACAATAAGAGCTATCATTAATAACTGAGTACCAACAATATTAATAATAACTGAGCACCAAATCAGCATATTAGAATGATTTCTGAAATATCCGGAGTAATGGCTGCAAGCAGCGTTGAAAGGGCCCTCGCACCCGGGCTCACCGCCACCCGGTAGCTTTAGGGAAACAGCAAACGGTGACCGATCTGTATTTAAAGTGGTAAAAATAGGAGCAATATATCAAAGTCATTTATATGTGCCAAACTTCCTGCTACCAGCTGGTGGTACTATGACTATAACTGAATATTGGTGTGTAGATGTCCTGGAGGGCCTGTGTCCTGCAGAGTTTAGCTCCAACCCCAATTAGACACACCTGAACCAGCTAATCAAGCTTATACTAGGCATACTAGAAACTTCCTGACAGGGTGTGTTGAGGCAAGTTGGAGCTAAACTCTGCAGGACAACAGCCCCTTTCTTTAGGTGTAAAACATGACATATCCTGTTGCCAACAGGTGGCGCTATGATTATAACTAAATATTGGCCTTTTGATGTCTTCGTGCCAGGACTCTTATTAAACGTGTAAAGTTTAAGGCAGATCGAACATTGTATGGCTGAGTTACAACAACTCTCTTTTACATGGTGAAACATCGAACTTTGTCAGGCTGCCACGGACATGTCCTTAAACAAAAACTCAAGATCTTTGCAATTTAACATTGCAAAGGCCTGTAAAGTAGACTGACCAAATATAATGCTGATGTCATTAAATCTCTAGGAGGGGTTTGTTAGAGTATAAAACATGCCACTTCCTGTTGCCAGCAGATGGTGCTATGACTATAACTGAATATGGGCATGGGCATGTGTTCAGGACAGGACTCTTATCAAACATGTGGATTTTGGTGCAGATCCGACATTGTATGGCTGAATTACAACAATTTCCTGTTTCATGGCAAAACATCAAAGTTTGTCAGGCCACCACGGACACTCCCTTCAACGAAAACTTAAGATCTTCGCAATTTAAGGTCACAAAGAGCTTTCGATTACACTGACCAAATTTGGTGTTGATCTGTTTTAATCTCTAGGAGTAGTTTGTTTAAATACAATGCCTGACATGGCAAAAATGACAAAACTTGCTGAGATAATTGGAAATAACAGACTTCCTGTTGGGTTTCGGACTTCGTACTGGTGAACTTTTTTGTAGGTATTGGTGTGTTACATATGTGTACCAAATTTCATACATGTATGTGAAACATAGTTTAAGAAGCACTTCACTGAAATTTTATAGGTGGCGCTATCGAGCATTTTGACACACCCACTTCTGAAACTCATATCAGACATAAATTTTTACCACTTCTGGCACGTGTGCAAAGTTTCATGAGTTTTGAGCATTTTTAGGTCCTTAAAAATACAATTCATTTTGGAGAAGAAGAAACTGAGCAATTCAAATAGGGTCCTCGCACAACCCCCAAAAAATTCTAAACTTTTGACCGGTAGTGTAGGTAATTCAGAAATCACTAATCAAATAAATGTACATATCAAAGCATAAATATTTGTAATATTACATATTACAGACTTTAAAGTGCAGTTGCAAAAACAGCCAGTTTAAAGGAACACTCCACTTTTTTTGAAAATAGGCTCATTTTCCAACTCCCTAGAGTTAAACAGTTGAGTTTTACCGTTTTCGAATCCATTCAGCCGATCTCCGGGTCTGGCGGTAGCACTTTTAGCATAGCTTAGCATAGATCATTGAATCTGATTAGATCGTTAGCATCTCGTTCAAAAATGACTAGTCAAGTTTTAAATAGGAAAAATATCAAAACTCTTTGGTCATTTTTGAGCGAGATGCTATCGTTCTAATCAGATTCAATAAACTATGCTAAGCTACACTAAAACTGCTACCGCCAGACCCGGAGATCGGCTAGATGGATTCGAAAACGGTAAAATTTTGGAAAATGAGTTGGAAAATGAGCCTATTTTCAAAAAAAGTGGAGTGTTCCTTTAACTCCAAGCTACAAAAGTGTAGTGGCCCCTTTAAGACAAGCTTGACATAAATATGTAAATTAATGTATGAACACATAAAGGATGAATAAATATTAAAGACATTGCATTCCTACATTTTTTGGTGTCACAAATGACGCAGATTGATGTGAAATGATGTTAAAAACTGAGTGTAGGTCAGCAAGACACAGACAGTGAATGCAACGGACGTCATTCACAAGAACACGGTGCAAATGCAGGCAAATAAGCATGAATCAGTGTGTCTGTGAGCTGTTGTCTGTCAGCTAACTGTGATTGTGTGGTCCCGCGTTCATCCTGCCCTCGGGTTAGAAGGGGGCTGCGCTGTATGAGAGGCGGCTTTTTAATGCAGAGAGCTGGAGACCTGCCAATGACGTGGGCACAAACACACAGAGACAGCCGGACAACCAAACACGTATGATTTCAACGCTCATCTTTGTTCAATGGATTCATCCCAAATAAAATGTAGTTCATTTGAACAAAACAAATCAAGCCGACGCTCAGTGTGAAGATACCGTAAGACATTTGTTTAACACAAATTAAGATATTTCTGATGCAATCCGACAGCTTTCTGCATAGACAGCAACGCAACTGACATGTTCAAGGCCCAGAAAGGTAGTAAGGACATTGTTAAGATAATCCTAAAATAGTCACATGGACTATTTTAACGATGTTCTTACTACCTTTCTGAGCCTTCAATGTGTCAGTTGCATTGCTGTCTATGCAGGGTCAGAAAACTCTCAGATTTAATCAAAAATACATGAATTTGTGTTCCGAAGATGAACAAAGGGTATACAGGTTTGGAACGACATGAGGGTGATTAATTAATGACAGAATTGTCCTTTTTGGGTGAACTATCCCTTTAAAGGAAAACTCCACTTCCAGAACAACAATTTACAAATAATTTACTCACCCCCTTGTCATTCAAGATGTTCATGTTTTTCTGTCTTCAGTCGTAAAGAAATTATGGTTTTTGAGGAAAGCATTTCAGGATTTTTCTCCATATAATGGACTTCATTGGTGCCCCGATTTTGAACTTCTAAAATGTAGTGTAAATGCTTCAAGGGCTCTAAACGATCCCAGCCGTCATCTAGCGAAACGATCAGTCATTTTTTTCAAAAAATAAAAATTTGTATACTTTTTAAGCACAAAAGCTCGTGTAGCGCAGGCTCTGGGATGCGTGTCCACAATGCTACGAATTAGCGATGGGTCGTTCTTGAACAATTCGTTCATTTCGAACGAATCTTTAATGTGACTCTGGAAGAATGAGTTGTCTCGGGGAGTGATTCGTTCAGCAACATCCTATTAGGTTCTGTACTGGAATTAGTTCACCTGCTTCGAGTTCTTCGGGTTTTTCGAGTCGTTCGTTCATCTTATAGGGCTGTCACATGATAAACGAACGACTTTAAACCCGAAAACTTGTCAGATAAGAGATGAGGTGAGCTAATCATAGACTAAAGACCCAGGTAAACAATGAATTAATCTTTTTTGTTTTTTATAGTATTATATTTTTGTCTTGTTTGTAGTGTGATCAACGTTTGTGTAAGCAGTAGATGTGTTAGGGAAGTAACACATAACATTTTCATTATATTTTGTTAAAAATCACATCTAAGTTCATCGTCTGTAAACTGCGGCTCAAAAAGGTAGAGTATGGCGAAAAACTCCATCTATTTCTCCTACAACCTCAGAATCGCCCGACATCGTTGTACCTTTTTGTTTGTAAACAGCGTTTGACTTACTTGCACTTTCTTAGTCTTTGCGCGTTCGCTTTGTAAACACTGGGTCTGCAGTTTCGCTTACGTTCCACATGAATTTTGACGCGATTCAATAGTACGTAGCGTCATGAACGCGCATCCCAGAGCCTGTGCTACAATGAGCTTTTGTGCTTAAAAAGTATACAAAGTTTTATTTTCCGAAAAAAATGACAGATCGTTTCGCTGGATAAGACCCTTCTTCCTCGGCTGGGATCGTTTAGAGTCCTTTGAAGCTGCATTTAAACTACATTTTGGAAGCTCAAAATTGGGTCACCAATGAAATCCATTATATGGAGAAAAATCCTGAAATGGTTTCCTCAAAAACCATAATTTTTTCACGACTGAAGACAGAAAGACATGAACATCTTGGATGGCAAGGGGGTGAGTAAAATATTTGTGAATTGTTCTGGAAGTGGACTTCTCCTTTAAGTCTTCCTTTAATCCTGCTTTGTTGCGCTTGACAGTCTCTGGTCACTATTTGCTTTCATTTTAAGCAAACAAGCAGTGTGAACATTATTCTAAACATCTCCTTTTCAGTCATACAGGTTTGAAATGACACAAGGACGAGTTAACAATGACCAATTTGCCATTTTTGGATGAACTAGCCCTTCGGGTCACACAAATTTGTTGTGATTTTCCGAATTCAATTAAAAAGTTTGCACTCTGACTTATTGTGTGCCCTCTTTTACGTCATTGTGGCATGTTGGCAGCTTTTCGCCCTGTTGAGGCAGCAGCTTTGGATGAGATTTAAGGCAGAACTAATTACTAAAAGAATCCGCAGGCATCTCATTTAATTACCCAGAAGCGCAGACAGCTATTCGTGAGATCGAAAAAGGGCCTTGTGAGTGACATCATTAGATATTTGAATTCCAACCACATCTCTGCAAACCGACATAATTATCACATAAACAAAAGCATTCGTTGGCTGTTGTGACTCAGCAAAGTCAGCAAAAAACCCTGCTGAGGTCATAAAGCACATGTTTAGTGAAAGAACAAATGTTTAAATGTTTTTTCCATTGTCAAATGCAATTGTTAACAGCTTTCATTCAGAAGTATTACACTAGCTAGCATAACCTAACAATAGGGAATACTTCTACAGCATTTATTCATCTTAGTTAGCTGTTGTTAACTAATACACGAACAAATACCTTATTGTAAAGTGTTACCAAACAAATAAAGCCACGTGGACTGCCTGACTGTGAGAAAAAACTTTTTTTTAAATATCACATGAACTCAGTGACTCAGCAAATTGAATTAGACAATTCTTAAAAGGCAGCAAATAAGGTTTCCTCGGAAGCTATTTGCCATTCTGTGATTATATTTGCTTTGGCACAGACGTGATCAAACAGGCCTTACAAAAATACAGCCGGAGAGTATTCTAGTCACCAGCGTGAGGCTTGAAATTGGACTCTCCTTGGCATAATTAAGCACCATTGTGTTCGCTCTGCCATTAGGAACACTGTATAATTTGGCCAAATGATACAGCGGCATCATTTCCTCATGCGATTTCTAACACAATTATACAGGATCAACAAAGGACAGACGCATGGCTGGTATAAGGCTAATTGGAGGTAAAATGATTATGGCGGAAATTTGCGAAAGATGCGGAGGCTGGAGTTCATTCGGATCTCGACAGATGAGATGAAGATAAACGGTTGTCGCCCATATAATTACCGAGGCCATAATCACAGAAACGGTGCCCACTTTGTCTCTGTCTGCTTTGTGTGTTTACCATTTCAAATTAGTCTGGAGCAGACCAAACACATGTGTAACGAAGAGATCTCATTCATCAAATATCCAAACATGGCTGACCTTTCTTCTTCTGACCGCACAGTTGACGACCCGACAAACAAATCTAATACAGACGGCTGTAACAAAACCAAGACTGCAATTATGGTTGAATATCAGGGGAAATGCATTTCCCTTAAAGGAATAGTTCACCCTCAGGTCATCCAAGATGTAAATAAGTTTGTTTCTTCATTGGAACAGATTTAGACAAATTTACATTACATCACTTGCTCACTAATGGATCCTCGAGTCGTCTATCCATAATATTGCTTTAAAAGAAACAACTTAAAGTTAAATGATGGATTTGTTTATTGTAAACACACAGCTTTTCGCCACACAAGATGTTGATTGGTAGAGTGGAGTTGTGTGGATTACTTGTGAATTATTGTGATGTTTTTATCAGCTGTTTGGACTCTCATTCTGACGGCACCCATTCACTGCAGAGGATCCATTGGTGAGCAAGTGATGTGATGCTAAATTTCTCCAAATCTTTTCCTGTGTAGAAAAAAAACCCATCTGAATCTTTTATGATCTGAATAAATATTCATAAATTTTTTCTACTGCTGTCAAATGATTATTCGCGATTAATCTAGGTCTGCAAAACGATTAGTCGTGATTAATCGATTTAAAATAAAAGTTTATGTCGACATACTATATGTGTGTATTTATTCTGTATATATAAATAAACATTTATGTATATATTTTAAAAATACTTATATTATATGCATTTTTAAAATACTATATCTTTTTATATTTGTATGTATTGTATGTAAACACTTGTATATAATTTATATCTAAATAATTTATATCTAAATATTTTACATATAAATCTAACATATTTTTCCTGAATATATACATGTATGTGTGAGCATTTATACATACATAATAAATATACACAGTACACACACATGAGCATAAACTTTTATTTTGAATTGATTAATCGCGACTAATCGATTTGCAGCCCTACATTAATTGCATCCAAAATTTGTTTACAAAATATGTGTGTACTGTGTATATTTATTATGCATATATAAATACACACACATGGATGTCAATATTAAAAAAAATATGTTGTTTATATATTAAATATAGTTATATATATCAGTTTTATATGTGTAAATATACATGTAAACACGTAATATTTTTTAAATATAAACTGTATGTGTGTGCATAATAAATATACACAGTACATACACATATATTATGTAAACAAAAACTTTTATTTTGGATGCGATTAATCGTGATTAATCACTTGACAGCACTCTTTTTTTAGTTTTTGGGTGAATATTTTAATATAGATAGCTACAGATAGGTAATCCTTGAGACATAATGGAAAATTTTATTTTCCTTTCTTGTTTATGCATGCATATATGAATAAAACAAGCTAAGGTTTCCCCAGTAAACTCAAAAACACACTTGGGCTGTTTTCAAGTGTCTAATATTGTAAATCAATATTACCTCCATCTGAAAGTATTACACTTACACAAATCAGATAAAGCCCTGTTTTTAATAAAACTGCCTGTTATGTAACAATTACACATGGTGCAGCAGGTACATCAGCACAAAATCTGCTGTTAATAAATGGCTTTGCTTGTTTTGCTTGTTTGAACTAGAACATCATAAAAGGTCTCATGCATTTTAAGCAGTAAGAGGCCATCTAAACAGACAAGGACCCCCGGACAGGTGGCGAATCCCCCCTTGTTCCCCCCAAACGCTCACATAATACACAGCAGGCAGCTCCCATAATAGCACCTTTTTTTTTGCTGTCCTTTGAAATCTGTCAGCACAAATTAAAAAGCCCCTGCTGCGTACACACATATGCTGTGATATTTAGCTCAAACCAAATTGTCAATTATACATCTGATGGATTAACACGTTATTTTACAGCGTAATTACAATACACAAATACAAGTGTCTCTTTAAAAGGATTTCATCCATATTGCTTAGTAAATGCACAGTGAATCAATACACACAATAAAGTACTCTAACTTATAACAAATATTTTAAATTATAATTGCATTATTTTAACATGCTAACTGAAAAAGTACGATTCTGAAAAGAAAAGCCCACCATAAAGAAAAATAAAAAACTTTTTTGATCTCAAACGACCTTTAAACTAATATACAAGCTTTGAAAAGGCACTCTTTGTGCATTCATCCCTAAATATAACCTCTCAGGCTCAGTCCTCAAAATACCCCTGAATGTGCAAAGCTACTGAAGGGAACTGTTGGAAACAGAGTGGGTCAGATGGAGAGTCAGAGCGATGGATCCAGGTCAGACGAGTATGTGTGGGTGTCAGTGAACCGGCTTCTATGTAGGCCATAGTAGATGCCACCAGACTGAGAGTGCAGATGGCAGCACCAGCTCAGCACCTCTGGCAATCGAATCCTTGAAAACACCCACAGCTAAACCAATTCAGAAAAGCCAGCTTTAAAATGACAACAAGCCAGAGTGTCACTCACATACGTTGTGACAACAAAACAGTATGCATTATCAACGCTGCAAAATATTAAACAGCCACACTTTCATTTCAGTGCCCTCTAAGAACACTTGCTTATGCATAGCATGTTTCATAAGCTACAATGTGAATATTATTTATGCAAGAAGTGATTAACATTAATAACATGGACGATAAGCAATGATCATGTGGAGCTGCTTGCAGTGTTAATGTTAATTAAATACTTTATTATGGTATGAGTTGCAAGTCAATTTTCATGCTTTTTCATGCATATTTGAAAATTAAAACTGATAAATTAGCAAAATGCAAATGCACTTATTTTATAAAAACATCCTGACAACATATAGTTTGTGTTCATGGCAAATGACTCATGCATAAACAGTTATTATTTTATTCTTCTCCTAATGTACCAACATTTGCTGGAAGTGTGTTAGTGGCATATAATTCTATAATAGCCCAGATTTAGTGCACACCCTCGGAACACATATGATAGCTATATATTATAACTGTTAACATTTTAACTATGCAATTATGCATTCTGTATATTACGTTTTAAATCCAGATTATTATCTATTATTACCTCTGATATTCATTCTAAAACTAAAATATAAGTTGTTAAAATTTACAAGGTACGCTTTTAGTGTGCTGTCACATATTGCACGCTACTAAATAACAAACGTAACATTTTTAAAAAGACGAACTTCCTATAAAAGGTTATCACTGAAAGCATTATAATTGGACAGATGCTACCTTTGAATGGAAAGGTATCGCGCAGGTCGAATTCTCTCCTTCTTTTAAACTGCAACTTCATGCAAAACAGCAGGCGATCATTCCTCACAACACAAAGTTTCCAGGTATCTTCATCAGCCACGCACCTCCAGAGCAGCGCTCTGTAAATACAGCACCGTTGCGCATCGGGCCTCGCCATACAAGCTCCCAGTTTGATTGACAACCAGGCCAGCAAATAGAAGAGACAAAACGGCCTAGCAACAATACGCTGATTGGCCAACCTAAAAAGTGGACGGACCAATGAGCGAGCGCAGAGGATACGCAGGCGAAAAACCAAAACATTTGTTATCTTTGTGATGTGTCAGTTGGATAAGTAATAAAAACTAAAAGCGAAAGTAAGTATTAAGTAACTTTAAACTCAGAAAATATTAACTATTTAAAAGATATTACAGTTGTCATTCTGTATTTTTAAACTTGGGAATGTCAAAGATGTACCAAGTCATAATTACGATAGACCGGTCACATAATAACTAAATGGCGCCTCTGTGTGTCGTGTTTCTACAAGCTATTTTATGTAACAAAAACAAACAAACAAACATACAACTATAACCGCAACTATAATAGACTGATATTGTAACATTCTTTCTAAGAAACAAGCATTTTTGAGATGTCAGTTTATTTTCTTCAGGTAAAAATAATGTATAACATCAACCTCAGAAAGTCCACAGTAAACAGAAAATCCAGAGTGGACACCATTTTGCAGACACATCTAAAAATTTCAGTTTAAAATTATATTATAGTTTAATAATTCATTATTCACCATCTGTCTTTTTTCCTCACTGCAGGTTATTTACTGTAAACACGACGTTCCTTGATTTGCTTGTATTTACAGCCACAATGCTAGAATTTGGAATAAGGGTCTAATGTAGTCATTTTCTAAAAGAAAATCAAAATGTATATATTTTTTAACCACAAATGCTCATCTTGTACTAGCTTGACTTCACGCATTATGTGGAATCATGTTGGAAAGGTCACGCATAACGTAGGCGGAAGTACCAACCCAGTCTTTACAAAGCGAATGTGCAAAGAAAGTCAAGCGCTTTTTTGAACAGAAGCACACAGATGTTTGTACTTCGGAGTTTTTCACCCTACCCTACCTTTTTGAACCTAAGTACACAGATGAAGAACTAATCACACGTGACCTTTCAAACATGATTACACTATGCACAAAGTCATGGATGTGCATCGCAATGCTAGTGCAAGACAAGCATTTGTGGTTAAAAAGTATATACATTTTAATTAGTTTTTTAGAAAATGACTGATCGTTTCACTAGATAAGACCCTTATTCTTCAGCTGGGATCGTGTAGAGCCATTTGAAGTTGCATTGAAACTGCAATTTGGACCTTCAACTCGTTGATTCCCATTGAAGACCACCATATGGACTTCATATCCTGGAATGTTTTCCTCAAAATTTCTTCATTTATTTTCAACTGAATTAAAAAAAGGCGTGAATATCTTGGATGACATGGGGGTGAGTAAATTATTAGAAAATTTTTATTCCAGAAGTGAGCTAATCCTTTAAAGCTTATGTAGTAAAAAGTAAGTTCAGTTTAAAATTATATTACTGTTTAATAATGACATTGTTCACCGTCTGTCTTTTTTTTTTTTCACTGCAGGTTTTTATTTACTGTAAACACAACGTTCCTTAATTTGATTGCTTGTATTTACAGCCACAATTAATTCAAGAATTTGGTTAAAAAAAAGAACCGGCACAGAAAATGAAAAGCAGCATGGTAACACCAAAATGATGCTTAATATGCTTAACGTCGTTGTCTTACAGATATCTCAACAGTGCTTTTAAGTGCAAAAGGTTTTTTTTGGGTTACTGTGGGGTTGAACTAGTAGTGTTGGCACGCAGAATGCCTCTCAGCACCCTGAAGTTTGCCAACGGCTGGTTTTCCTTCGGAGGATAGCATGGTCCACGATCTGTCACGTAGGCATACGGGAAACGTAGCACCCAGAGTCCATCAGGGGGCAGCACCACCTCAGGCTGTTCTGGATGGAAGATGGGACAGGGAGGGGGACCTGGCTGGACCTAGGAGAGAATTAAAGCACAGAACATCATCAAATGTGGATCAAATGGGTGGTGAACACTTAAATTTAAGAATTAAGTTGACTGATTTTGCACTTTTTAACATATTATACCTGTGGGTTTAAGACAATCTCAAGAGGAGCATCTGGGACGACAACAAAAAGACGAGCCAGTTGAGCGTAGTGTGGTTTGATCCCTCGTCCTTGAGCTGGAGAGGGAATGTATAAAGGCATATCAGAATTCAAGCATCTGGTTGCAGGTTCCTTTGGTCCGCCTTGCCCAAGCACTTTGACTACTTTATCAGGGCCAGAACTAAGGAACCGGCGCCCTCTGCTGTCCTCATACTCAAAACCGACAAAAGCACGAGCTACATCGTCTCGTCTGCGCCCTCGTCCGATTCCTCCAGCGCTGCCTCGCTTTCCAGCGGATGCTTTATTAGGTGCTGGCCAGGAGGCTGGACCTCCGTCCAGAGGCTCAAGCGATCCTACATCTTCCTCTGATCGGCTCCGAATGACAACATCCCAGGGCAAGAGGAAAGCAGAGCCTGGGAGGAATCCAGGTTGCTCCAAACCAGTGAGGCTGTTGTAGGCCTTAGCTGGACCAAGTTTAACAAGAGACCAACTCGAGAATTTGGGCAACAGTCCCTTTGGGCATCCAGAATGAAGCATGCCAGGGAGATACTCCACTGTGGAGGGCTGTCTGTCCACCAAGCTTGGCCTCTTCTCTTGTCCTTCTGCTCCATCACCATACGTTCCAAGGCTGTCAGTTGACTGGCCCAAGCTTAGAGCAAGACTCAAGCTTGTGCTATCACCAGGTGTGTGAGTGCTAGTCTCTTTCTCCTTTAGGCGATCAGCTTCTCCCGATGGAGGAACCTCTCCAGGTCTGGGCACCTCATCACTGGCAGGAGCAGGGTCGGGTGTGCTGGCTTGGAACACTGGGAAATTGATCCTCTCCAACTTTCCACAGCATTTCTCCTCAAGCATCTGAGAATGAAAGACAGAAAAACAAATTCAGATCCAGAATTAAAATTTCCTGATAATTTACTCACCCCCCTGTCATCCAAGATGTTCATGTCTTTCTTTCTTCAGTCAAAAGGAAATTAAAGTTGTTGAGGAAAACATTCCAGGATGTTTCTCCATATAGTGGACTTCAATGGGAGCCAACAGGTTGAAGGTCCAAATTGCAGTTTCAATGCAGCTTCAAAAGGGCTCTATACGATCCCAGCTGAGGAATAAGTGCCTTATGTAGTCATTTTCTAAAATAATAAAAATTATTTGCTTTTTAAAACTACAAATGCTTGTCTTGCACTATTTTGACTTCATACATTACTTAATCATGTTGGAAGGTCACGCATGGCTTAGGGAGAAGTACCAACCCAGTGCTGACACAGCAAACATGCAAAAAAATTCAAACACCCTTTACAAAAAAAAAAAGGTAAAACAATGATTTTGGATGATTTTGAAGCTGGAGGAGAGAATGAGATGGCCCTGCCTTTTTGAACCAGTGTACACAGATGAAGAACAAACCGTGTGTGACCTTTCCAACATGATTACGTCATGCGTGAGCTTGTGCAAGATGAGCATTTGTGGTTAAAAAGTAGTGTTGTAGTCAAGACCACCTAATCCGACACCAAGACAAGATCAAGACCAAAGCAGGTCGAGACAGAGTCAAGACCAAGACCAGAACTGCTCAAATTCATCTAAAGGATCCATAGTTACTGCCTGAGAAATGTTTTATTTTTTAGTTCTCTTGCTTAATAATAAAAAAAATTCACATCTCATACACTCAAACACATTTTTGCAACATCTTCAATTTTGTGGTTGTATGTATTATTTAGATGACATTTTGACACAATACCTCACTAATTTCTGACCCGGCATAACAGTATAAATAAGTGATTCTCAGCCAGGGGGCTAGGACCCACTATGGGGCCTCAACAAATATCCATGAGAGCCTCAAGATGACTTAAAATTATTTAAAATAAGACAAAACAAGCATTAAAATGCACTAAAACAGCTTTAAAAAAATCCAAGATATTTCTTACTATTTGGTTATTTTTAATAATAAATATACATCTTTCTAGTCATGCTAAGCTCTAAAATATTTTAGGTGAATGATTGACCCTGCTGTTGTGGAAAATAGGGGGCAGTTAAGTCTTGAGATCCACTGGTATAAATCAAATTATTTTTTTGTTATTTAGTTAATTAGTTATTATATTATTATATAAATCAGACAGTGTACTGGCAGTTTAGTGATATCCCCGTAGTTGTGGTCTTGACTGGTCTTGAAACAAAGTCTGAGTCCTATTAGTCTGAGACCAAGACAAGACAGAGTACGAATGTGGTCGAGACAGAGACAAGACCAAGACCATCAAAAAATGGTCTTAAGACCGGTTCTCAATACCAAGACCGGTCTTGAATACTACAACACTACTAAAAAGCATGTAAATTTGTATTATTTTCAGAAAACGGTCGATAGCTTTGGTAGATAAGACTTTTATTCCTCGGCTGGGATCGTGCAGAGCCCTTTGAAGCTGCCCTGAAGCTACAATTTGGACCTTCAACTCCCATTAAAGCCCACTATATGGAGAAAAATCCTGGAATGTTTTCCTCAAAAACCTTAATTTCTTTTCGACTGAAGAAAAAAAGACATGAACATCTTGGATGACATGGGGGTGAGTACATTATCAGGAAATGCTTATTCTGAAAGTGAAATGCATGTGAACAAAACCTGTAGCTACTGACCTGGTAGAAGTCATAGTTGGCAGCCTGGATGTCAAATGGATCTTCTCTTGGAGACTGCTTCCTACCACAGTTACAGGAACTTGTAGAGCGACCTCTACTATTGTGGTATAGAATAGGTGGGTTGTGGTCCATCTCTGGCTTCTCTCCTGCAATGTGAAGAAAAAACAGGAGTAACAGAAGTAGAAAGAATACATTTTTCTTCAATACAGCGTGGAAAAAAACTGCTCTTTACCTGGCTTTGGCAGCAGATGGAACTTGTGCACGCAGTGCTGATCCGTAAGACTGCGCTCCTCACAAAGCTGATGCCCATTACTCCAAAACTTGTAGCAATCCTCGTGAAGCTGTAAGGCGTATCTCTGAAAGGCGACTCCCCTCGCATGCTGGCTGTACACTCGCAGTGCCTGTGCCAATTGATTCTTGTGTACTGTGGTGGTGTAATTATGGGGAAGGTTTGACTGGTACGCACTGTGAGCCAGCGGCAAGGCTTTCTGACACCTGTTTTCCGAGAACTTCGCATCTGCGTCAAGGAAGCCCTCCAGCACCTTGAGCTGACCCTGCACCTTGAGGGAGATCTCGGCTGCGTCATCCTCACTGTTCTCTATCATGACCTGATAAAGTTTGAACGCAACATGCACCCATTTGGAATAAGTAGGCAGCTCAAAATGCGACGGCTGCGGATTGCGACCTACGCTGTCGTCAAAACCTTTCTTGGTCAATACGAGTTCGACATGCTGCCAAAGGAACTCTTTTAGAGTGCAGTCCACCAACTGCCCTCCTGAGGAAAGACTGCTTTCTACATTGAAAGAGGGTTGTCTGTTAGAGTGCCTCATTTGTTGGTACCGCCTTTGCCGAGGCGCAGGCGTGCCGCCTTCGCTTTCTCGCAAGACGCAGTTGGACCGCAGGTGCCCCAGAAGAGAGCTGATGGGGTCCTCATCTGGTCCTGGCACTACATATACAAAAGCTTGATTGGCAGGCACTGTAAAGAGACAATTACTACTCTGGTTGGTCAAAACACGACTTTTTCTGAATATCCTATATATTTGATCTTCCAGAGCATGCTGCATGCGCCTTCTAGGGGAGTGTTTTTTGGGTTTATCCCCTCCAGAACCATCAGTCCCATTGCCAGTGCCAAAGGAGCCCACTCTGAGCGCACCGTTCATATGGAAAACGAACAGCAAACGTGGAGGGCACGGCCGACAATTTAACTTCCATTCTTTAGATACTGGCGAATCTTTAATCGCAGAGCGCAGTAGTGGAAGCGCTTTCTGACGTAGCGCGTCCAAAGCGCGAAACATTCTATCGTAAGTGACGTCAAAAGAACATGTGGGATGAACCAGCAGAAGAACATGGCACAGCGAGAATAGATACAGCAGCTGTAAACAGTGATCTTTCTCTGCTCCTTTCCAAAACTCATGCGCCTCTGCATGACCCAAACCCGTCGTCAATGACTCGCACGCTCGAATAAGTTGTCGGTTGTCAAAAACAGATGTTAATACGAGATACAGCACGCGGTTCTCCTGATTATAATAGGCTTGAATGGATGTTCCCCCGCCCGGACTGTCAGTTTCGTCGCTCCCAAAGAGAGAGAAGACGTGTTTATCCGCCAAGGTGTTTATGAGAGAGTCTTTGGCTGATCCCGGTTGCATTGCGCTTTTCCCAAATATGCCCAATACGCAAACACCCTCATCTTTGTCCGCGGCGTCTTCTATTATTTCTGATTGTAACAGTGCTCCGATGTTCATGGGCACCGCCATTTTTGTTGGACAGAAACAAATGGGCGGAGTTTTGACGAACGCATTTCTCTGAGCGCAAAAGAAGAGTCCGGGTGGATACATAAATCTGCACGTTACTGCCCGGACAAAAATGCATGGGATATGTAATATGTAAATATTACAATTTTCATAAATCTAAAGTATTGTTAACTAAACCTAAAACTATTAAAAGTCGTTTTCGGTCATTAATATTAGATAAAACCTAAAGGAAAATTATAAAAACTAAAATAACATTTAGTTGAAATATTAAAATTACTAACTTACAGCTAAATAGAAATATAAAACCTTCTTAAAAAAGTAAAATTGTAAATAAAAAAAGTCTTATATCTAAAATACATGCTAATTTACTACTAAAGTGGTATATAAATAATGATAAAAAAATAAAGAAAATACAAGTATTACATACAAAGCTTAAAGGAAAATTAGAAATGTTGCCTTTGCAGCTAACTAAAATAAGATTTAGTTGAAATATTATAATTACATAAACATAACTTAAAGATAAATAGAAATATAACCCCGCCACCCACACACACACAAATTAAAATGCAAATAAAAACTGTCTAATATTAAAATTAAGTGAAAATATAGAAATGAATGCTAATTCAAAATATTGATGAATACTATAATAGTATATAAAAATAATAGTAAAAAAAAAAGAAAGAAAATACAAGTATTAAATAAAAATCTTAAAAGAAAATTAGAAATGTTGCCTCTGCAGCTAACTAAAATAAGATTGTTGAAATATTAAAATGACATAAACATAACTTAAAGATAAATAGAAATATAATTCCCCCACGAATTAAAATGCAAATAAAAATTATATCTAATATTAAAATTAAGTGAAAATATAGAAATGAATGCTAATTCAAAATATTGATGAATACTATAATAGTATATAAATAATAATAGTAAAAAATAAAGAAAGAAAATACAGGTATTAAATCAAAATCTTAAAGGAAAATTAGAAAACTAAAATAAGATTTAGTTGAAATATTAAAATTACATAAACATAACTTACAGCTAAATTGAATATAAAACCCTCCCAGAAAATTAAAATGCAAATAAAAATGTTTATATTTAAAATTAAAATGAACTAAAAATATAGAAATACATGCTAATTCAAAACAGATGAATACTAAAATAGTATATAAATAATAGTAAAAAGTAAAAACAGAAAATACAAGTATTACATACAAATCCTAAAGGAAATTAGAAATGTTCCCTTTATAATAAGATAAATAAAATAAGATTTAGTTGAAATATTAAAATTACTAAAACATAACTAAATAGAAATATTTAGTTTCCATTTTCAAAAAAAGAAGAAAAAAAAGAAAAATGAAATAAATGCTAATTCAAAATATTGATAAATTCTATTATTTCTATAAAGAAAACACATTAAAATCTTAAAGAAAAATTTTAAATGTTGCCTCGAAGTATTAAAGAGACTAAAAAGTAAAATTTTAGAAATACTGAAAAATCTAATAAATATTACAAAAGCACATAACAAAATTACTAAAACACAAGCTAAAATACATTAATAAATACTTTAATAGTATATAAATGATACTAAAATAATGCATATTTTATAAGCCAGAAATTGAAAATTTATTTTGTCTTTATCTAAATGCACTCATTTGCACTGTAAATAAAAAAAAAAACATAGACATTTTCTGTAGGACCAATATTTATTAAACGATTTTTGTTCATTGCAATATTTTTTTGACATACAAATAAAAGTGGCTTTGGAGAAATATTGCAAAAGACACTTAAAATAAAACATTAAGACATAGTAACATTTAAACGGGTGTTGCACCTGAAGCCCACCAGTAAACATACAGTAAAACATGGAAATAAAACACATCCTGAGTCTCACAATAACAGGCCTGGTTATATTAAGCTGTGCTTCACGTTTTACCACACACATAAGACATCAATGGCATTTTGAATTGAAATATCAATAACTGACTTGTCTTACCACAGTATCAAGTAATATATTTTACAGCTGAGTCAGTTTGCACATTCCAGTCTTATTCAGTAACGGTGACACTGAACTGCATGTTCAATTATGGAGTTCTACTAATTAGACAATTAACCATATCAAAAAACATGCTCATGTTGATGTGCATTTAATTTTCATACAGTGTGAATTTGTTATTATGCCTGTGAGCATGTCTTTAAAAAGGGGTTTTGATATAAAAGGAGCAAACAGCACATTTTACATGCAACATATATATAAAACAACATAGCAGCAAGTGACATAAAATCTGTCCTGTCACTAAAACAGTTACTTTAGTAACATGACAGTAATGAGAACCAAAGCTATTAGCACAGTCACAGTACACATGTAAAAATAAGCAAAAACAAAAACTGGCCATGCAAAACACAATGTGCAATAAGAATATAAAAAAAAAAAAGTCTGTTTCTTTGTTTAGACAGCCTTGAGTGGTGATTTGTTAAAGCACTTAAAGTCCTTTTGTTAAAGCACTCTGTAAAGAATGAAATAAAAAAATTTGACTTAATTAATGACATATATTGTTAAATAAAACCTTAAATTAAATTCTGGGATTCATTTCGAGATAAAGCCGTTTACATACCAGGTATTTGTTTCCTAACCCTCTGGTCATGCTTAGATCCAGGACTGAATCCATCACATCATTCTCTTTGTTACACAGCGGTGTGCCACCAGGACTCCTAAGAATATAAGACATCAAAATAGAAGTATTAAGCTACAGTGCCTTGCAAAAGTATTCATACCCCTTAATTTTTCCACAATTTGTTATGTTGTTGCCTTGTGTTAAACTGCTTCAAATGACCTAATTTTCCACATCAGTTTACACTCTGTACACCACAATAGCAAAGCAAAAACAGTTTAACATCTGTGCAAATGTAATAAAAATAAAAAAAACTTAAATGATTGCATTGCATAAGTATTCAAACCCTTATCTTGGACCGTTGAAATTTAGCTCAGAAGCATTCAAATCGCTTGTAAAGGTTACTACACTTCAAGTAAAGTTGACCTGTGGCAAAATTTAGAAAGGCACACGCGTCTTAATAAAAGGTCTAATGGCTAAAAATCCATATCAAAGCAAAAACCAAGCTCTGAGGTCAAAAGAACTGCCTGTAAAGCTCAGAAACAGGATTGCATGAAGCCACACATCTAGGGAAGCATTTAGAAAATGTTCTGCTTTATTGATGGGTCACAGTAGCATTTATTTTCAGTTGCTCTTTATGGGAGAAGTTTGAATAAACCAGGAATCTTCCTAGAGCTGGCCTCCTGGCCAAACTAAGCAATTGATGGAGAAGGGCTTTGGTTAGACTGGTGACCAAGAAGCTGATGGTCATTCTAGTTGAGCTCCATGATCATATGTGGAGATAAGAGAAACTTATAGAAGTATAAACATCATTGCAACACTCCAACAATCTGGGCTTTATGGCAGTGTGGCAAGACTCAATCCTCTCTCCAGTAAAGAGACACACAAAAAAAAAAAAAACACTTGGAATTTGCAAAAAAGCACCTAAAGGACCCTCAGACTGTGAGAAACAAGATTCTCTGCTCTGAAGAACCTCAATTCCAAGCATCATGTTTGAAGGAAAGCAGGCACTGTTCATCACCTGTAAAGTACCTTCCCAAAAGTAAAGTGTGGTGGTACCAGCCTCATGCTGTGGGGCTGTTTTTCCGTGGCAGGGACTGAGGACTTGTCAGAGTAGGAGAAAAGCTCAATGCACCAAAATATTGAGATTGAGCCATAATGAAAACCCAGTCCAGAGCATTCAGAACATCAGATTTGGCAACAGGACAATGACCCTAAGCACACAGCAAGAGTGGCTTATAGACAACTCTGTGAATGTCCTTGAGTGGCCCAGCCACAGCCTGGGCTTGAACGGAATTAAACATTTTTGGAGAAACCTGAAAATGTGCATCTGCCCCAATCCAAACTGAAAGAGCCTGAAAGATGAGGAGAAGAATGGCAGATAATTGCCAAATACAGATGTGCAAAGCTTGTCGCAATATACCAAAAAGGTATATACTTGAGGCTGTACTTATGCAATGTACTTCTTTCAGGTTTTTTATTTTTAATAAATTTACAAAGTTGTGACAGTTCTGTTTTTGTTTTGTCATTATGGTGTATGGAGTGTAGATTGATTTTTAATCTAGTAATTTAAAGCAGTTTGACATAAGGTAGCAACATTAAACGTGAAAAAAAAAAAAATTAAGGGGTATAAATACTTCCGCAAGGCACTGTAAATGTGATGTCTGTAGTTTTAGGCATGTCTCAGCTCTGATTTCAGCAATATAAAGTAAAGTGATCTTGCCTCATTAAGTTGACTTTTCGAAGCTGTACCCGAAGATTCATGGGATTTTTAGTTGGTGTCCTACAGAGAAGAGCACAAATGATATAGCTAATATGAATGGATTGCTTTAAAGCAAAAAAAAAAAAAAAAAAAAAACACACATTTATTTATGCAGAACTTTACCTGCCAAGGCTTGATCTAGACTTTAAGGGGAGGTCAGAATTAGAGCGTCGTAGACGGACTTTCTGCAAATCTGCGAGTGTGACAAGTGGTGATCTTCTTTTATCTGGAGACTTCTGTGAATGAATATGCCATCAAAAATTTTGACTCAATGAAGGATCCAATGGAAAACTATTGAGGATTCAATCTTTCTCTCACCTGAGTTTTTTGGCCTACAGTCACTTTTCTTAGTCGTACTGCTTGAAGATCTCGAAGAGTCACAGCTACAGGGGCATTTTGCTTCTGCTATTAGGGGGACAATAAAAAAAAGCAAACCTTTATAACTTGTTTTCTCAACAAACAAAGTAAAGTGAATCGAAAAAAAATTAAACCATTACCTTCAGAGAGCTAGTTTGTGCAGTTTTTGGGGGAAGTGAGGCCACTCTTGGAGCAGCAAGTGTCAACAGAATTTGAGGAGGAGGAGGAGGAGGAGGGGGGGGAGGAGGTGGTGGTGGCGGAGGTGGAAGGGAGACAGGCGGAGGTGTGCAGTGCTGAACACCATCAGGCATTTCACATTGACCGCCTGCAGTCTTGGCTTCTCTATACAGCTATCAAGTCATATTTCATACACATTACAAACACTGGAATTTTGAAAATAATTAAAGAACATTCTATTCAGTACAACTGAATTGTTCTGACCTTCAAAGTGGAATGCAATAGTGCTATTTCCCTTTGCAGCTCCTCTACTTTTTGGTGAAGGGACTCCACTCTTTCTGAATAGCCTCTCCAGAAAAGGAAGCCATTTAGGAGTCCAGAACAGGTCTAAAAAATAAGGTCAGACACTGGAAAGCTCTTTCTCTTTTGAACTCTAATAAATGTGGGGAAAAAAAGAGAGAAAAACTTACTTGATTAATTGTCTTTCTGCACTGTTGCATAACACTTCCGACTGCAGAAAACAGAGCTCCAATACTTAGTGTTTTAGACAGCTGTTTAGTTGTTTGAACACTTGTCTCCTCCATAATGTCCACCTTTGTTTTGTTGTCTGGACTGGGTGGAAGTATTAGTAAAGTTCAGTAAGGATATGTATATAGACATACAGTTAGCTTATAAGCCAAAGTTTTAAAGGAATAGTTTAACCATATTTTGAGAAATGTCTCAGTTTTTATAATATAGTGCATATCAATGGATGCCAAATATCTTTTCTGTTTTGCAGAAGAAAGTCATACAGGTTTGAAACAACATGAGGGTGAGTAAAGGATGAAAGAATTGTCATTTTGGGTCAACTTTCCCTCTTAGAAATAAGTCTTAAAAATAAGGATTTTTAATTTTTTTAAATAATGCATAGCAGAGACATTATCACAGTAAATTAAGTTATTATTTTATTTTGTGGAATGTGTGTAAATCAAAGCTGCATTTATTTGATTAAAAATACAGAAAAAAAAAATAATATTGTGAAATCTTGGTTTAATACTTTAAAACAGAATGTATTCCTATGTCGCAAAGCTGAATTTTCAGCATCATTATGCCATTTTTTTAGTGTCACACGATCTTTCAGAAATATTCTATTATGCTGATTTATTATCAATGTTGCAAACAGTTGTGCTGCTTAATATTTTTTTGGAACCTGTGATATTTTTTTCAGAATTCTTTGATGAATGAAAAGTTAAAAAGAACAGCATTAATTAAAAATAGAAATCTTTTCTAACAATATAAGTCTTTACTAGCAACTACTAACTACTTTATCAATTTAACCTATCCTTGCTGAATAAAAGAATTAATTTCTTTCAAAGAAAGAAAGAAAAAAAAATTACTGACCCCAAACTTTGAAAGGTAGTGTATATTGTTACAAAAGATTTTTATTTTAAATAAATGCGGTTCTTTTTAACATTTTATTCATCAAAGAATCCTGAAAAAAAGCATTACATTTTTTTTTATTAAGCAGCACAACCGTTTCCGACATTGATAATAAATTAGCATATTAGAATGATTTCTGAAGGATTATTTGACACTGAAGACAGGAGTAATGATGCTAAAATTCAGCTTTCCATCACAGGAATAAATTATATTACGTATAAGTACATTCAAATAGAAAACCACTATTTTAAGTTACAATAATATTTCACAATTTTACTGCATTGTGTAAACGCAGCCTTGATTGGCAGAAAAGACTTTAAAAAACATGTAACGTTACATGTACAAGATATGTGGTACAACAATCCTGAGCAATACTGTAAGTGTATATGAAAGCACTGTATGTACAATGCGTTGTTTTTGTAGATTTATAAATGATGCAGTTGCTCACACAGGGGCCGTTGGTATGGCAGGAGTCCCAAGTGACATCTTGCTCTTTACGGCCCAGCGTCGACTGCTGCCATTTCTCTTCCTCCGCCGCTGAAAGGCACTGGCAAGGCCCTGAAAACGAATTACATCACTTAATGATTCACGACTTACCGATTTAAGTAGCTAATAGTAACAACATACCCTGAATCCACGCATATCCGCAGCGGCTGACAGCTGTATGCCTAATTTTGAAAATAGTTCCTTATTGTGTACCCTCCAATAGGAGTGCAGCTGAAGTGCGGTGGGGCGGGTCTTAACTTTTGATTGGTTGAAGAAGACGGAAAGGGTTTGCAACTGGAGCAGAACGCTTTTAACCAATCATTGCGGCGGTTTATCTGTTACCATAGCAGGAGCGTAAACAATCATCAATGACTGTTTGACCGTAAGCAAGAACAGTAAATTAGTCTAGCTGGGTTTAAGGAACATTTCGAGCAGTAATATATTTTTAAAACGCCAAGTAAAATAAGTATTAAGCCAGGACGCGACAATTTGTAATTTTTTAGTCAAATATATATTTGTTTTGCTAAGAAACATACAGACAGCTGCGTTTTCTGTGCTCAAGCTGTAACTAATGGCTGGAAAAGTCCTCTGTGAGGCAACAAAACTGTACAACATCATAAACCAATACACTCATCTACCAAGGCTTGCAGAGAGCAACTATCTTTGTCTGATTGGTAAGAATTAAGTTATTCCTTATGTACTGAAATACTGTACTAATTGTACTAACTGTTAATTCGAACACCAACAAATGAAAGTGAAAGTGAAAATATAAAAATAATAATAATTATCTTATTTCTTCAGATGCCCGTGCAGCAAAATCATATAACTTCAGCCACATCATTACTGCCAGAAATGCAAAATGGGTATGCTTCGCTATTATGTTCCCCCCACCCGCCATAAGTTTATGGTTTATACAGTTGAAGTCAAAAGTTTACATACACCTTGCAGAATCTACAGAATGTTAATTATTTTACCAAAATAAGGGGGATCATACAAAATGGCTGTTATTTTCATCTTCTGAATAAGATATTTCACATAAAGACGTTTACATATAGAGTATAGTCCACAAGAGAAAAGAATAGTTGAATTTATAAAAATGACCCCATTTAAAATTGTTACCTGAATGGTCCACAGCTGTGTTTTTGTGTTTAGTGATAGTTGATTGTGAGACCCTAGATCAAGGGTCACCAAACTTGTTCCATGGAGGGCTGGTGTCCTGCAGAGTTTACCTCCAACTTTCCTCAACACACCTGCCTGGAAGTTTCAAGTATACCTAGTAAGACCTTGATTAGCTGGTTCAGGTGTGTTAGATTAGGGTTGGAGCTAAACTCTGCAGGGACACCGGCCTTCCAGGACCGGGTCTGGTGATCCCTGCCCTAGATTGTCCTGAACAGTTAAACTGCCTGATGTTCCTGAGAAAAATCCTTCAGAACCCACAAATTCTTTGTTTTTCAGCATTCTTGTGTATTTGAATACTTTCCAACTCATATGCAACTATTTCAGAAGATTCAAACGCTCACTGATGCTTTGGAAGGAAACACAATGTATTAAGAGCTGGGGGGTGAAAACTTTTTGAATTTGAAGATCAGGGTAAATTGAACTTATTTTGTCTTCTGGGAAACATGTAAGTATCTTCTGTAGCTTCTGAAGGGCAGTACTAATTGAAAAAATATGATATTTAGGCAAAATAAGAAAAATATGCACATTCTGTTCAAACTTTCATTCTGTTCAAAAGTTTACACCCCTGGCTCTTAATGCATCGTTTTTTCCTTCTGGAGCATCAGTGAGTGGTTAAACATTCTGTAATAGTTGCATATGAGTCCCGTAGTTGTCCTCGTGTGAAAAGATGGATCTCAAAATCATACAGCCATTGTTGGAAAGGGTTCAAATACACAAAAATGCTGAAAACCAAAGAATTTATGGGCCCTGAAGGATTTCTCTGAAGAACAGCAGGCAGTTTAACTGTTCAGGACAAACAAGTGACTCATGAATAACTATCAAAAAAAAAACAAAAAAAAAAACACAGCTGTGGATCATTCAGGTATTAACAAAACATAGTATTAAGAATCAAGTGTATGTACACTTTTGAACAGAGTAATTTTTATAGATATATGTAAACTTTTGACTTCAACTGTATATCCTGTTTTCCTGTGTTGTAGAATATCAAAACACCACTAGTCACTGGTTTTTCTTGTTTTTCAAAGGATTCTGATGAAAAGTTTATTATGCCTTTGGATGTTGAGGTTGAAAGTATGAGGTACATCATTGTTTATGACAGCAATACACATTCGCTGTCAGATTCAGGTAAGACACTACTTTTTATAACATGTTATAAACTCAAAATGTTAGTACACATATGGAAACCTCCTAACTGTATGCTTTTCTTATAGGTCCAGCTCTAGACTGTGCAGACACCTTAGAAAAAGCAAGTCAATTTCCTGTTCAGATTCTTAGTGGAGGCTATGAGAAGTTTTCTGCACTCTACCCTTTCCTAAGAACCCAAAAGATTCTTTACAATATAAGGGTATTATTCTTAATAGATCATAAAATAAGTATTTTTGCTGTTTGTAAACATATTTAATGATCATATATACTTACATTCATAGGAACTAGAAAGCTTGAATCCGTATCCTGTGGAAATCTTGCCGGGGAAGCTTTATATGGGTGATTACAGGCAGGCCACAAACCTTCAAATCCTTAAAGATCTGAAGCTGAATGCACTTGTCAATGTCTCTGATGAATGCAGTCTAGTGTGAGCAAACCCACCATCTCAAATATATTCATATATATTCATATTCATATTAAAAAATCTAGTCTTATTATGGCCTGAAAACCCAAATTAATCTATGAAGTGAACTTTGCAAACTAGGTTTAAAAAGGCAAACTGCACTGTCTTACACGTCCGAATCCCAGACTCTGCAGAGGCAAATTTGATCACTTCATTTGAAAGAATGTGTGTTTTTATTGGTAAGTATTAGAAGACTTGTTTTTTTTCAAAGTCAAAGATCTAAAAAAAACTCTGATGTTTATTTGTGATTGTGGCTCTTAAACATTTCAGGTTCACATCTTAATACCTCCTCTTCTGTTTTGATATTCTCTACTCTTGGAGTAAGCCGATGCTGTGCTGTAACAATGGCATATCTTATGCATCACCTCAAATACACACTAAAGGTAATGCTTTTACTTTTGCATTCACGGATTGCATTGATGTTATTGACAAATGCTTTTTAAATATTTGTCACGTGTAATTTCTGAAACTTTTTAGGAGGCATGGAATCATATTCAGCAGTGCAAAGCCAACATGAGGCCAAATCGAGGATTTGTGCAGCAACTTTCTGACTGGGAACTTCAGACTCTTGGGAAGAGAGTGACAGATATATCAGAACCCAACTACTAACAATAACCAAATTTAACAGAAACATCATGATACATAATCATAGATTATTCATTTTAATATATCAATTAGAGTAATATAAAAAAAAAAAACAATAAATAAACCACTCCCTATAAATACACTATATAGACAATATTAGAATGTACAAAACAATGTCTAAATATGTGGCGCTACAAATAGAAGTTTATGTCATGAGGATGACTCTGCATTTTGTTTACTTTACTGTATGTTGCTTTAACGCATACATTACCAGTCAAAATTTTTGAACAGTAAGATTTTTAATGTTTTTTAAAGAAGTCTCTTCTGCTCACCAAGCCTGCATTTATTTGATCCAAAATACAGCAAAAGCAGTAATATTGTTAAATATTTTTACTATTTAAAATAACTGCTCTCTATTTGAATATATTTTAAAATGTCATTTATTCCTGTGGTCAAAGAAAAATTGTTAGCATCATTACTTCAGTCAGAGTCACATGATCCTTTAGAAATCATTCTAATATGCTGATTTGCTGTTCAAGAAGCATTTTATTATTATCAATATTTAAAACAGTTGAGTACATTTCAGGATTCTTTGATGAATAGAAAGAAAATCAGCATTTATCAGAAATAAAAAGCTTTCAGTCTTTTTTTTGGGGGGCGGGGGTATGATGATAATAATGATAATGATAATGATAATAATGATAATAATGATTATAAAAATTCATCTTTGAAATCACAGGAATAAATTACATTTTAAAATATATTCAAATAGAAAACAGTTATTTTAAATAGTAAAAATATTTCAAAATTTTAGTTTTTTTTCTGTACTTAAAATAAATGCAGGCTTGGCGAGCAGAAGAGACTTCTTAAAAAAAATCTCACTGTTCATAAACTTTTGACTGGTTGTGTATATAGTAAGAATGTTGTAATTTTAATAAACCTTAAACCTAAAATTTTCTGCCAATTCATCGTTCCTATGACATAATAAGAGCTCCTTCTGTCTACAGTTTCAACATTGTCCCTGAACTTTCGTTATAACTTTCGTTCGGTATATTCCCCGTGCCTTTCCATGGGCGTCTGTGGGAAGTCAGTCAGTAGGCTACAGCGTCTATGACACATCGTTCTTGTTTTGAAAGCTCTCATTGGTCAGATTCCAGAGAGGGGCGTTTCATTATGCCGCGGGGTTCGTCTCTGATTGGCTACGCTTGTTGTGAAGCTGCGTTCAGATGACAGACGTCTGTTAAAGATAGAGAGGGGCTCCGACAACGGTGCAACAGACCGCTATTCTCTTCACACTTATCGGGGAGCACTACTTTTCATCAAATACACTTTCTGGAAATGTTATTTAACCCGACTGGTTTAAACGAATGTTTACAAGAATGGGAGGATCTGGAAAAAGACTATCAACAAGTTCAGGTGAGCAGTATTTCTTTCCCAGTGCTAATCAGATAGCACGACAGCTCTGAACTGAGATCTTACTCTTCTATCTCTAACTGTTTTTATATACATCATAATTGTTTTTATTTACAAATATTTTAAAGTATCGCTATGAATAGCTTCAGCTTTGAGCACTAGCTGGTTAGCAATTTAATCCTTACCAACTCCCAGTATAACAGTACTAACGTACAAGTCAGAAAGCACATCTTTTTAGCTCGTTATTAATAAATAGAACCTGTAATATATCGTGTAACTATTATATAAAGTAATTCGCATTATTTTATGATGTATGTGTCCATGACAAATAATAATGTAGAATGTCATAATAAGCTTCTGTCTTCCAAACATCTAGTCTAATACACATGTGGCAAATTATTAGAAATATCAGTTTTGGAGTAATAATGGTTTCAAATATTTATGAAAAACATCTCACTTTCTACAAAAGTAATCATTTGATATAAACCTCTAAAATTCATATCTTTATATCAAAATTTATGTTCATTATGATAAGTATATTCATTTCTAAGGTCTATATTTATTGCACAGGAGACACATCGACTTTACAAACAAAAGCTGGAGGAGGTTTCAAAACTGCAGGACAGCTGTTCTTCATCTATTGCCAGGCAGAGGAAGAAGTTAAAGGATCTCAGCGAATCTTTGCAGGAGTCAGTCATGAGTTATTTATTCTTTGGTTACAAATAAACGCCATTGATCTATACTTTATATTCACTGTTTGTTTGTTTCTCTTTCATAGATGCAGAGCGGCAGCGAATCCAGAAGATGTAAGCAAAGTAGACGAGATCCATGATTCTATTAAGGAACGATCAAACGTCTTTTTTGAGATGGAGGCCTTCCTGCCGAAGAAAAATGAGTAATGCAAATGAGAGATATCTAATGTCACTTCTGTCACACCCTCTTTTAAAATACATTATCAGGATTTACTATTCAAAGCAGGTCATACAGCTCTGTTTTTGCCTGTTGCTAATTCAGTAGACTAAGGGTGTGGTATATATTTGAATAATAATTGATAGTGGTGTGTAGATTTGTAATTTACCTTGTTTAAACACATACAATGAATCTTCAAGAAACCTGATGCTAATATGAAACAATTTACCCTGTTCTTGTTTCAGGTTATACCTCAGTCTTGTGCTTGGAAATGTTAACGTTACACTCCTTAACAAGCAGTCCAAGTAAGTTCTCTGAACAGGCCTATTTGATTAAAGGGATCATGACATGTTTTTTTTTTTAATTGTCAGTAATGATTGTCATAACTGGCTAACGTCATTGCATAGGAAACAGTATCAGTGCCCCCTCGCTATTGCATGTGCGTGTTTTGACAAGATGATCAAAATAAACCAGTTATCTCCAGACAATATATTATGAAATAAGTTACTTACAGTTTGTGAGGCAGCTGCAGTCAACAAATATTTTTTGTGAACTCTCCATGACACTGTGCCTTGTTTACAAAACAAAATGCTCCGATCAATCCTCGGATCCAAACGAGCCGTTTTCTGAGAGTTTTTACATAAATGCTTTTTTATTGATGATGAGGACATTTTTAGTTATGAAACTTGCAGGATGTATTAAGCATGCAAAGACCTCTTGTATGTCAAAAGATCAGGGGAAATTTGGTTTCTCATCACCCCTTTAAAAGGTTCTGAAAAAGTCTAACACCACAATAGCCTTAACTTGTGATCGTCATCTTTAAACATTGTGGTGTCATGAAATGTAGTCATGTTAGTGAGTCATGAGTCATGTGATTTGTCTGACTTTTGCCCGTTTCTCTATTGTACAGGTTTGCCTATAAAGATGAGTATGAGAAGTTCAAACTATACTTGACTGTGCTGCTCTTGTTGTTCTCATTCACCTGTCGGTTTTTGGTCACCTACAGGTACATGTTTATTGCAACAAATGTGTGACACTGGACCACAAAACCAGTCATAAGGGTCAAATTTTGGAAAGTGAGATTATATATCTTCTGAAAGCTGAATAAATAAGCTTTACGATGATTTATGGTTTGTTAGGATAGGACAATATTTGGCTGAGATACAACAATTTGAAAATCTGGAATCTGAGGGCGCAAATAAAATAAAATAAAATAAAAATATTAAATAACTATTATTAAAAATATAAAATAAATATTAAATTAAGTTCTTCATGATGCATATTACTTATCAAAAATTAAGTTTTGATATATTTATGGTAGGAAATTTACAAAATATCATCATGGTAATAATAATTTTGACCCATACAATGTATTGTTGGCTATTGGTACAAATATACCCAAGCTACTTATGACTGGTTTTGTGGTCCAGGGTCACATATGACAATTTCTTTGAGAGTTTAAAACTGTAATTTTTAAATTTCTTGTAGAAACAGCCATTTTTCTTTTTATCATTGATTATGTAATAATGCTGCATGTTTCACTAATACATGTAAAATAATCAATTGAATTTATTTTTGTGTCTCAACAGGGTTCTAGATGCACTTTTCAACTTCCTGTTGGTGTGGTACTATTGTACATTGACGATAAGAGAGAGCATCCTCATTAACAATGGTTCCAAGTAAGAATATTTATATGATTATACTCTAAAAAAAGGTTCCTTTACTTGTATGTAATAAATATAACACTGCCTTCCAATAAAGGATAAAGTGAGACTGAAAAAAGAAAGAAAACATTTTTTTTGGTTGGCATCTATAGTTCCATGATAGAACCTTTTCACAATCCTTGCACAAAAGGTTTTTTTAAATTTCACCTGAAAGAATTTTTGGAGAACACAGAATGGTTCTATGGTGAAAACCTCTTTTTTGGAATCTTTATTTTTTTACACTGTATGTAGTACTTAATTCTTGAGATGTATTAGTGTATCGGTGTATCAGCACTACAGGCTTTACTGTAACATTTCAATACTTGGCTTGTGTTTCAGGATCAAGGGCTGGTGGGTGTTTCAACACTATGTCTCAACATTTCTCTCTGGAGTAATGCTGACCTGGTATGACAGACTTAACTCTTTAGCACTGTGAGATATTGCAGCATTACATCTTTGAATCTTTGGTGCTTTAATAGTGTATTTTAATATGTATTAGATTAATCAAATTTATTTATTTTGAGTAAATGCTTAAATGAAATGCTTTGAGGATCAGTAGAACAGAATAAGTGTAAAAAAGAGTGAGAAATAATGTGTGAATATCTGGTGTATGTCAGCTGTTCATGTGTGTCTCACAGGCCAGATGGTGAACTCTACCAGATGTTCAGAAATCAGTTCCTGTCCTACTCCATGTATATAAGTAAGAGCTGCTGCCTTACCGTATTAGTAACACTTTAAATGCCGTAATGATATATTCATTATTTTATTTGTCTTGTTTCGTTCTCCATTCAGATTTTGTTCAGTTTCTCCAGTACTATTACCAGAGTGGCTGCTTATATAGACTCAGAGCTCTTGGAGAAAGACACAACATGGACCTCACAGTTGGTGGGTAGTATGTTGTTTTCTTGTCTGTTTTTCCTTATTCTGTTGCTGACTTATCCACTAAGACATGTTTTCACATGTGCTTTATGATCAGAGGGGTTTCAGTCCTGGATGTGGAGGGGTCTGACCTTTCTCCTGCCTTTCCTTTTCTTGGGCCATGTAAGTTCGATACTGTGTTTGTTAATCTAGAGGTAATTTTGCAATAGATGCAATCATCTTGCATGGGCCAACAGCTCACTTCCTGTTTTATGGCTATGTAGTCATCGTGGTAAAGACTACTGATAGCACAGAGGGCGCAATGTCCATTTAAATCTTTAATGTAGTTAGAGATGAAGTAACCATTATATTTAGCTGTGCTTGAATGACAAAAGTACAAAACAAAAGAAGAGTTTACTTAACATAAAATGTTGACATGGTCATTCAGAAAAGTTCTGATTCTGATTCTGTAATTCTGTTGTTTATTATGCGGTGGTTTTAACCATCTTATTATGTATATCCAGTTTTTCCAGCTTTATAATGGAATTACACTATTCCAAATGGCCCAGCTACCAGAATGGAAAGAGTGGCAGGTCAGTTTTTCTAAATATCCATAAATTATATTTAACAAAGATGTGTATATTGCTTAATCCAGAAGTATTAGTATAGTTTTTTTTGTGTGATTATGTTGAAATAATTTATATTTGGAATATTTTCTTTTTCTTCTTAGGTTCTGATGTGCGGGTCTACTTTCCTTGTTTTGTTCATGGGAAATTTCTTCACCACTCTTGGTGTTGTTTACCACAAGTACATGGATCAGGACAAAGCAAAAGCTTTATGAATGACTGGCACAAAGGCCCTGCTGAACTCTTTATTAAAGCAATTTATGTTTTATATGAATGTTTTTTTAAAAGTCAGTGTGTTAATATTTTGTTGCTTAAATGTTGTCAACAAATGTTTTTTCTGTTTGTGGGTCAAACTGGATAAGTTATGATTTTTGTAAATGTGTATCAAAACACAAAGGATAAAATCTTTCTCCTTAACCTTAAAGTATTTAATATTTTGCTTTTATTTTATTAAAGGACCAAGTGTCATGATGTTTTGCACACCATATGTCAAAAAAAAGGTCATGACATCAGAATATGAAAACAGCGTGTTCATGTCTTCTTTTTTAAAACACCTCTGGTCTGTATTTAAAGTTGCTTTAGAATGGGCAAGTTAATGATTGTTCAATAGAACTCAAAGACAGAAGCTAGATGACAGTTATGGAAATCATTTGCTATCATGGCATTCTTCCACAATGTCAACACATGATTTACCACCATACTGTAGGACTATGACACCTTCATGTGAGTAAGAAGCATGTGCTGTCAGCCGAACGAATTTTTCAATACTTTCAAGAATTGATTGGGGAAGCCCTGTCAAACAGAAATGGGAAATGGAAAAATCCCTTAAAGGCTTTCAGCAGAACGTTAATAAGGTTTTTACTATTGTAAACTACTTTCAACTTGAATTTTAAACTAAAATGTCAAGTAAAGAATTCATCTCACTGAGCATAACAGTTTTTTAATTCTCATTATTTCCTGATTTGAACTAAACTCTCATAGCATGAATAATTGCCAAATAACCTAGAATAACTCTACGGTCACAGACAGGCTCACTCAGTTCTAAGTGGGAAAACATTGCTGCAATGGACAAATACGATAGAATAAAAATAAAAACATTCCTAAGAACGTTAAAAACACGTTAAAAGCAAAAAAGTAGCATCTGTTCAACGTTAAACAACGAATTTATACCTTGGAATATAATACTCGAGGGATATTTGAACTTGCGCCTGGCAACCCGCGTTTATATGTGACGTAAGCTCTGCTGTGCGCCGAGGCTCCAGCTAACCGGAGGTATGTGTTTTTAGTGTATATTCTGTTGTATAACTGTTGGAAAATAATAATGTTCTTTCTTATTAGTGTATTGTGAACACTCTTGGGAATTCCTAAACAAAAAGTGAACATTATGTGTTTATACGCGTATGTCTGCCCTTACAAAAAGTACTATGGCGATGATAGCATACTACAGTGATAGTATCAGATGGAACACAATGTAACTTCGCTACGCGACGCTGATTGATTAACATATTCATATACAATAGACATCAAATTATTTGAACAACGCTATGTTAAGGTCCAAAACATGTTAGTGCTACAGTGCTTCTGCTTTTTAAGAGATGAGGGCTATTTTGTAACAGGTCATAGTTGTTATCAAGATAAAAGTTTCTATGTTGGGAATCGAGGTGATGAAACATGAAATTCATTAGAAAATTACGAAAGTCCTTCAAAGAAGTGTTTTGTAACTGGTCATCATTATGTAATTACATTGAGTGTTCAAAAGAGGGCACAACATGACAAAAAGTCACAAATTCTATTGTTTGTCAATTTATTTAGACGTAAGATATACAGTAGTCAACATTTGAAGTGGATCAGAAAAGTTAATCAAAGTTTTCCTAAGACAAGAACGGGTATTGTTTTGGTTTTAGGACAACTTTGATGAAAGGTTTTGATCCACTTCAAATGTTGACTACTATATATCATGTCAAATACATGGACACAAACCATGCAAGTTAAAATATAAACAAAAATGTTTTAATCTGTACCATCTATCTATACTGTCAGTACTATATATCATAAAAAATTGTACTGTTTTGTACAGCAAAACAGTACAATTTTGAAATACTTTTACTATTTAAAATAACTGTTTTCTATTCAAATATATTTTAAAATGTAATGTATTCCTGTGAATTTAAAGTGGAATTTTCCGCATCGTTACTCCAGTCAAATGATCCTTCAGAAATCGTTTTAATATTCTGATTTGCTGCTCAAAACACATTATGTTGAAACCAGCTGAGTAGATTTTATTTTTCAGGTTTCTTTGATAAATAGAAAGTTCAGAAGAATAGCATTTATCTGAAATAGAAATCTTTTGTAACATTATAAATGTCTTTATCATCACTTTTGATCAATTCAAAGCATCCTTGCTAAATAAAAGTATCAGTTTCTATAATTTCTTTCCAAATATATATATATATATATATATATATGAATGGTGTAGTGTATAATGTTACAGAAGATTTTATTTCAGATAAATGCTAATCTTTGGATCCTTCTATTGATCAAAGAATCCTGAAAAAAATTACTCAGCTGTTTTAAATATTGATTATCATAGTAATAATAAAATCAACATATTAGAATGATTTCTGATAGATCATGTGAGACTGAAGACTGGAGTAATGATGCTGAAAATTTAGCTTTGATCACAGAAATAAATTACATTTTAAAATATATTCAAATAGAAAGCAGTTCTTTTAAATAGCAAAAATATTCACAATATTACTGTTTTTGCAGTATTTTGGATCAAATAAACGCAGACTTGGTGAAACATTAAAATATTCTTGTTGTTAAAAAACCTTTGAATGGTAGTGTGACTTATACTAATGAAGAAAACAATCTGTTTTTGCAGACATATCTGCTTACTGAATTCTGTAAAAATGGAGGACAGTGAATCCCAGCTGCCCTCTGATCAGGATCAGACTCCGGAGCCTCTCCTCAGCTCTCTGGACATCTTCCTCTTCTCTCTAGTCGCAGGACTGCTTATCTACTGGTTCTTCTTCCGAAAAAAGCCAGAGCCTGTTCTGGATATCAAGCCATTCCATGCAGTGTAAGTGCTTGATTTTAACTCCCCTTCCCCCTTCAATTGTCCTCAAGAGGGAAATATTACACCCACACAAATTTTTCTGCATGACTGAAATGTTGATCAGAGCCTTGGAAAGGTTTTGTGAAGCACAACAGAACTGTTTTCCAACTTCCACCCCACAAAAGTGTAAATGCAAATAATAAAGTTACAAAATGAGCTTATGCATTACAGCCCATGGCAGAAACTGTGTTATAAGGCTCAAATTTGTGATAATATTTTTGTTGGATCGCCCATTTATAGTTTTTCTCCCCATAGACCTTTGGCCTTGTTTGAACAAAGCATCGTTTCTGCACCATGGCTCGTTTCTAAAGCACTTTGTGGTTCGGTTGGTCATGGGTTCCAACATTGCGAAGTGTTGACGTCATGGGATCGAGAGAATGTGCGTGCGTTACATTCTGTCTCAGTGTTACGGTCTGTAGCAGCTGAGACGCAGTTCATATACACAGTGGTTATGTGTTATTGTGAATGCCAACAGCTACTTCTTTGTTCACGAATTTTCATATGTGTCAGTTTGGTAAAAGTAAATTTCCTGTTCGGTTTTCATAATGCTAAAACAGACACATCAGGGACAGAGTTGGTGATATTAAACATTAAACTGAGCTGTGTAATAAACAGAAGGATTATATGCGGTTGAAAATGAGCACTGTTTGTTCAGGTGGAGTCACAGGATGTGACCGTTCCTGAATGCTCCTCATAATTCTAGTCAGTTGTTGTGTTGTGTGTTAAACTTGTGACCTGTTCACCCTTGAAAACAATGAAAGGCCTGATGACTTTAGCATCAAGGTACCAATACAATATATTTTTTAAAGAATTTAAGTTTCATTTAGCTGAATAAAAAGTGACGTATTGGCACATAGTGACAACATATAATAAAATAAATGTTTTGTTTCCACTAAAATATTAAAGGGATAGTTCAGCCAAAAATGAAAATTCTGTCATTAATTAATCACCCTCATGTTGTTCCAAACCCGTAACACCTTCATTCATCTTCAGAACACAAATGAAGATATTTAAGATGAATTCTGAGAGATTTTTGATCCTGCATAGACGGCAACGTTCAAATCCCAGAAATGTAGTGAGGACATCTTTAAAACAGTCCATGTGACATCAGTGGTTCAATCTTAATTTTATGAAGTTATGAGAACACTTATTGTGTGCAGAGAAAGCAAAAATATCTCTTTAAGCACCAAAACGTTGATCATAATAAGAGATGTTTTTGAGCACCAAATCAGCGTATTCAAATGATTTCAGAAGAATCGCTTGACACTGAAAACTGAAATAATGGCTTTGCATCAGAATAATAAATTACATTTAAAAAAAAAAAAAAATCATTTAATCATTCCTGTGATTAAAGCTGAATTTTTTGCATCATTACTCCAGTCTTCAGTGTCACATGATCCTTCAGAAATCATTCTAAAATGCTGATTTGCTGCTCAGAAACATGTTTTATTATTATTATTTTCAATATTTAAAATAGTTGAGTACATCTTTTTAAGATTCTTTGATGAATAAAAAGGTCCAAAGATCAGCATTTATCCAAAATAAAAAGCTTTTGTTACATTATACTAGGGTTGCAGGATTGTGACAAAAATCATAATTGTCGATTATTACCTTGAAATTGTAATTGCGATTATTAATTACAATTATCACAATTTACATTAAATGATGTTTTGAATAGCTTTGAAGCAAAGCTGTTTTTTTCATTGTTTGAAGCAACTGCATCCCATATTTTAATATGTAGTTTCTTCTTTAAATATAAAAAAAGTAAAAACTTTTAAAATTAAAACAACTTAACAACTTAAGATAAAAACACACACACACTCTCACACACATACTCACACACATCTTAAGCAAGCAGTATAATGTGAGTGGATTTATTAATGTAATATAATATTTATTTTGTAATTGTGCCTTTGAACGATTACATAATTGTGGAATCTGTAATTGTAATCACGATTAGATTTATATAGATTAATTGCGCAACCCTACATTATACACAGTACTTTTTTTTGCGGGAAGGAAATAATAGAAATCAATACTTTTATTTAGCAAGCATGCATTAAATTGATTAAAAGTGATAATAAAGACATTTATAATGTTACAAAATATTTCTATTTCAGATAAATGCTGTTCTTCTAAACGTTGTAGTCATCAAAGAAACCTGAACAAATTCTACTCAGCTGTTTTCAATTATAATAAATGTTTTTTGAGCAGCAAATCAGAATATTACAATGATTTCTAAAGGATCATGTGACTGGAGTAATGATGCTAAAAATCCAGTTTTGAAATCACAGGAATAAATTACATTTTAAAATATATTCAAATAGAAAGCAGTTATTTTAATTAGTAAAAAAAAATTCAAAATTTTACTGTTTTTGCTATATTTTCAATTAAATAAATGCAGGCTTGGTGAGCAGAAGAGACTTCTTTAAAAACGTTACAAATCTTACTGTGCAAAAACTTTTGACTGTTAGTGTAAATCACTTTTCACATTTTATTGATTGTGTTTTCTAAAAAAAAGAATAACAGCAATACATAAAAAACAGAAAAGTATACAGGAGGAAATGATGTGCAGTGGTGTGATATCTGTAGTGTCAGGAAGACATGTTTAGCGAGCAGGAAAGGATAACCTATTCCAATTCTCTCCACTTCCTGGTTCACATTACTCAGATTGAAGGATCACAGCCAGTCCAAGCCATCTTGCCAAAGTCTTGAAAAACTCCACGAGTCTTTCTTTAGTTGTTTTAATCAAATGCATTTCTTATGTGGTGTCTGCAGTGAAACACATTGCAAAAAAAAAAAAAACCCTGAATTAAATCCAGAAATTTAGGTTTTAGTGTTCTTTTGTATTTTATTAGGCTGGGAAGAGGAGGGAATGAACTCCTTGTGTTTGTGTTGGCAGGAGCATTCAAGTTTTTATGCATGTTTATGTGCGTGTGTGTGCATTTAAGATAGGTTGGGGGTTTAGTAACAGCATTGTACAGCAGAGATCCATGGGAAATGTTGTATATTCCTGTTGCTTTGCAACCGCTGTGCTCTGGCCAGATGGCAGGAGAGAGAGAGACAGAGAGCCCGTCGCAGACCCTTGCCTCCCTCACACCCCCTTTTCCTGCGCTGAAGAGCGATGTGTTTTTTACAGAGCCTCCTAATGAACTTTTACGCAAGCCAAAGGACTTTCTCAGGCGGTCTGAGGGCTTGAGCCGAACCTCTTAGGGACGAAAGTGCTCTGTATGCTGAATCCTATAGGACAGGGTCTTTTCCCCCGTCATGGGATGCATGTTCTCTTTGCCTCAGGACAGACTGGCTGCTGCAGAAAGGTTAGTCTGGGACAGATGGATGTTTAACCGATGTTTCTTCTGTTGTGAATGTTGTAGATATTTCAGGTGCAAGTTATGACTTTTGCGTAATTGCTTTTGCTCTTAGGAATTACTTATAGTTTTTTTAACGATGCAACACAGTGTTGTACGAGTGTTGTGCAAAAGCAAAATGAGGTTTCTAATTTTAAGGAATCCATTGTTTAGTAATAATCAAATATAGTTTGATTATATACATCATACACCATAAACCTGAACTCGACAAAGTCTAAAGTTTGGTTGCGCTTAAATGAATCTACACTGTTGTTCAAAAGTTTCGTATCTAGAAGATTTTTTTAAACATTTTTGAAAGTCTCTTTGACTCACTAGGGCTGCATTATTTTGTTTTAAAAATGCAGTAAAACAATAATATTGTGAAATATTACTACAATATAAAATTACTGTTTTTTCTGATTTTAATATATTTTAAATCTAATTTATTCCTGTGATGCAAAGCTGAATTTTTGGCATCGTTTCTTCAGTATTCAGTGTCACATGATCCTTCAGAAATCATTTTAATATGCTTATTTGCTGCTCAAGAAACATTTTCTTATTTTTTATCAATGTTAAAAACAGGAGTTGTGCTGCTTAATATTTTTATGGAAATTGTGATACATTTTCAGGATTATTTTAGTGAGTAGAAACTATAAAGTTAACAAAAACCTTTTCTTTACTGTTTTATTTGATACATTTAAAGTGTTTTTGCTTAATAAACCTATTAATTTACTCCAAATTATTGAACAATATTCACATTCTTAAAAATGGATTTATATAGATAGATAGATATAGTTTTAATGCTTTTTTGTAAACTTTCTTATGTAATATTTAGAAACTTAATATGTAATATTGTAATGTCATTTTGTGAAATATTATTCCAATATAAAATAATGTTTTCATATTTTAATATACATTAAAATCAAATTTATTCCTGTGATCAAAGCTGAATTTTCAGCATCGTTACTACATTTTTTTTTTTTTTTTTAAAGAAATTAATACTTTTATTCGGCAAGGATGGGTTAAATTGATAAAAAGTAATTTCAAAAGCTTATATTGTTAGAAAATATTTGTATTTTGAATAAATGCTGTTCTCTTTACTTATTTATTCATTAAAGAATCACAAAAAGCAAAGGTTCTAAAAAAAAATAAATAAACTGGCAGCACAACTTTTGCCAACATTGATAATTCTAAGAATAAATCAGCATATTAGAATGATTTCTGAAAGATCATGTGGCTGAAAATTCAGCTTTGCATCACAGAAATAAATTCGATTTTAAAGTATATTAAAATAGGAAAACCATTATTTTATATTGTTATCACATTTTGCAATATTACTGTTTTTTCTGTATTTTTGATTAAATAAATGCAGCCTTGATGAGCATAAGAGACTTGTTCAAAAACATGTCTTACTGATCTCAAACTTTTGGATGGCAGTGTACATTAATATAAAACTAAATTGTGCTAATGTATGACTTTTAGTTAGATTTCTTTTTAAAATGTTTATTTAAAAATTTTTAAACACTTTTTTTAATTTAATTATTTTACACATTTAAAAAAGAGTAGAGACTGTAGGATTGTTGTACCAAACTTGCAATGTTCAAGAAAGGTTTTTGCGCTTGGCAGGCTACCTTCTGTTCTTCATTGTTGAATTAACATGAAAGTTTGTGGTTTTCATTAGTTGAACAATGACTGAAAGCAGACGTGCTCTAATGCTATGGTGCTCTCAGAGGGGTGTGAACTTCAGGAAGTTCTCCTGTGTGGAAAAGGCTGAGAAATGAATGGGTCAATCCCCTATTCATTACCGAAAGAATTGGTCTGGCATGCTTTTCAGCCCTTTCACATGTGTGTTCTTTCTCTCTTTTTTTTCTTGTTTTCTTCTTTTTCTCTGTATAGACCACCACCTATAACTGAGAGCAGCTTTATTGAGAAAATGAAGAAAACGGTGAGATCACTATACAAATTTAGTAAAGATCTAAAAAGTTGGAATAATTTCACCTATTCATTATGTTTGATTTCTGTATCTTCCCATTCTAGAACCGAAACATTGTAGTGTTTTACGGATCCCAAACAGGGACTGGTGAGGAATTTGCTAACAGGCTGGCAAAAGATGCTCATCGCTACGGCATGAAAGGCATGGCCGCTGACCCGGAGGAGTATGACATGGTACGTTGACCAGTATTGCTTCCTGTTTAATGCACTCTATTAAAAATCAATCAATCAAGATCTGAACTAAATGGTTTTCAAGGCTTTTGACTTTTGTCATTATAATCTCCCATTCGCAGTCTGAGCTGTCTAGACTGAAAGAGATTCCTAATTCCATGGCGGTGTTCTGCATGGCAACCTATGGAGAGGGAGACCCCACAGACAACGCTCAGGAGTTCTACGATTGGATGCAAGGGGCTGATGACGATCTAGAAGGAGTCAATTTTGCTGTAAGTAAAAATCCAACATCAGAATAGTGCTAGAAATCTAATTCTAATTAATTTCTGTGGTGAGTAAACTCAGCTCAAGAGATTTCATCTGGGGGCACCCTCCAAAATTCCTGGCCTTTTTGTGAAGTGGTACCTATTTCCTGGGCAGTCGGTGAAGTTCTTAACAAGCCTGAGCCCGAGGCTGTCCTGTAGTTAAGGGGCCCATGGTATCCTCATCAGTTCTCTCTCACCAAATGGAAACATCTGGCCTAGCCAAACAAAGCTAGAGCTCCATCCCAGCGGAACCTCTCTCTTAGCGGGACTCCTTCAGATGGAACCGGATCACTGGGTCTTCTGTTTCTTTGATTCTGGAGACATGGGTGTCCAGGCTACGCTTAAGTTGGACCTGTATTCTGGATGAAAGCCTTGTGGTTTCAGTCTGGAGTTCCCGGATTCTTTTATGTGGTTGTGGTGGGACAGCGTGATAAAACATGTGGTTGGAAACATCACTGCAGTGCGTCTACAGTGTTATATGATTGCGGGACCGGCTAGATAGGCAGAGGAGGTTAAAAGAAGCAGAAGATCTTGCAGACAAATTCATAATTCTGCTGCATTTTGGTCCAATGCATTGAAGTCAGTTATAATCATAAAAAGTCATTCCGTTTTCATTCGGCGACTTATATCTCAGTTCGATTTTTCTTTAACTGGAGATAAAGTTTTAAATGTTTAAGTAAAACCTCATAGTAGATTGATTTCAAATTTTAAAGGGAACCCTGGGTATTAAGACTTGTATATAATGTAAATTATGTCTCTTGCTGAAATGTGTAGTAGAAAACCCATGAAAGATTTAAATTATTTTCAAAAATAATTTAATATTGGGGTCCTAACAGGGCAGCCGTGGCCTAATGGTCAGGGAGTCGGGCTTGTAATCGAAAGGTTGCGGGTCTGAGTCCCAGGTCCGGCAGGGATTGAAGGTGGAGGGAGTGAATAACCAGCACTCTCTCCACCCTCAATACCATGACTGAGGTGAGTCCCTTGAGCAAGGCACCGTTCCCCCAATTGCTCCCCGGGCACCGCAGCGATAGCAATATGGCTGCCCACTGCTCCGGGTGTGTGTTCACTGTGTGTGTGTGTGTGTGTGTGTGTGCGTGTTTGTTCACTACTCACTACTGTGTGTGTGCACTTGGATGGGTTAAATGCAGAGCACAAATTCCAAGTATGGGTCACCATACTTGGCCACACGTCACGTCCTTTCCTTTCCTTTATTTCAATGACATGAAATGGTTGCACTCTGTGAGCTACTGGTGCTACCTGTTGCTATTTTTACTGCAACACAACTCAGAAAATAAATTACTGATACAAAGACCACTGCTTCTGAAAGAGCTTTCATGTGGCGATGGATATAAGCATAGACTAAAACCAAATGCCATTCCATTGACTTTTCCCAAGGAGTCTAAGAAGCCATTCACAAAGAACGTGTCTTTGCGTCTAAAAACGCAAGACGCAGCGCTCAGAAATGGTTTTAAAAAAGCGCAGCGTAGAACGCGAGGGTCTCAGGACGCGCTTTTAAGACGTGATGCAGTAACGACAGTATTCAGTGACAGAGATATTTGTGGGATATTTTTATAAGGAACAAGTGATAATCGCTTGAAGAAATGTTATATAATTCAGGGTATCCGAACACAGCCACTATGGGTGCCGCCTCCGCCATGTTGCCGTCAAATAAAACAGTAGGGCTGGGAATCGATTCCAAAAAGAATCCATTCCTTGAATCCGAGGCGTTGGGAATCGAGAGTCGATTCCAAAGGTTGGAATCGATTCCATCAAGGGGAATCGACTCTCCATTCAGAGCCGTTTTCAGTTCAGCAAAGCTAATCTATGGGGGCCTCAAATGAAAAGCTGCAAGAGAGCACAGTGGCCGAGAGCGCATCTGATTGACAGATAAACCTCAAGCTGTTATATCAGTGTTGTTGTTAATGTTCTGGTTATTTTGTTTGTGTACAGTTTGTTAATTTTGTGCAAAGCATACTGTTGAAGTTAACATTATTGAGCTGAACTGTGCACGCCTTGTTCAGTTCATGCAATAAACGCATGTCCACTGCTGTGCTGTAGGGTGTGACTAATTTTAATGGGCAATGTATTAAAATTACAATTTAAATGCAGAAATTTAACATAATTTAAAAAAAAAATAAAGCTTCATATTATGATAAGGCTACTTTCTAAGACATGTATATCCTACAGTCATGGCAAAATTAGGTTCCTCTGATCTAAAAAAAAAAAAACAAAAATTGAAAAAGAATCGAAAACAACAGTGAGGAATCGATTCCAGAACCAGGAATCGGAATCGAACAGCCCTATAAAACAGTTGTCACGCCAACTTGCTACTGTAAACAGAAGCTCGCAACACTTGCCCCGCCTCAAGAGTTCTTCTGATTGGTCCACTGCTTCGGAACTGACACTGATGAGCGGCGCTGCGTGTAAAAGTTTAAATTCTTTTAACTTGGCACGTCGTCTTAAAAACGCAGCGCTCATGTGAGAGGCGCTGCAAAAGACGCAAGACACAAGCGTAACGGTCATGCACGTCCGTCAAGCTCGTTTACATACAAAAACAATGGAAAAGTAGCGCATTGGGATAATAAAAAAAAAAAAAAAAAAAAACACGCGTTCTGTGTGAATGCCCCCTAAACGCCCCAGATATTGATTAAAATTCACGCTGAGAAACTCCTTCAGTGGCTGCGGCGTCATGACAAGCGTGGCATGTTTACATCCTGCCAGGATGGCATCTAGCATTTCTTATCTCTGCCTTTTGTAAGCTCTTTCAGTAGCTGTGGTCGACAAAAAGCCTTAAAGGTATCAGGGCTAAAGTGAAGAGAACAAAGACGCAGGTCTTTAGGAAGTTTTATTAGTGCACAGGCATGTTCCTGTTCTTTTCTCTTCTTCTTTTCGCTAGAAAAACAGTGAAGACCTACATTGCTTCTCTTGTTGCCCTTCGACTGAAAAAGCCAACCAAATGACCAAAAGTGGCATTATACCAATGTGGCATTATATCAGTATTTTATTTTAAGAGTTGTGTTGCGGTAAAAATAGTAACACATAGCACCAGTAGCTCACAGAGTGCAACATTTGACATCATCAAATAGTTCGAAATATGTATGAAACGATGTGGTGTAACGTAAATCTTTCATGAGTTTTCTACTACATGTTTCAGTAAGAGACATCATTTACGTTATATTAAGCCACACAAGACTTAAAACCTAAAGTTCCCTTTAAAAAACAAGACAATTTGAATGTTTTTAGTTGATACTAAGACTTTAAAATATGTATGAGTTGTTTGAAAGCGTCTCCGTGTCTTATTTACTTCTTGCAGAGACTGACTTTTTTTTGATCATTTTTCTTTAGGTGTTTGGTTTAGGAAATAAAACATATGAGCATTACAACGCCATGGGCAAGTATACGGACAAGAGGCTTGCTGAACTTGGGGGGAAAAGGATCTTTGATCTGGGCCTTGGGGATGATGACAGCAAGTAAGTAAATAACATGTACATTTTTTCCTGTTTTAATTCATTTTCATTGCCTGTCCTGATTATTTAATCTTCAATCATTTGTAGCTTGGAGGAGGATTTTATCTCCTGGAAGGAACAGTTCTGGCCTGCAGTTTGTGAGTTCTTTGGCGTGGAGGCTACAGGAGAAGACAGCAGGTATTATTTTTATTTTCAGTTTTTTTAATCTCCACATGCTTGTCTTATAATTTAAAAACAGTCTGCAATACAGTCTTTTATTGATAGGCATCAAATAGTAGAATTTAAAAGAGCAGACCAGCTGTGTGAGATTGTCTAGTTCAAACGTGATGTTTATTTGATGGGTATTTTGTGGCCGTACAACACATGCAGCGTCTCATCTCCATATTAGAGGAACCAAATCCATTTATCATGTTCTCTTCCATAACAAAAACCTCCCCTGTCCTGTTTTGAATAGATTTTTGCATCTTATTAAACATCATAGGTGTTTTGAATGCTTTAAATGCAGGCTTGGATGAGATCTCCAATCTTTTTTGTGTTCTTTCAGCATTCGGCAGTTTGAACTGGTGGTTCATAATGACATCAATATGAATCAAGTGTACACCGGAGAGATGGGGCGGCTCAAAAGCTTTCAGACACAGAAACCGTGAGTTCATCTCTTTTAACAAGTGATTGGCTGACGCTGATCTCAGAGTACATTTTTTGCTTCTATTGTTAGGAAATCTGTAAAATGACCTTCGGTTTGTGTAATGTTTTTTTTATTCACAGTTTTCTGGAATTAACTAGAATCTAATGTTTTAAGTGATATATTGAAATGTAGAAATACTACAGCATTTATCTGATTGCTTTGTTATTCATTTGATTTATGCAGACCTTTTGACTCAAAAAATCCTTTCCTGTCACCTGTAACTGTTAATCGTAAACTGAACAAAGAAGGAAACCGGCACCTGATGCACATCGAGTTAGATATCACTGACTCTAAAATCAGGTATGTGTAACAATTGACTTGTTACGTAAATCTCTTGAAAACATTTCCATGTTTTAAATTTTTTTTATGTAAAACGGATTTTATTATAATTCACATTCAATATAGTTTCTGTGTATAAAAGACATTTGCATGCAGACTGTACATTGTACGTTCACTATATGTTTATGCATTTTCCAGTTTGTTTTTTTTAATGTCCACATATTGATCAGTTGATTACCAAACTTGGCAGATATGATGCTGGAGACCATGTTGCTGTTTACCCCACAAATGATGCAGCGGTGGTCAACAGAATAGGAGAGAGACTTGGAGTAGATCTTGATACTGTAATCTCTCTTAAAAATCTTGATGGTATGTGCTAATTTTTGAAATCTATACCAGAATTAAAAAAAAATCAGAAAATGTTCTTATGTATATTATAACATGCTGTGGTTGATAATAATGTTTCAATTCCGCAGAGGAGTCCAATAAAAAGCACCCGTTCCCCTGTCCAACCACGTACCGCACCGCACTGACCCATTACCTTGACGTCAACAACACGCCTCGCACAAACGTGCTGTATGAGCTGGCGCAGTACGCCTCTGATCCGCAAGAACAAGAAAACATGCGCAAGATGGCGTCTGCTTCACCTGAAGGAAAGGTTAGGATCACGTCATAATCACTGACATGTGGAAGCCTGTTTCCACCACTGAATAAAAATGTAAAAAAAGGTAATTGTGACTTATCTCACAATTTTTTCTCGGAATTGTGATATAAACTCGCAGTTGCGAGGTATAAAATCAGAATTGCAAGATATAAACACAGTTCTGACTTTTTTCCCAGAATTCGCAATACTGTATAAAAAAAGTCAGAATTGTGAGTTTTTATCTTGAAAACTCTGACTTTATTTCTCAGAATTGCAAGTTTATAGAACTGTGTGATATAAACTTGCAGTTGCAAGTTATAAAGTCAGTATAAAGAGTTAATATCACACAATGCTGACTTTATAACTTGCAACTGCGAGTTTATTTCACACAGTTCTATAAACTTGCAATTCTGAGAAATACAGTCAGAGTTTTCAAGATAAAAACTCACAATTCTGACTTTTTTTATGCAGTATTGCAAATTTATAACTATCAGTTCTGACTTTATAACACACAATTGCGAGTTATATCTTACAGTTCTGAGAAAAATGTCAGAATTGCAAGAAAAAAGTCAGAATTGTAGAATATAAACAAAGTCTAACTTATGTCCTGCTATTCTGACTTTATACCCTGCAATTGTGAGTTTATATTAAGCAATTCTATATAAACTTGCACACAATTCCATAAACTTGCAATTCTGATAAATAAAGTCACAATTCTGAGGAAAAAAGTCAGAATTACAAGATATAAACTCACAATTCTGACATTTTTTTTTACAGAGTTGTGAATTTATATCTCTTAATTCTGACTTTATAACACGCAATTGCGAGTTTATATCTCACAGTTCTGAGAAAAATGTCAGAATTGCAAGAAAAAAGTAGAACTGTAAAATCTAAACAAAAAAGTCTAAGTTATATCCTGCCATTCTGACTTTATACCTTGCAATTGTGAGTTTATATCAAGCAATTCTATCTAAATTTTCACGCAATTCTATAAACTTGCAATTCTGAGAAATAAACTCACAATTCTGAGAAAAAAGTCAGAATTACAAGATATAAACTCACAATTCTGACATTTTTTTTTCACAGAATTGTGAGTTTATATCTCACAGTTCTGAGAAAAATGTCAGAATTGTAAAATATAAACAAAAAAAGTTTAACTTATGTCCTGCTATTCTGACTTTATACCTTGAATTGTGTTTATATCAAACAATTCTATATAAACTTGCACGCAGTTCTATAAACTTGCAATTCTGAGAAATAAACTTACAATTCTGAGAAAAAAGTTAGAATTACAAGATATAAACTCACAATTCTGACATTTTTTCACAGAATTGTGAATTTGTATCTCTTAATTCTGACTTTATAACACACAATTGCGAGTTTATATCTCACAGTTCTGAGAAAAATGTCAGAATTGCAAGAAAAAAGTAGAATTGTAAAATCTAAACAAAAAAGTCTAACTTATATCCTGCCATTCTGACTTTATACCTTGCAATTGTGAGTTTATATCAAGCAATTCTATCTAAATTTTCACGCAATTCTATAAACTTGCAATTCTGAGAAATAAACTCACAATTCTGAGAAAAAAAGTCAGAATTACAAGATATAAACTCACAGTTCTGACATTTTTTTCGCAGAATTTATGTCTCTTAATTCTGACTTTATAATACAATTGCGAGTTTATATCTCACAGTTCTGAGAAAAATGTCAGAATTGCAAGAAAAAAGTCAGAATTGTGAGATATAAACTCGCAATTGCGGAACAAAGTCAGAATCGCAAGTTTATATTCCACTATTCTGACTTTATAACTCGCAATTCTATAAACTTGTAATTCTGAGAAATAAAGCCCCAGTTCTGACTTTTTCTTTTCTCAAGAGAAAATTGCGAGACTGATATGTTCTCAGATTTGGAAATTTGGAAAAAGTTATATATTTTTTTTTTCTCATAATTGCTAGTTTATATCATGCAATACTGACTTTATAACTTGCAACTGCGAGTTTATTTCAAACAATTCTATAAACTTGCAATTCTGAGAAATAAAGTCAGAGTTTCCAAGATAAAAACTCAAAGTTCTGACTTTATTATACAGAATTGCAAAATTATCTCTCTCAATTCTGACTTTATAACACACAGTTGCGAGTTTATATCTCAAAGTTTTGAGAAAAATATCAGAATTGCGAGATGTAAACTCGTAATTCTGACCTTATCGCAATTGCAAGTTTATATCCCACTATTCTGGCTTTATAACTCAAAATTGAGTTTATATCACGCAATTCTGTATAAACTCTCACAAGATATAAATTCACAATTCTGACTTTTTTCTCAGAATTGCACATTTTTATCTCTCAATTCTGACTTTACGACACGCAATTGAGTTTATATCTCGCAATTCTGACTTTATAATTCCCAGTTGTGAGTTTATATCATGCAATTCTACATAAGCTGTCACGCAATTCCATAAATGTGCAGTTCTGAGAAATTAAGTCACAATTCTGAAAAATAAAGTCAGAATTGCGAATTTATATCTCATTTCTGACTTTATAACACGCAATTACGATTGTATATCTCACAGTTCTGAGAAGAATTGTGAGAAAAAATGTCTGAATTGCAAGATATAAATTCCCAATTGCGGAAAAAAATATTCACTCAATTTTGACTTTATTTCTTGCAATTGTGAGTTTATATCCCGCTATTCTGACTTTGTAACTCACAATTATGAGTATATATCATGCAGTTCTGAGGAAAAAAAAGTTAGAATTGCAAGTTTGTATTACCATTTCTGAGGAAAAAAAGTCAGAATTATGAAAAAATAAGCATTGTGAGATAAAAAGTCGCACTTACCTTTTTTCATTTTTTTTATTCAGTGGTGGAAACGGGCTTCCATACTGATGTAAGTGTAGTCTATAGTAAAACTGGAACATTTTTATTCACCATCTGATTGGTCCTTTAAGGCTTTGTATCAGAGTTGGGTTTTGGATTCTGAGAGGAACATATTGGCTATTCTAGAGGATCTACCTTCCCTGAACCCTCCTATAGACCACCTGTGTGAGCTACTCCCTCGACTTCAGGCTCGATACTATTCCATCGCCTCCTCCAGCAAGGTAAAACCTGCATTTTTTGAAAATTATACCTTGAATTCAAAACTTTGAAGTTGACGAACTTTGTTCTCTCCTTCATTTCAGGTCCATGCAACCTCTATCCATATCTGTGCTGTGGTGATAGAGTACACCACTAAGACAGGAAGAGTCTTCAAGGGTGTGGCCACCAACTGGCTCAAGAACAAAGAAGTGACCGATAATGGCCACAAACACACCGTTCCCATGTATGTTAGGAGATCCCAATTCCGCCTGCCGTTCAAACCCAGTAATCCTATAATCATGATCGGACCTGGCACTGGCATCGCCCCCTTCATGGGCTTCATCCAGGAGAGAGCATGGCAGAAGGAACAAGGTGAAGCTTGAAACTTGCTTTGACAGCTTGTGTAGTATAAATTAGCGAAGGTATCTCACTCAGTTTTTGCTCTCTATTGCAGGGAAGGAGGTTGGTGAGACGATACTTTACTTTGGTTGTCGCCATAAGAACGAGGACTTCCTGTACCAGCAGGAACTGGAGGAGTTTGAGAGGGCGGGTGTGCTGACACAGCTTAACGTTGCCTTTTCCAGAGACCAGGAGCAAAAGGTGAGTGACATAGGGATGCTCTGAAATTCTGGACAGCAACTACACTACTAGATTACTAGACTTTTCATGTTTTTTCTTTTTTTTTTTTTTTTTAAAGAAGTCTTCTGCTCACAAAGCCTGCGTTTATTTGATCCAAAATTCAGCAAATGCAGTAATATTGTGATATATTTTTACTTTTTAAAAAAACTGCTTTCTATTTGAATATATTTTAAAATGTTATTTATTTCTGTGATCAAAGCTACATTTTCAGCATTATTACTCCGGTCTTCAGTGTCACATGATCTTTCAACATAATAATAATAATAATAAATGTTTTTTTGAGCAGCAAATGAGAATATTTGAATGATTTTTGAAGGATCATGTGACTGGAGTAACGATGCTAAAAATTCAGCTTTGAAATCACAGGAATAAATTACATTTTTAAATATATTCAGATAGAAAACAGTTATTTTAAATAGTAAAAATATTTCTAAATTTTACTGAAAAATATTAAAAATCTTACTGTTGAAATACTGGTAGTGTAAATTTATTTTCATGTTATGGTCGCCATTAATGATATTAAAATTATATACTATATTGGCCTAAAAAAAATCTGTAAAATTATTTGTTAATATTGTATAATGGATATTCATTTACTAAATGTTATGTTTAACCGTGTTTTGTTTATTTATTAGAATTTTAAAAAGTGAAAAATTTATTGGCGCCGATAGCCGTTGCGAAAATAAAATTATATATCTATAGATATATCTATCTATCTATCTATCTATCTATCTATCTATCTATATATATATATATATATATATATATATATATATATATATATATATATATATATATATATATATTAATTAGATTATTAAATAAAATTAATAGGTTAATATTAATATTATTAATAGAAAAACATTTTTAGATAATTGTTTAAAAATCCAATATTGGTCACATATACTTTTATATAACACTTTTTATCTTTTATTCACCTAGGATGAATAAACTAGGATTAAATTGAACAAAAGACTCACGTTGTCTCACGTTTATGATGTTACAAAAGATTTCTATTTCAAATAAATGCTGTTCTTTTGGACTTTATATTCATCAAAGAATACTGAAAAATAAATTTATATTATAAAAATATGAATGATTTCTGAAGAATAATGACACAGTGAAGACTTAACGGCTGCTGAAAATTCAGTTTCGCATCACAGGAATAAATTACTTTTTAAAATGTATTAACATAAAAACAGTGATTTTTAAATTGAAGTAGTATAGAAAAAAGTCAGATTTGTGAGAGATAAACTCACAATTCTGAGAACATTAAATTCAGAATGTCAGAATTGGTCTATGTAACTTGCAATTGCGAGTTTATATCTCACATTTCTGAGAAAAAAGTCTGAATTCTAAGATAAAAGTCAGAATTGCTTTATCTCGAAATTCTGACTTTCTATTTCATGTCATTTCAACTAGCCATTGTGAATTTATATCACGCAAATCTAAGAAAAAAAATCAATATTGCAAGTAAAAAGTCAGCGTTGCGAGATATAAACTCACAATTGCGAAAAAAAAAAAAATCAGATTGCGAGTTAATACTTTTTAAAGTATAATAAAATAATAACAGTTATTTTAAATTGTAGTAATATTTCACAATATTACAAGTTCTTCTGTTAATAAACGCAGCCTTTTTTCTTTTAAAAAAATCTTACCATAATGGAAAACATATTTGCATTCAAATTTAAAGATGCACTGCATATTATTTGTTTTATTTAATCTTCCTAAACAACCGATATGACTGGTTTTCATTACCATAGTTTTCAGTATTATCAGAATAATAGTTTTCACAATATTTCCATTTTTTTGTTTGCAACTAAAGAGTAATTCTGTGGACTGTGCTGTTTTTGCAGATCTATGTGCAGCATCTTCTGAAGAAAAACAAGGAGCAGTTGTGGAAGCTCATTCATTCAAATAATGCCCATATCTACGTTTGTGGGTAAGAACCAGAAGTTCCTTCTACCGCAGATGAATAACATTCTTATTATGAACACAATCCGCACTAGCAGTTAACTGGCAGCATTTCAGTAGAACAATAAAACAGCTTGCAATAATTATAGTGCTTCCATATAATTATATGATTTTGCTAGCACAAAGTGGTCAATACTGCCATTCACCAGTATCATATTGTCTTCAGAAACCACATCATCTCTTTCCAGCAGCATATTTGCTCGCGTATGTAATGAGAATTATGTGTCCTTGCAGAGATGCACGTAACATGGCTCGGGACGTGCACGCGGCCTTCTATGAGATTGCGGAGGAGGTGGGCGGCCTGACGCACACTCAAGCTGTGGACTATTTCAAGAAGCTGATGACCAAGGGCCGTTACTCACAGGACGTTTGGAGCTAAGCTAACCGATAAACCAATGTTTGCCACTTTACCTCAAGCTAGAGCTAAAACATCAATCATGAATTTGTCTGGACTGATCTATTACGGTTATGTAATAGTTTTGATGAAAAATACTGCACTCCAACATGCACATCAGCATGGTTTAATATTTTTCTTTCAGATGAGTTTATGAGATTTAACCTACTGCAACAGGAAACTAATTTAACTGTATGTGAACCGTAAGCGACATTGGATGTTCATGTATACGCAAATATAGGTCAAGGAAGCAAAATGCTAATTTTTTGAGTGAGGCCTTATTAAGATTATTCATACTCTTTCTATTGTTTTATCTCTGTGAAAATACTGCAAGTTTCACTTTGTGACGTACTGTAAAACTTTCCTTTTTCTTTTTGTGATATTGTGTTTCAAAACATCCTGCAGTGTGTTACAGGAAATTACCATTTTAGGTCAGTTGTGGTTTTTTTTGATCATGTGACATTCTTGTTTCAAAATGTTCTGCTGTTTTTTTGTTTTTTGTTTTTTAATGCATTATTTCACACTTAACGTTAAGTAGCAGTGAATGAGTAATTATGCAATCAACATGACCATCATTGGGTGAAGTGTTACATTCTGTTAGTTCATTTTTTAAAGTTTTAACAACTGGTCAAGTGTTGAAGGCCATAGGAATATATGGAATAGGTATTTTCCTAACATTTTAAAAGGTGCATTTATGAAAAGAAGAGTAAGTTCTTCTCTCATTTTCTTCTGATGGTCCACTGATTTCTACTTATGATTACAGAATTGACTCCTCGATTCATCCCCCTGGTGAGCCAAAGCTGCAACTGCATTTGAAATGCCCAGCATTGTGGTTTAAAAGCAGACAAGCTTGCATTTGTTTATTTTTTAAAAAATGAATGCATTAATATTGCTTGGAAAGAAAAATGTCATGTGATGTCATGTTTTGTGCAATATTGTGATCTCAGTCATGTCATGTTTCACGATTAAAGAATATGCACAAACACTCTCTGGCCTCAGAATGTGCAAATAAAAAATACTGCACTATATAAAATGGATAAAGAATTTATTAAAACGCAAGATAGAAAAATGTTTTACTCAACTTAGTTTTAATTTAAGATACAAAATTTAGCAACTGTAAAAAATTAAAAACATCGCCAAGGTTGGGGCTGTTTGAATTTTAGGAACAAGACATGAGGTATCAAACAAACACACAAAATCTGCATCAAATCTTTAAGATGACAATGTTACAGAGGCTCCAGAAGGAGTTGTGAGACATGTAGGCACTCCAGACTCTGACTGTGAGATTGGAGGTGTGAATGGCACTCCTGGTTGAGGTAGTTTAGTGAAAGGCTGCCCTGTCATGTTGACTGAAGGTGGCCTGAACTGATGCTGAGCGTATGGGGACGTTGGCATCCACGGGCTGCCGGTGTGATGACTGTGCCCGTGATGATGTCCATGGCTGTGGCTGTGACCATGACCATGACCATGACCATGTCCATGTCCATGATTGTGACCACCGCCGACTTCAGCGTAAGGTGAAGTAAATGTGTATTGCTGTTGAGGATACAGTGAGACGGGCCAACCATCAAATGTGTTGGGAAGACTTCCTGCAACTTGACCATTGGTGGCATTAACTGGAGCGTAGGCCTGGACAGGGTATGACCCTGGTGGAATTTCTCTGGAATTACAAATATTAGTAATATTGGCATTAGCTTCATAACATTACGGCTGAACAACTTATGTCACATGGACTATTTTAACAATGTCCTTGAATGTGTCAGTTACGTTGCTGTCTATGCAGGGTCTGAAAGCTTTCGGATTTCATCAAAAATACCTTAATTTGTGTTCCAAAGATGAACAAAGCTCTTATGGGTTTGGAACAATATGAGGGTGAGTAATTAATGACAGAATTTAAATTTTTTGGGTGAACTATCCCTTTCCCTAATTTGGTGTTCCTTGTTAATTTACTCAACCCCTTGTCATTCAAGATGTTCATGTCTTTCTTTCTTCAGTCGTAAAGAAATGAGGAAAACATTTCAGCATGTTTATCCATATAATGGACTGATATGCAGTTTAAATGCAGCTTCAAACGAGCCCAAATACGGTTGTAAATGATCCCAGCCGAGAAAGAAGGGTCTTATCTAGCGTAACAATCGGTTACTTTCATAAAAATAATAAAATTTATTTATTTTTTAATGCCAAACGCTCGTCTTGTCTGCCTGAACTCTGTTTTTTTTTCGGTTGATCTTGATGTTGTTTGATGGGTGTTTGATCTTCTTTGCATGTTCACTTTGCAAAGACTGTGTCGGTACTTCTGCAGCTATGTAGGATGATTTTGAAATGATTTTTGAAGTTGAGGGAGAAAATACGATTGGAGTTTTTCAACATACCCTAACTGTCTTGAGCCAGAATACACAGAGTTCAGGGAGAGCGAGACAAGACGAGTGTTTAAGTATTTAAATTGTATTATTTTAATGAAAATAACCGATCGTTTCGCTAGATAAGACCCTTCTTCCTTGGCTGGGATCGTTTACAACCGCATTTGGGATCGTTTGAAGCCGCATTTAAACTGCCTTTTGGAAGTTCAAAATCAGGGCACCATATCAGTCCATTATATGGAGAAAAATGCTGAAATGTTTTCCTCAAAAAACATAATTTCTTTACGACTGAAGAACATCTTGGATGACAAGGAGGCGAGTACATTATATGTGAATCTTTGTTTTGGAAGTGGACTTCTCCTTTAAGAATTTTTAAGTTAACTTTTAAGACCCATGTTCTGTGGTTAAAATCAACCTTTGCATAACAATTTAACTGATCACTCACGTGAGGTCAAGTGGCTTTTTGCGCTCTTCGGTCGATGCAGGAATGAACTGGACACCAGGTACCTGCTTTAGCAAGCGAAAAGGGAACTTCTTCTCCAAGATGGAAGCTCTAGATTCTGACATCTCTAACAGCGAAAACCTTCCTATTCCATCTAAAAGTACTAAGTTAAGGAATGACTAGAAGTCCACTGTACACGGATTTGACTCTTCATTTCCACAATAAACATTTCCTGATAATTTACTCACCCCCATGTCATCCAAGATGTTTATGTCTTTCTTTCTTCAGTTAAAAAGAAATGAAGGTTTTTGAGGAAAACATTACAGGATTTTCCTCCATATAGTGGACTTCAATGGGAGTCAGGGAGTTGAAGGTTTAAATTGCAGTTTCAGTTCAGCTTCAAAGGGCTCTACACGATCCCAGACGAGGAATAAGGGTTTTATCTAGCAAAACGACCAGTCGTTTCCTAAAAAAATACAAATTTATATACTTTTTAACCACAAATGCTCATCTTGCACTAGCTCTGCAATGCGCATCTACGACTTCACACATTACGTACTCCGGTTCAAAAAGGTAGGGTAGGGTGAAAAACTGTATCTCATTTTCTCCTCCAAATTCAAAATCGTCCATCATCGTTGTTTTACCTTTTTTGTAAAGGGCATTTGACTTTTTTTTGCATGTTCGCTTTGTAAACACTGGGTCTGTACTTCCGCCTACATCATGCACACATCAAGTTGAGCTAGTGCAAGATGAGCATTTGCAGTTAAAAAGTATATAAATGTTTATTCCTTTTGAAAATGACCAACCGTTACAGTAGATAAGACCCTTATTCCTCAACTGGGATTGTGTTGAGCCATTTGAAGCTGCATTGAAACTGCAATTTGGGCCTTCAACCTGTTGGCTCCCATTGAAGTCCACTATATAGAGAAAAATCCTGTAATGTTTTCCTCAAAAACCTTATTTTCTTTTCGACTGAGGAAAGAAAAACATGAACATCTTAGAATACACAGGGGTGAGCGAATTATCAAATTATTTAAATACATCACAAGATCGTCAGCTTTAAAATCCAGCTATGTAGTATGAAAAAAACAAAAATCTAAAGCATTCTCAACATTTAAGATTAAGGATACGTAAGATTCCTGTAACGATGGCCAGGACGTTGCAAAGGAAGACGGTGTTTGGAAAGAACAGGGTTATAATTATTAGAATAATCCAGGGGAGAGATGCAGTAGGCACGCTGACGCCCATAATATACGCCTTCCGCATAGCAGAATTGATGGTTATCATTCCCAGGACAGACAGGGCTAATGGGACGAGCCCATTTACTGAGCTCCTACTGGATGGGGAGAACAGAAGTGACTCCAGCAGAACATGAAGGAGTCCACAGATGAACGACAACAGCAGTGACCGGTAGAGGAATCTGACCGTTCCGATTCCTCTCTCCACCCCGCTACAGGGAAACGCCATCAGGAAAGCACTTAGGAACAAATGGATCATATTCTTGTGGTAGAAGAAATAGGTGAAGAGTTTGTAGACTGTGAAGAGAGGGGACAAAAAATAAGTAATACGAGGTGTACACACACAAAAAATTAACAAATATGTTATTTACGGTATATTTATTTATTTTAAACCTTATTTATTTATTCAAACAGCATATTTTTAATTTATTGCTATATATATATATATATATATATATATATATATATATATATATATATATATATATAATTTTATTTATTTTCTTTTAGGTTGACTTGATTATGCGTGTTATCCATCTTATTTTTCAATAAGGAAATAAGCTGTTTCATGGTAATGTGTTAGACGTCCGGTTCATAATCCGCTATAGGGAAATAACGAGAAGAATATCGAAGCGCAGTAAACGGTAAAACAGTTTGCGCTACAAACCAGTGTGTTCATAATTGAGATAATACATTAAAATAATACGGGAAGATACACCAGTTTGCAATATCAAGCAGCAAAACGAGTTTTTTTGTGCAGTTTAAAATAGCTGGCAGTGGATGAGACCGGAAGCCAGACACAAAACAATTACAAATGGCTGCACCCACTCTTATGGGAAAAATAAGGTGGATACTAGGCGGCAACTAAAAAGTTCTTTTGGCGGGATTTGCTTGACTGTTGTTTCCAAACAGGTTTTTCAAACACACCCCGATCTTCCGACTAATCCCACCTACAACGTCATGTCATTGGTCGAGGCTGCTGAAGACCCACCTCCAATTATTCTGATTGGCTAACATACGTGAAAAATGCGCGAAGGACTCTTCGTTTAAATAGCCAATAAACTTAAGCTGCGGGTGGTATTGGAGGCAGGACATTCTCATTCCTGCGCTTTTATTTACATATACTATTTAAATATACTAAAAGTTTAGGTGATATTAGCATAAAGTTGGCACCAGTGGTGAAAGACATAGATGACAAACCACAAAACTCTAATTCTGAGATGTTTAAGGTATGTCCTGACCAACATAATGTGATTAACATTCATTAAAACAATAGTTGTGGGTCACAGGCTACATCAGTCTACAAAATGTAATAAGTTCAGCTAATACTTTTATTTTTGTGCCTTGTAGTCGATTAAAGGGTGCTGAGGGATGTGGCTTATTTGACTTATAAGTTTTAAACAACTCTTACCATGACCGCTGGTGACAGCACTGGACTCCAGACTGAAAAAATGCTTTGAAATATCTAAGTAATATGGTATGACACTAAAAACACATGACAGCACGATCACAATCACTACCCCACAGGTCAACTCCATATCCGGTGCAAAATCGGCAAACCTCTTCTTCCTGCTATTTAAAGTGCTATTCATTTTCAGGATGGAGAATGTGCATCATTTACAAGAAACTCTTAAAGAACAATTATTCACGCAGAGCGGATCCCTTTCTTGTTTTAGGTTTCAGTTCCCAACACTTGAACGCAACTTCCGCGTTAGAGGACAGGTTATTCAAGGGGATCAAAACGCGCAGCCTTTGTGCAGTTATGCGCAGATTACTTTTTTAAGCCTCAGACGAGTATCATGGAGATATTACTTAAAACACAGTGACTATAATAACTGTCAAAGAAATTACGCGAATATAATAATTTCAGTGGTCACTTCTAAATAAAATAAACAGTCCTCTTTATGTACTTAACCTCACAAAGTACTTTCAGAATCAGAATGAGAATTATTTCCAAATACGTTATGCTTGCAAGTAGCTTCTTAGTTTGAAAGACCTTTCCCTTAATTGAATAAAAAATAAAAAAGGTTGACTTTTTATCCACAATTCTGACTTTTTTTCCCCCCTCATAATTGTGATGCGTAAACTCGCAATTGCGAGTTATAATGTCCAATTTTGAGGGGGAAAAAGACTGATATGTTCTCAGAAGTGCGAATTTATATCTCACGATTCTGACTTGCTTGTTATAAAAAGTCAGAATTGCAACAATTTATTTCTCAGAATTGCGAGTTATAAATAAACTCACAATTCTGACTTCATTTATCAGAACTGCAGGTTTATGTCTTGCCATTCTGATTTTATAACTCAAAACTGCAAGTTTAAATTTTGAGAAAAAAAAAACAAACAAAAAACAAACATTTTATAGACAGTGTTTTGCACTCTTCTCCTTGATTTGTTATAACTTTTGGCAGTCTATAGTACTCCAAATGTTTTTCCTGGTCCAATCAATTAGTATAGCCTATAACATGACAATAATTGACCATTTTCAGCCGCAATAAACAGCAAAACATGCAAGTTTCTTTTGGTTCAGTGGCATTGTTTACGTTCAGTGCCGCCAACACTGACTGATGATACGTCATGAAAACACTCTATTAGGAGTTATAAAGTCAAAATTGCGACATATAAACTCACAATGCTGATTTTTTTTCCTCAGATATAAACTCACAACTGCAAGAAATAAAGTCAGATTCAAAAATGCAATTTACAGATTTCACAAATGCAATTTTGTATCTCGCAATTCTGACTTTTTTTTCGCAGAATTGCGAGATATAAACTCGCAGTTGCGGTTTCTGAAGTTTTGAGGGGGAAAAAAGAGTGATATGTTCTCAGAATTGCGAATTTATATCTCACAGTTCTGACTTGCATGTTATAAAAAGTCAGAATTGCAAAAAAAAAGTCACAATTGCAAGATTTGAACTTGCAGTCTGAGGAAAAAAAGTCAGAATTGTGAGTTTATATCTTGCAATTCTGACTTTATATCTCAGAATTGTGAGTTTATGTCTAGCAATTTTGATTTCATAACTTGCAATTGTAAGTTTGTATTACGCAACTTTGAGAAAAAAATATATAAACTTGCAACTGTGGAAAAAAATTCTGAGTGGTGAGATAAAAAGTCAGATTTTTTTTTTAACTTCTTTCTTATTTTAGTGAAGCTTCCAGTAAGCAGAAAAAATAATAAGATATGTAAGACATATCTGTGTGTGTGTGCTGCGTGTTTTTAAACACAAGGTCAAAATTAGGTCAAAATCTGAATCAATATGAATTAAAATCGCATTATTCATTTTCATACAGATTACCAAAATGTTATTTGCATAGTCACTAAAATTTATTATGAATCACTCATACTTACAGTAGCAAACTCTGTTTGATAGGAAACAACTTAATGTGATGACTAATGCTTCTTGAAATCAGTCAGGCTGATTTCTCTAATTTGGACCTTCTTGCTACTTAAATCTAATATTAGGCTAATTGTCCATTTTGCTGTTGTTTTATCGCTGTGTAATAAGTGAGTAGGGAATGTACCCTCCCCTATATGAGTTGATAGGAAGAAGAGAATATCAATAGGGAGAGAGATTGCTGACAGATAAAGTATTAGTGTTACAAAATAAACACATACACAGATTCAATCTTGCTCTTATGGATACAGGTAAACAGCTGAAAACAAAACATAGGGAAGCTAAAGTCAGGTGCAAACCCCACCCACTCTTTGTTCAATAAAACACAGGTGTACAAAGTCACGAGTATGATGCAGGTATGGGTGGAACAACTTAAACTGACGCAAAACCCAAAGTGGTTATTACATTCCATTGAAATAAAAGCTCTGCTTGTTAAAAGCAGCTTGACCTGTTATTCCATGAAACTGATTTACAAGAGATAAATGAAACAGTAGCCACAGCAAAAGAACTATGAAAAAGTATACAAATGTGTTTTAATCTTTTGATTATTTCTTAAAAACATTTATTTTAATTTCACTTATTTTAAAATATATCTTAAAATGATCAAGCAATTTTCTTTGCAGTTCTCCTTGGCTCCAAATTTAGCCCAGTATGCTTGAAATGTTTTGAAAATACTACAAAAATAGGATTGTTATAATGATTTATTGATTTACAGTTAAAATTTAGCTTTGCAAGAGGAGAAGCACACTTCCTGTGCTTTGGAGGCTGGGCATGTGTTGAAGTTTTAGGTTAAGGTGGGTGGTGCACATAACTCAGTCTTTACTAATACACTCCACAAGACGATCAAACCCCATCAAAAGTTACTAAGAAACTTTTGTCTGTTTTAGATTTTTCTGAAGTCTGGAAGGACTCATTTTGGTCGACGGGTTCCTGTTATAAAAGCAGGACTATAAAAAAAGAGACTGTCAACAGAGACACAGATTTGTGTGAAAGAAGAATATATCCATGGTTTCGTGTGTTGGTACAGATCATGATGTGAAGCACAGCAGGTTGTCTACAAAAGTGTCCTCAAGGTATGTGGTGTAAAATGAATTAATATTGTGAATAAATAGGCTAATAATCATTTTATGATTAAATGAGTGCATGATTGATTATGAGTGCATGTGTTTGTTTGTTTTTTTGATCTGTTGGTTTGGTAACGTTTCAAGTTATGTACATGAATTTATTTTAAATTATTTATTGTTAAATACAAGGGTAGGTAGTCCATTTTTGATTCAGTTATACATTATAACTGAATTGTTATATACTGTACGTGAATTATGTACTGAAACATTACTTTCAGTTGTAAAGTTATGTAACGAGAGAGTAGTTAAATCGCTGGTACCTTATCAAGTACAAGTAAATCAAAATACTGTCTTATTTAGAATAGCTTATATATGATATTCAATATATACTACTTATTTAAAAGAAATTGAGACCTTTAGTCAAAGTGACAGTAAAAACATTTATGTTACAAAAAATGTAATTTTGTTTCAAATAAATGCTTATTTATGGTTCCTAAAAATACTTGATTGAATACTTGTCAAATACTACAAATACTTGAGCACCAAACCAGAATATTAGAATGATTTCTGAAGGACCATGTGACATTAAAGACTCAAGTAAAATTGTAAATAAATAAAATATATGAAAATATTAAACAACTATTTTAAATTGTAATAATATTTGCAGAATTACTATTTTTACTGTATTTTTAAGCAGAAGAGACTTTCAAAAACATATCCAAGTCTTGCCCAAATGTTTGATTAACTTTTAGTAGTGTAAGTCAATAAAAAATGAAAATGTGAAGACATTTAATATATTTAATTTCCTTTAAAAATGATATACATTCAAAGTTATGAATTTAAAAAAATATTTAGCATTATTGTGCACTTTTTTTTAGAGTGAGGTTTTGAATGTAGGTGCAAAATAGAGAAAAATACTATTGCATTTAAGCATACCATGCTTTACAGTTTAAGCTACAGGAGGGCTAATTTAGCTAATTATTAATATATATTTTTTCTTTTTAATCCCCGATAATATTCACTTATTTATTTTTTGTTAGATCTGGTCAGTTGTATTTGTTAAAAATGCACACCCACTATGGATTTTCTATTGAAATCTCTTGACAATCCAGACTAAGGGTTAAGCAAATGTTTGTGAACATTCTGTAGGTCCAGCCTTGTGTATTTATGAAATGTATTAAGTTAGCCACATTGAAGGAACTGAATGAAATATCAGTTGATCTGTTCCAGGAAGTGGATGTGTTGAAACTTCATGAAAGTTTAAACTTCATGAACCCATTTAATCCCAAAATCAGTCACAATATGGACCATAAAGAAGGTTTTCTTCTATAAAGCTCTAAAAATCTTACTGACTGATGTTTTGGTGCATTTCCTGCAAATATGTAAAAAATAAAGGCTCTCAATTAAATATGCGCAGTTTCACATGGTTAGTGCAAATTGTCACAGACCTGAGCAGTTTATTTCCTGTTTGCACAATGACATGATGACTGCATCAAAGCTCCAAAACAAAATGCTAGTAAAGTATGTTAACATAAAGATATGATGGTTGTTTTTTTTTTTTTTGTATTTTATTGTATAAGGGTTTTTATGCAAAATAGTAACCCTATAATGTGATCAAACCATTTAAAATAGCTAGGCTGAGATATGAATTTTTGATGACTGCAAAAATATGTTGATTCAGTATACATATTATCCCACCGGTCTCAATTGTGACTGACCATAAAACACACTTTTCCAAAAAGTTTTCATAAAATAATTATTGATTATTTCAAAGGCTTGCTAATGACACATCTAGATATTTTCATGTCTAGCAAAAATTTTGGATTAAACGAGTTAATTGTACCTGTTCCAGTCTTTTGTTTGGGAGTCACGTCATGGCCAGTGTATTGACTCAAAGTGTCAATCACTACAGGGGTGTGACAATCACTGCAGGTGCATTTTGGAAATTTTAATCCTTCATTTAGACATTTTTGAAGTTGTTTCTTTGTGGCTGTTGCTAAGTGAGTTTTCTTTCTGTATCTTTTAGAGGGATGGCGACCAAACGATTGAATAGATGGAATTTTGGATGCAGGAGCCATCTGGATTATGTGTTCTTCCTGGTCCTGCTCTTGGTGTGCTACCTAGGTGAGTTCTGATGCTTGTGTAAGACACACCTGTGATCGTTATACAGTTCTACTTAATTTCAGGGATTGTCATCCTGTTTGCTCACCTATTATGCCAAAAGACTATACATTTGAGTTTAAAGAACAAAGGTAGCTGATGAAATATAACGTCTATTTGCGTAATGTTGCAACATTATACAGTGGCTTGTGTAACTTCTAATGGCGATCCAGAGGTTATCAATATCCGGTATTCTGCATCTGGACTAATGCGGTTCGAAGACTGCTATTGAAAATAATAGCTTTGAAATAGCTTTGTTGCATTTATCTAATTTTGTAGGTTTTTTTTTTTTTTTTTTTTTTTTTTGCATTATACATTATGTAATCAGTTACAAGACAGGCTGCATGTTTGTGTAAACCTGATGAATTATATAAAATATTTTTCATTAATTTTACATTGTGATGTTTTTTTGCACAATTTTTTCAAGCTTAGCATTTTCAGTTTATTGCCAGGTTTTCAATCCCAGTTTGAGTTCACATCCATATGTTGAATCTCATATTGTGTTTACTTCCATATGTTGAATCCCAGTTTGAATTTACATCCATGTGTCGAATCCAATATTGAGTTTATATCTAGATGTTGAATCCTAGTTTGTTTACTTTCAGATTTTGAATCCCAGATTGAGTTTGCATCCAGTTTTCAAATCCCAGATTGAGTTTACACCCAGATTTTGAACCCGTTTTCAGTTTACTTCCAGATTTTGAACCCGTTTTCAGTTTGCATCCAGATTTTGAACCTGTTTTCAGTTTACTTCCAGATTTTGAACCCGTTTCAGTTTACATCCAGATTTTGAACCTCAGTTTTTAGTTTACTTCCAGATTTTGAATCCCAGTTTTCAGTTTCCATCCAGATTTTGAGCCCCAGTTTTCAGTTTACATTCAGATTTTGAACCCCAGATTGAGTTTACATCCATATGTTAAATCTCATATTGTGTTTACATCAAGATGTTGAATACCAGTTTGAGTTTATATCCATATGTTGAATACAATATTGAGTTTATATCTAGATGTTGAATCCTAGTTTGAGTTTACTTCCAGATTTTAAATCCCATATTAAGTTTACATCCAGTTTTCGAAACCCAGATTGAGTTTTCATGCAGATTTTGAATCCCAGATTGAGTTTACATCCAGATTTTAAACCCGTTTTCAGTCTACATCCAGATTTTGAACCCCAGTTTTCTGTGTGCTTCCAGATTTCGAATCCCAGATTGAGTTCACTTCCAGATTTTAAATCCCATATTGAGTTTACATCCAGATTTTGAACCCCCAGATTGAGTTTACATCCATATGTTAAATCTCATATTGTGTTTACATCAAGATGTTGAATACCAGTTTGAGTTTATATCCTTATGTTGATTCCAATATTGAGTTTATATCTAGATGTTGAATCCTAGTCTGTTAACTTCCAGATTTTGAATCCTAGATTGAGTTTACATCCAGTTTTCGAAACCCAGATTGAGTTTACTTGCAGATTTTGAATCCCATATTGAGTTTACATCCAGATTTTAAACCCGTTTTCAGTTTACATCCAGATTTTGAACCCCAGTTTTCTGTTTGCGTCTAGATTTCAAATCCCAGATTGAGTTCACTTCCAGATTTTGAATCCCAGTTTTCAGTTTCCATCCAGATTTTGAGCCCCAGTTTTCAGTTTACATTCAGATTTTGAACGCCCAGATTGAGTTTACATCCATATTTTAAATCCCATATTGTGTTTATATCTAGATGTCGAATCCTAGTTTGAGTTTACTTCCAGATTTTAAATCCCAGTTTTCATTTAGTTCCAGATTTTGAATCCCCGATTGAGTTTACATCCAGATTTCCAATCCCAGATTGAGTTTGCATCCAGATTTCAAATACCAGATTGAGTTTACTTCCAGATTTTGAATCCCAGATTGAGTGTACATCCAGATTTTGAACCCCAGTTTTCAGTTTACATCCAGATTTTGAACCCCAGATTTTTAGTGTACATCCAGATTTTGAGCCCCAGTTTTCAGTTTACCTCCAGATTTTGAACCACAGTTTTCAGTTTACCTCCAGATTTTGAATCCAAGATTTTGTCCTCTTTTCTTTTTACAGCATTATATATTAACATATTTGCCATATTCATTGTATGTAGGGCATATATATGAGCTGCGGTTTGTTCAGTCTATGTGTATTTGTCTACATGCCTCTCCTAGTGTAAAGAGGAACATCTCATAAATATTGTTCACTATTCCTGTAGCAGGAGTGAGTCATGTAAAACATGAAGCTTTGAAACACAATAGCTTAACTGAACCATCCCACGAATATAGCTCAATCAACCTGCTGGACATGTTTTAGTCTGGCACAAAACACAATCCAATTTCTACTTATGCATCAGCAAAATGCACAGACAAAAAAAAATGATTGAGATGGATAATGAGTAGCCCCTCATTACAAAGCAAAGTGAAAAATAAATAAATTAGAGAAACAGAGAATGATTTGACTGTTGGTCAGACAAAATAATTCATAAATGACTAAAATTTCCCAATACTTGTGAACGTGTTGGAAAATTGTATTCATTTGATTGATTTAGAATTTGATTAAAAATAAATGTTAAATGTATAAAATTATGAATAAGATATGGATAAAAATGTATTGTCTAATTTCTGCATCTTGTAATGATACATTTGATGTGATTTAATAATTTCTGTATTTTTATCCCCCACAGAACCTGCAGTATCCCAGACCAGTATCCCATTTTCGACAACAGCGACCACAAACCATTTATCTACAACCGAAAGTCCCAGTAGCTCATCAACAGTGGCATTAACATCAACTTCTACTGTTCTAAATACGGCAACAACACCAACGACATCCACGTCCTCTAACATAAGCACAAGGATCCCAGCAACAACACTAACGACAGAATCACACAGCACTGAGAGTCCGACAACGGAAACAACGGCACTCACTGAATACACCACAATCTCCACATCCACTGAAAACACAACTTTTGCTCAAACAAGCACAAACTTCACATTCACTTCTCAAACAACCCCAGTCTTCAGAACCACTGACAACGTGACTTTTTCTGAAACAACCACAAACTTTACAACATTTACAACAACAGTAAGTACTACAAACACACCATAATTACAGAAAGGCACCATATTAATAGACTCATTACCAATATCATCTTCAGTCCGGACCATCATCCCCCACCAATATAACTGATGCAACACCACTGACGACAACCATTAACCAAACCTTAACATCGACCGGTAAGATGTTGTAAGATAGTGTTAAGATCTGTCTCTGTGTGTACCAAACCACAGTTTATACTTTCTATCAAGGTAATTATTACATTTTACCCCCTTTATCTAATATTCGTTCATTCTTGTCTAGTTACAGCACCCAAACCTTGTGACTTTCGTCAAAGCTGTGATAATGGTAAGTTGTAAGAGCACACATAATGGCCCAATTTCTGTTAAATGTAAGGAATACAATGTATAACTGACTCTTTTGGGTTTTCTTAGCATATTACTGGATGGTTGTTAAGGTAACAGGAACACCCAAAAATAATTCAACACTAATAGAATGGGTAAGTTCAGGAATGATAATCATGTGATATTAAGAAGATTTTTATTTGATTTGATTTGATTTGATTTTATAATATAGATATAGAATAATATAGAAAACATATATTTAAATGTAAATTATGTAAAAATTAAATATTTACTTTTTTTGTTATATAGTATATATACACCATAATGTTTTTTTTAATAATGATTAATAATGAAGTTAACAACTGAAGGATATATAAAACAAATACAGTGTCTAAGAAAATATGGGGAAGCACTTTACAGTTTTCTGTCATTCTTTGAAAAGCAGTAATTTGACTCAGTCATCTGGAATGTGTTTTCCAGCTTGAGCTGCTTTACAGAAGCAACATAAAAGCATGTTCAGCTTCCCCACTGAAGGTTAGTGCTGAAGTGGCCAACCTCGCTTGTACATAAATACAACTGTGCTTCCCATAACTACCAGCATAAGTTGTGCACAACATTTGCTTTTATTTTCCATTACTAGGGCATGGAGGTCACATGTGATCAAAAAAGTAGTACACAGTCAGTATCAAATGCTACCCCCATCCATATTAAACATGTTCAAACAATAAATAAAATCATTGTACTTCTATAAGCTTCTCTTACATCATTCTGGTGTTTTCTGACAGGGATGCAGATTGCAATATTCTTCTGTGGCTGAGTGCACCTGCCAATGTTTGCTGCATTAGAGACACTGTGATAATGAACTTGGAAAGCGCCAATGTCAGTTTGGTGGGACAAATAGAAAGAGTGGGTTAGTAAAATTCTTCTAACTCTTGTCTTTTAATAATAATAAAATAAATGAATGAATAAATAATAATAATTGTAGTAATAGTATTAACAACACCTTTTGGCCAAAAATGTATTAACATTTTATTTTGTTTTTATATGGCATAAAAGCATTGTGTACATTTTTTTTTTAGTTTACAAATGGAAAAATTGCTCAGATTTGAAAAGGTTTTTTTTTTTTATTTATTTATTTATTTTTTTAAATTGTGCTAGTTTCTACTAAAATATAAATAAATTGTAGTGTTTTTATTTTATCTAATTTTTCTAAAAGATATATTTGAGTGGAATGGATATGTTTTTGCACAGGTGTGTGTGCAGAGGACATAACACAGATCTCAGCTGGACAATATGACAAATGCGATGAGACAGTCAAAGTTGATGTATGTAATGCAAAACCACAGAACATCTCATGGTAAGTTTAGACTCCGACTGGTAAACGATGGCAAGTCAAGGACTGTTTTAATTTAAATTATTCATTTTAATTAGGGCTGGGCGATATGGCCAAAAAATTTGCACGATAATTCTTTTTCGTATCAGTCGATATCGATAATTATCACGATAAATGTACAATTTTTATTTCTTTCAAATTAAAGGCAGATTTTTGCTACAATGTGAAAGTTGTAAAAACTAGACGAAAAGTGGCTTTAAAATATTCTTTATGGTCAGAACATGACAAACAATGTTTTTTGAATTAAATCATTTCTCCTAAACAAAATAAGTCTTAATTAAAAATAAAATTTTTCTTAGTTTTGAATGCTTTAATGAGTAATATTGTTTCAAATCAAGAAACAGGTTTGTGTTTCCTGATAAAATTAATAATAATAATAATAATAATAATAATGTAACTTTTTTTGTTTCTTAGAAATACACATTTGACAGTAGCTTGAGTTCAGTTGCAGGTGTAGATTTATGTTCATTATCAAAATCGGTAATATCTGTAAACAGGGGCGTAGCACCAAATTCTGGGCCCTATGCACAAGCAGTGGCCATGGGCCCCCGTAAGCTCGAGGTTCACAACTACCTACAACTAACCTTACTACTAATCTAAGAACTCTTACATGTATAACAAAAAAAGCCTTATTACACAACTTCTCAGAATTTCTGTTTTATTTGCAGAATGCTTAAAAGCTAACAGTAGATGCCACCAAAGGTAGCCTAACATTATAAGCCTGCAAGAAAATAAAATTTCACTCCTCAGGGGCCCTCCCCCCACTTGGGGCCCTGGTAATTTAGTCCCACTTTTCACCCAACTACGACGCCCCTGTCTGTAAAAATTGTAGCAACCTCATTTTTACATGGTGAAATTTAATTATTCTGACTGTTTTGAGATTTTTTTTTTTTTTTTTTTCAAATTAACCATTGCTCTTCTATAGTATCATCCATAAATCATAATAACAGTTAAAACCACAAATACAGCACCTCAATAGCATGGTAAAAGTGTAATATGGTTCTTAGGTATTTGTATAAAAAACAGTAGTCTAAATACATTTAGTATAAATGCATAAATGCTATAGCTTAATCACAAAAAATATTGTAATGATATTCCATTACTCCTCCTTCAATACACTTAATACGTCTACATTAATACTATAATGAAATTCAACACAAATATACCCACATTTCTGACCACTGTGCGGTCATACTACTACAGTAAATATATGGTAAATGATGGCGATTTGTAGATTATAAAAGCCTTCTGACAGTATCATTGCGCACAGTGTTTCTCCTGTTTCATCTGGCTTTAAACCAAGTCATTTGTGCTCTGCACTGAATTCAAACGTATCACACTGGCGCTGTTTAGTGACCGAGACTCAACCTCAGCAAATGAACGCATCTGCTCTAGTAAGTTCGCGCCCTGCCGCCCTTTGAACTATGAACCGAGTGGCGCGCTTTGACTAACGCTCTTTTGTTCCGCCTTTGCCATTATATCGAACATTTATCGAACTCTGGTTATCGTTTATGGAGGAAATTCATACCGCGCGATAATTATCGTTATCGATTAAGCCCTAATTTTAATTTTATTTTTTTGTTGAATGTGGTGTTCTTTATTTCCTGTCTTATTTCTTGTCTTTATTTATTTTTGTAGTGGAAACAGTACAAATGTGATCTTTACACTGAATTCTCAGGATAACTGCACTATAAGTTGTAAGACTTCTTTTATCCTCTTTAATAAAACATAAATTGTATCACACAGAAATGTTTTTGGCTCATACTTCAAAAGATGAACGACTAGACATTTAGAATCAATGTGTCATTATTATGTTTTCTCTTGTTTTCCCTAAAGCACTGCCAACGTGTTATTGTTCTTCACACTGCAATAGCTCAGGTAAAACAAATTTATCATGTATGTATGTTGTCAATGCACAAAATAACTGCTTTGAATATAAAAGCACTTGAAGGGTAAATCATAAAGTCAAAGGTTATATTTACACTTCTTTCTCTATGTTAGATTTCTACTATTATAGTTTTAACATTAGCGTGAACGCTGTAATGGACAACCCTGAAACCCAAGTAAGTAATATATATCTAGTATTGTAGTCAGATGTCTGAATGTTAGTTTATAATCAGTCTATGAGTTAAATAATGACTTGTCATAGTTCTACTTATCTATATATTGCTGTTTTTTATTTGTCTACAGATTTCTAAAATGTTGAAAAACCCAGAATGCACAAACACATCGTAAGTTAGACAATTCCTATTGTATCTTTTTTCTTTCAAATAAAAATGTACATTTATTTTCCAGAAAATTTCATTCAGAGCAATTCATGATGTATTCATTTTACCATTGTGTGTGTGTGTGTGTGTGTTTCCTGAAAATCAAACCCATGAATTTTGAATGTAGTAAATACCGTAACACTTCTTTCTCTTCTACATTTTAGATCTGTTTGTAACATTATACAAACTTTCATAAGTTACAATATGGTAAGGTGTCTTGATGTCTGTCAGTCATGAAAGTAAGAGATGTTTTTCAATCATAGAATGGCTCAGATCTTCTAAATATTTGATTCCTGCAGGACTGGAGAGTGATTTGTGAGAAGATGAAAGGGTTCGAAGGGTACGTGAAAGGGAGTCTCAATGCAGCATAATGTATTGATAAAGGCTGTTTTATTTGTTACAGTAAGTGGTTAATGCACAGTTCTTTCCTCTACAGGTCACTCATTTGTAATGGTATAGGGAAGGTACGCACAGCCCTGGACTTGTGTGATATTAGCACAGCTCTAGAGGTCATCTTTAAACCTAAAGAGTCTGTGATCTCTAATGTTGTTGTGAGCAGAGTGGGTAAGTGTCTATGTAAACATAATTATATATCTGATGTACTGTATATCTGAATACATCTGCTGATTTGGTTATGTTGATTTTCATATAGCTATCTGCTATAATTCCTCTTTGGATCCTTTACAACAAACTCTCATATGGGAACAATCTCTGAGTACAAATTTCAGTTCTGAAGGCTTTTGCATGGAGCCAAACAAAGAAAACTTGAATGGATACTGGTTAGTAGAGCTTCCTCAGTGCTTATCTTTGGGTACAATGTGTCATATGTGTAAGTTTATCCATTTAATTTGTGTTCATAAGTAAAATATATACTACATGTGCACAGCAAAATCAAAAATGAATAAATAAATGCATTTTTTTAAACAACGCTTTTTATTTGTTGTTCATTGTACAGCTCAGGGGGTAGTAAAGTCATTCCCTTGAAAGGCAGCTGTAATTCATCTACAACCACGTTACAAAACAGTACCACAACCCCTCCATCTTTCTCAAGTACCTCATTCTCGAACACAACCGCCATCAATGCTACAGTCTCCACAACCAAGTCCAATACTGTGAACATAACAACCGCAGGTAATTAAACAAGGATTTGTGACGGCAGATTTAATCCCCAAACAATTAAAAAAAAAAAAAAAACACAACAACAACAAAAAAAAAAAAACAATAATAAAAAATTCTAAATGCAGTAAAATGTATTTAACCATCAGTTTTTTTCATATTGTGACATTATTTTAATGACAATTAAGCAAACAAAAAATGCAGTGCATTTTGTTGTAAATAAGCTTTAATTAACGGTGTTGCAAAAAAAAAAAATGCTTAATTGTCATGAAAATAACATCCTAGGGTTTTTTTTTTTATATACAAAATATAATTCATTATTTCATTCCTGATTTGAGGAGTAAAATCTGACCCAGACATGTTCTTGACAGGTTTAATGAGATTCACTTTGTTATTGTCATAAATGGAGTGTAGTCATCAATGCTGCTGAGAAAAGAAAAGACAAAGGAGCGTTAAAAAACAAATTGATTGAGGATTGACCCTCGCCTGAATTTTTATCTCTTCCTCATTGTATAGTGTCCACAACCACATCAGGGACCATAGATGCTGATGGATTGTTGAAGTTGAGTGCAAATGCCTCGTCTTTAAACAGTACTCAGGTGGACCAGATTTTATCACAACTAGAGTCACTCCTCTCTGGGCCCAATGTCAGCCTGGCTCTGGCAAACACCTCCATCAATATTGTCAACAACCTTCTTGATGTTCCCGCAGCTGTAATAACATCTTTCTCAAAGAGGTGAGAGACACTCATCTGTGGCCAGGTTTATTTGTGCCATTTATTATGACATAATAGTAAAAGAATTGAGTCGAGCCTACCTAAAGAGTATAATTAAGCTTTTAACATGCCAAGATTCAGTGAAAATTATTGTCTGATATAGAGTTGAGCTGTTTGTCTCTGTTAATAGGGCCATTGGGATTGTGGACACAGTGGGTCTTAAACTGGATGTATCAGGGACGAGTCAGTCAGTACTTTCACAGTCACTGGCTCTGGCAGTGAAGAAAGTCGATGGGACCAACTTTCAGGAGACGTCCTTTTCCTTAATCGAAACATCTAGCGTGCAGGTAACATCTCCATCACTAATTCTTATTCACCTAAATCATCCTGCAGACTATAGATAATGGAAATGCTGCTGTTTGCTAGCTAATGTAGAATAAGAGAATAAAAATAAATAATACATTTTATATAATTTTTTCTAAATTAAATTAAATTAAATCAAACTAAGATTTCTGAGCATCTCACAGTAGCCTTTGCCAGGTTGACTGCTTTCATTATAGGCACTTTTGACAAAGATTGATTTTATATGGCCGTATACATTATTTTACACAAATGAAGTGACAAATTAAATTAAATTACATAAAAAATATTTAAAAAAAAAATATCAAAAAATTAAATTAAATTAAATTAAGATTTTTGTGTATCTCAGAGCTGGCCCGATACTGGTTTGATTGAAATGAAATGAAATGAAATGAAATACACTACATTACACAAATGAAGTGACAAATTAAATTAAATTAAATTAAATGCAGATTTCTGAGCATCTCAGAGTAGCCTTTGCCAGGTTGACTGCTTTCATTATGGGCACTTTTGACAAAGATCGATTTCACAAATAAAAATCGAAAATATGATTTTTTGTCATTTCGATTTTTACATTAAAAAATCGAAATTACATAAAAAATTTAAAAAAAATAATTATCAAAAAATTAAATTAAATTAAATTAATGCAGATTTTTGAGCATCTCAGAGTAGCCTTTGCCAGGTTGACTGCTTTCATTATAGGCACTTTTGACAAAAATTGATTTTACATAAAAAATCAGAAATAATATAAAATAATATAAAAATAATAAAATAATATAAAAAATAAAAATATAAAAAAATTAAATTAAATTAAACTAAATTAAATTCAGATTTTTGAGCATCTCAGAGCTGGCCCAGTAATTTAAATTAAATTAAATTATTTTTAAATAAATTTTTTAATATTTTTTATTTTTATTTTTGAGCATAAAAATCTAAATTAAATTAAATTAACTAAGCTAACTGCTTTCATTAGAGGCACTTTTGACAAAGATCGATTTTATATCACTTTATATCATGGCCGTATACACTACATTGCACAAATTAAATTATATTAAATTAAATTAAATTAAATGTTGATTTTTGAGCATCTCAGAGCAGCCTTTGCCAGGTTAACTGCTTTCATTATAGGCACTTTTGACAAAGATCGATTTTTATGGCCATATACACTCTATTACACAAATAAAGTGACAAATTAAATTAAATTACATTAAAAAAATAATAATAATAGTAATTATCAAAAAATTAAATTAAATTAAATTAAATTAAGATTTTTGAGCATCTCAGAGCTGGCCCAGTACTGGTTTGATTAAATTAAATTGAATTATTGTTAAATTAATTTTTTATTTTTTATTTATTTTTTGAGCATAAAAATCTAAATTAAATTAAATTAAATTAACTAAGTTAACTGCTTTCATTAGAGGCACTTTTGACAAAGATTGATTTTCTATCACTTTATATCATGGCCGTATACACTATATTACACAAATGAAGTGACAAATTAAATTAAATTATTTTAAATTTAATTAAATTAAATGAAGATTTCTGAGCATCTCAGAGTAGCCTTTGCCAGGTTAACTGATTTCATTATAGGCACTTCTGACTGATTGATTGATTTTATACTGTATATCATGGCCATATACACTATACTACACTACACAAATGAAATGATGATACTGTACATCTTGATGAGTGCAGTGGGTCACATTAGCTGATTTGGTTATGCTTTGGCATTACAGATTCGAAGTAACCCCAGCCTGAAGACTGAAATCATCATGGTTCAGGTTCGGTCCGCTCCCCTTGGTTCAGTCGTCCTCCCAACGTCCTTCACACAGAACCTCACGACAGAAGAGCAGCGGCTCGCATCCAGAGTCCAGTTCAACTTCTTTCAGAAGAGCACCTTCTTCCAGGTCTTATACAGAACAATGCTTTTGTTTTAAATTAGTTAGCTTTGTAACTAAAGATCATTAGCTTTGATAAGTAAAGATCATGTTCCATGAAGATATTTTGTAAATATCCTTCCATAAATATATCAAAACTTAATTTTTGATTAGTAATATGCATTGCTAAGAACTTCATTTGGACAACTTAATAGGTGATTTTCTCAATATTTTGATTTTTTTGCACCCTCAGATTGCATCTTGGCCAAATATTGGTATCCTATCCTAACCTAACAAACCATACATCAATGGAAAGCTTATTTATTCAGCTTTCAGATGATGTATAAATCTCAATTTCAAAAAATTCATCTTTATGACTGGTTTTGAGGTCCAATGTCACATATAGCACGTCTCAAAACAGTATATGCTTGTTTTGCTATAATTACTGTGTCAAAATTTGAATCTGAATAGAGCCACAAGTATCTCTGAACCCTTTTTTCATATTTCTGTGTAGGACAAAGCGCTGGGTACACGTAAACTAAACAGCGGGATTGTGGGTAGCAGTGTGGCTAACCTGAGCATCTCTGGTCTACAGAAGGAAGTGTTGATAACCCTGCGAAACACAGTGCCCATTCCAGTAAATGTAAATAACATCAATATCACAACAACACAAAACAGATTTGTACTTCAATACAATGCTGCTTTCTGGTCTTACTCTCTTTTTCCTCCACAGTCTACCTATGAAGCTTCCTGTGTATTCTGGGATTTTGGATTAAATGGTATAAATTGTCTTTTAATGTTCCCTTCTTTACCAAATAGACTGTGTTTTGTTTGTTTGTTTGTTTGTTTGTTTTTTGATGGTTGAATTGTGTATTTTAACCACTGGTTATTGGTTCACAGGTGGCGCAGGCGGCTGGAATTCTTCTGGGTGCCGTGTAGTTAATACTTCTGCTGAAGAAACTCAGTGCGCCTGCAATCACCTTACCAGCTTCGGTATTCTGCTGGTGAGTTACATCACAAAGAATTTACATCATTGGACACACCCTTGTTTGGTATTACATTTAGATTGTTTTGATTGTATCATAATTGTGTTTTGGTAAATCTTGTCTGACAGGACATTTCCAAGAGTCCCGTCGATGAAACGAATGCTAAAATCCTGACATTCATTACATTCATCGGCTGTGGCATCTCAGCCATTTTCTTGTCCATCACACTGCTCACATATCTGGCCTTTGGGTAAGAATCCCTCTGACTGGTGGAAACTCACCATTTACCTGTTTTAATTTAAAGGAGAACACCTCCTTGTCATCCAAGATGTTCATGTCTTTCTGTCTTCAGTCGTGAAGAAATTATGATTTTTGAGGAAAGCATTGCAGGATTTTTCTCTGTATAAAGGACTTGATTGGTGCTCCGATTTTGAACATCCAAAATGTAGCTTAAATGCAGCTTCAAAGGGCTCTAAATGATACCAACCGAGGAAGAAGGGTCTTATCTAGTGAAACGATCTGTCAATTTTTTCAGAAATTAAAAATTTGTATACTTTTTAAGCACAAAAGCTGGTGTAGCACAGGCTCTGGGATGCGCGTTCACGACGCTGCGTACTATTGAATCACGTCGAAAGGTCACGCGGAACCACAGACCCAGTGTTAACAAAGCGAACACGCAAAGACTAAGAAAGTGCAAGTAAGTCAAACGCTGTTTACAAACAAAAAGGTACAATGATGTCGGACAATTCTGAAGTTGTAGGAGAAAACAAGATGGGGTTTTTCGCCATTCTCTATCTTTTTGAGCCAGAGTACAGAGACGATGAACTACGTGATTCGTAGCAGTGATGGGAAGTTCGGATCATTTTACCGACTCAGACCTTTGAGTCTCGTTCAGCAAAGTGAACAAATCTTTTTTCGAGTCATTTCGTTCATTTTAGCAAAATATAATTAAAATGTTACGTGTTACTTCCCTAACACATCTACTGCTTGCACAAACGTTGATCACACTACAAACAAGACAAAACTATAATGCTATAAGAAACAGAAAAGATTCATTCATTGTTTACCTGGGTCTTTAGTCTATGATTAGCTCACCTCACCTCTTATCTGACAAGTTTTCGGGTTTGATTCGTTCGTTCATCACATGACAGCCCCATAAGATGAACAAACGACTCGGAAAAACCCGAAGCCTTGAAACAGGTGAACTAATTCCAGTACAGAACCTAACGGGATGTTGCGCATGCGCGACTGAACGAATCACTCCCCGAGACGACTCGTTCTTCCTGAGTCACATTAAAGATTCGTTTAAAATGAACAAAACGTTCAAGAATGACCCATCACTAATTCGTAGCATCGTGAATGCGCATCCCAGAGCCTGTGCTACACAAGCTTTTGTGCTTATTTTTTTTAAAAAAAAAATCAGGGATCGTTTTACTAGACAAGAGCTTTCTTCCTCGGCTGGGATCGTTTAGAGCCCTTTGAAGCTGCATTTAAACTACATTTTGGAAGTTCAAAATCGGGGCAGCAATCAAGTCCATTATACAGAGAAAAATCCTGAAATGTTTCCCTCAAAAACCATAATTTCTTTACAACTGAAGACAGAAAAACGTTGAACATCTTGGATGACAAGGTGGTGAGTAAATTATTTGTGAATTGTTCTAGAAGTGGACTTCTCCTTTAATCGGTCTATATATATATTTTTTTCTCATGATAGTAAACTGCGTAAAGACATCCCGTCTAAGATCCTTATTCAGCTGTGTTTGGCATTGTTGCTGCTAAACCTGGTGTTCCTATTGGACGCCTGGCTGGCTCTGTACCCAGATGCTGTGGGTCTTTGCATCTCCACTGCGTTTTTCCTGCATTATTTCCTCCTGGCGTCCTTTACCTGGATGGCCCTGGAGGCCGTCCACATGTATCTGGCCATCGTTAAGGTTTTCAACACCTACATCTCCCGCTTTATGCTCAAGATTGGACTTGCGGGATGGGGTACGTGAATCATTTGTTTCTTGCATTTTACCTGAACGAGTTCATGTTTTGTTTTTGAAGGCTGCTTTGTTGAAATAGTTTAGTCTGTTTGAGAGCAGATGAGCTCATAATGCTTTGTTTTTTTTTTTTTAAAGGCATTCCTCTCGTCGTAGTCATAATTGTCATAGCTGTTAACAAAGATCACTATGGCCTTGTGACGTACGCAAGGTTTGCAAGTGGAGCAACTGACGATTTGTGAGTAATAATCCCAATTTTTCTCAGCACAATATTGATATGTATTAATATATCATAAATACATTCTATATACACTACCAGTCAAAAGAAGTCTCTTTTGCTCACCAAGCCTGCATTTATTTGATCCAAAATACAGCAAAAGCAGTACTATTGTGAAATATTTTTACTATTTAAAATAATTCCTTTCTATCTGAATATATTTTAAAATGTAATTTATTCAGGTGATTTTTAAAGCTATTTTTTCAGCATCATTACTCCAGTCTTCTGTGTCACATGATCCTTCAGAAATCATTCTAATATGCTGATTTGCTGTTCAAGAAACATTTTTAATTAATATTATTGTCAATATTTAAAACAGTTGAGTAAATTTTTTTTTCAGGAATCTTTAATGAATAGAAAGATCCAAAGATCAGCATTTATCTGAAATAAAAAGCTACAGAACAGGGGTACAGAAATGATAGAAATTAATACTTTTATTTAGCAAGGATGCTTTAAATTGATCAAAAGTGATGATAAAGACATTTATAATGTTACATAAGGTTTCTATTTCAGATAAATGCTGTACTTCTGAACTTTTACTTTTAATTCTACTCAGCTGTTTTCAACATAATAATAATAATAATAATAATACATGTTTCTGAGCAGCAAATCAGCATATTAGAATGATTTCTGAAGGATCATGTGACACTGAAGACTGGAGTAATGATGCTAAAAATTCAGCTTTGAATAAATTATATTTTAAAATATATTAAATATATTAAAATAGTAATCAGTTATGATTACTATACTAAAAATATTTCAAAATTGCACTGTTTTTGCTGTACTTTGGATCAAATAAATGCTGGCTTGGTGAACATTAAAAATCTCACTGTCCAAAAACTTTTGACTGGTAGTGAACATTATAGAAAATACAAACAATATTTTAGTAACATTTAATGTCAAATTAAACCCTGCTGAATATGTTTTATCATTTCTTTCATCCCTTTATCATCCAATTTATCACAAATTTTGTTTTCTTCCTACAGTTGCTGGATAAAAAACGACATTGTCTTCTATGTTGCTGTGGTGGCGTACTTCTGTCTTGTCTTCCTGCTGAACCTCATCATGTTTATCGTGGTGATGATCCAGCTGTGTCGCATTAAGCAGCAGAACCCTCAAAATGTGCAGAATCGCAGCGGCTGGCAAGAGATGCGCAGTGTAGCTGGACTCACCGTGCTCCTGGGACTCACCTGGGGCTTCGCTTTTTTCGCCTGGGGTCCTGTTAACCTGGCCTTCATGTACCTGTTTGCTATTTTTAACACTTTACAAGGTGGGTCCAAATTTGCACAGATGCTCAATCATTCTTGAAAGGCTAAATTTACCTTATTTACTACAAAAAAAAAAGTGAATCAGCATATTAGAATTATTTTTAGGATCATGTGACACTGAAGACTGGAGTAATGATGCTGAAAATTTAGCTTTGATCACAGAACTAAAACATATTCAAATAGAAAACAGTTATTTACTTCAGAATTGTACTGTTTTTGCTGTACTTTGGATCAAATAAATGCAGGCTTGGTGAGCAGACTTCTTTAAAAGCATTAAAAATCGTACTGTTCAAAAACTTTTGACTGGTAGTGTAAATATAAAGTAAAATAAATAATCTCAATCCAGCGAACAGTAATCATTTTAACCATGTTCTTTTGTCACGATTGTTGTGTTCAGCTGCTATTTACATTAGTTTCACATTACGCAAACCGTTGTGTCAGAGTTCCTTTGTGGAATCCATAACATTATCGGAAGACACGTCTATTTTTAGCGTTTTGATGGAATGTTGATACGAGAATGTACCTGTTCCCTTGCAGGATTCTTCATCTTTCTGTTCCATTGTGCTCTGAAAGAAAACGTCAGACGACAATGGAGGACATACCTGTGTTGTGGCAGCCTGAGACTGGCTGAAAATTCAGGTAAGACACCTTTTAAAGCTCACACACGTATGCCATGCTTTTATGTGGCTTATTAATCTAATAACCGCCCTTCTATCTTTTACGCAACAGAATGGAGTCGCACAGCAACACAAAGGATAAACAAAGCTTCCAGGAAAAAGACGTCTTCATTCCTCTCGTCAAATTCGAACAATTCCAGCTCATCTTTTCTGAATCATGAGAGCGTGGCATCTGAAACGCCCATAGATGCCAGTGAGTATTACCTGCAAGAGGGGCAGTGTTAATCGTCTTTACGCATGTTTATTACCTGCAATTCCTATTTGTAACAGCAGGTGATTCTAACTGATCTTTAAATCTTAGCACATCCCTCTTCGTCTTTATTCTTAGTTTTAGTCACACACATTAAATTAGACAGAACAGAACCTGTTATTAAAGAAACAGTTCACCCAAAATTAAAAAAATGCTAGATGAGTTTCTTCATTAGAACAGATTTGGAGAAATTTAGCATTACATCACTTGCTCACCAATGGATCCTCTGTGGCGAATGGGTCAAACAGCTGATAAAAACATCACAATAATTCACAAGTAATCCACATGACTTAAGCTAATTTTCATTTTCCTTTAACTACTTTAAATTAAAACATATTTTATGGTCTTAATCATTTATAGTTCAATATTAAATCTCAATATGAAGCTATTTGAGCTACTTGAATAATGAGATTAGTTGTATTGGGAAAGAAGTGCATAATTTGAACTGTTTTTCTGTGATTGCAGGCAACCCGATAGACGACAGGATAATAACTGCAGGAGAAGAGCCCAGCTCAGGTTCTGACGTGGTATTGAACGAGCTCAACAACCAGTACCGAGGACAAAGGTCATACTAAATAAACTGATCCTAGCTGGTATGAGTGCATGTAGGACTGGGCGATAATTCAATAACGATAATTTTCGCGATATAATTTTCCTTGATAAAACGATATGAAGAGTTTGATAAATGTTCGATATAATTTTTATGTGCCAAAAGCGGAACGAAATAGCGCCACACGGACCGTTTATCCGCTCAGACCAAAGTTTAAAAAATCTACATTTGTGAATAAAATTCTTAGCTAACAAAAGCAGATTATTAATCAAAAAACCTTTTTTTACCACCTTCTTCATAGTTTCCATGCTTAATATCTATAAAGGACAGGTTCAGTTCAACCACATTACCTTCCTTTAACCATAATTGCACTTTTCCCAGAAGACACTGGAATATTTGCAAGCAAAGAAAATATGCTCTGTATTATCTGGAAATGTGTTACAGAATTTACACAATAGCATTTCAAAATTAAATCTAACCCTAAGGAACTCTCCAGAAGGATAAATATCATATAAAATTTTAAAGTGAATTTCTTTAATTTTAGGATGAACTGGAAATTTTAAAGTATGAGGTTCTAATATGTTTAAGCATTTGTTTATCAAAGAAAAGATCCAAATTGTTTCTTACAGATCTATAAGGAACATGACATTGTTGAAGATTTGTCTAATATAGGTATTTGTACATTTCTTACTTTTAAGCTCAGTAGGCCCAAAGTAAAGTGATGGTAGGATTGGTGTAAATTGACAATATAATAGATAACCTTTCCTAATAATTTTAAGTCCAGAGGGGATGGCTGACAATACTGTGAAAAACTGTTTTGGATGGCATGCAAAACCATGTTTAAGAGTAAAAGCATTAAAATCCAGCAATCTCCAGTATCATCAAATAGATCCCTTAAATACCAAATATTTCTAGAAAACCAATCTTCATAAAAACGTGATTTATTTCTATGAAGAATATACTTATTATTCCATATTGAGGAGTTATGTGGTGTGAAATTATGGGTGTGTGCTAGTTTCCAATATCGCTAAACTTGTTGATGAAATTCAGATAGTTTCAGTGGAAGATTAGAAATATCGAAATCACATTTAAATAAAAATTCAGTGCCACCAAGTTTTTTAAATAATGATGCTAGTATTTTAAACCAAAAACTCTCAGAATTGTGTAAAAATGCTTGCAACCATTTTAACTTCAACGTGCCATTCATCTGTTCATAGTCTATTATATTTAAACCACCTAGGTCATATGATTTAGCTATATAATTTTTAAACTCTGCTTTAGATAACAGTACTCTACCAAAAATAGAAAGGTCTCTTTGTAACCAATTGTTTAGAACTGTTTTGGCCTTTTTTCATTTTTCTAAGAAATTAAGTTCCATGCATCTATCTGAATTTCTTGTAATTATAATACCTAAATACTTAATGGAATTTTTGACAGGAATATTAAAGATCGATGCGTGATCACAATTATGAATGGGCATAAGTTCACATTTGGACATATCCTGACGCTTTAGAAAAAAAATCAACTAAAGAAATAGAAAGAGCAATCTGCTAACTGACTAATACCAACAGTCATATTAAACACATTTAACTTTTTAACACCTGAATCATGGTTAATTAAACGGGCTAACAGATCTGTTGCAATAATAAACAAAAGAGGGGATAGGGGGCACCCCTGTCTTACACCACGGCCAATCATAAACCTTTTAGATGTACCAAATGGAAGAGATATTGAACTATCTACATCCTTGTAGATCATCCTTATAATATTTACAAATCTGTCTCCAAAACCAAAAGACTGTATAGCCTGAAATAAAAAGGAGTTCTCTAACATATCAAAAGCTTTTTTGAAGTCCAAAAATAAAATAAAGCCATCATCTTCTATCCATTCACTATAGTCCAACAAATCCTTAATCAATCTTATATTAATGGTATATAATTATAGTATGTGTGTATTTGTGGTTAAGCTATAGCATGTGTGCATTTATACTGAATGTTTTTAGACTACCGTTTTTCATACAAATAGGCTACCTATAAAACCATGTAGTTATATTTTTACCATCGTATTGAGGTACCATTATGTGTAGTTTTAACTGTGTTTATCATGATTTAAAATGTATGTTTGCTACTATGGGAGACCAATGCTTAAAAAAAAATGGGTCAGAATAAATTTAACTATATAAAAGAGGTTGCTACAATTTTTACAGATGTTACTGATTGATAATGAACAAACAAATTACCTATGCATCCTCAAGCTACTATCAATTGTGCATTTCTAAGAGACAAAAAAGTGATATTATTATTATTATTATTATCAGACAACCCAAACCCTGTTTCTTGATTTGAAACAATATAACTTATTAGAACATGCAGAAATTAATTTTTCTATTTAGATATTTATTTTGTTAAAGAATATTAATGATCTGGTTTCTACAAATTTTACTTTGGAGCAAAAATCTGACTTTAAAGAAATGGAGATTTGACATGTATCGTGATAATTATCAATATCGACTGATATGAAAAAAATTATTGTGATAATTTTTTTAATAAAAAATTATTGTGATAATTTTTTTGCACATATCGCCCAGCCCTAAGTGTATGTGTGTGCATGTATTTGTGTAGTATGGTCTAATGAAACGCTGTATTTCACTGGTATTTTAAATTTACATAAAGTATTGCATGTTGTATGTACAACAAAAATATATTACTTCAAATGAAGCACTTTAATTAATGCTATTTAATAACGAAGCTACTAAAGCAATGCAAAACCTTTTAAACCAATGAAAAATGAATCTGATGGTTTAGGTTGTGCCATTTTTCTTTGAGTAGTCACAATTGGATAATTGTGTATGAAATTGTAATTGTGTATGTGCTTATACTGTTATGGTTTAATGGTTTAATTGTTTTGTATATATATATATATATATATATGTGAGCCTGGAACATTCTGAATCATGTGTTGTCACATGTATTTTAATTTTGTATTTTCACAGCTTTTAAAAATAATAAAATTTACACTTATAACAAAAGAAATACAAGTTGTAGAGTTGATTTTTTTTCACAAACACTGTCATGCATTCACTGTCATGCATTCAATAATTGTAGAATAAAGTCTTTATTTTTGTTGTCTTTGTGCACAAAAAGTATTCTAGTAGCTTCATAACATTGCAGTTGAACCATTGATGTCACATGGAGTATTTTAACTAGGGATGCACCGATACCACTTTTTCCAGTACTCACCCGATACCGATACTTTTATTTTTGGTACTTGCCGATTCCGAGTACCGATACCGATATTTTTTTAATTTAACCAGTAAATTTGTAAAATATTGGGTACAGAAACTAAAATAATATGTATAATGTTAGTTGGTTAACTTCTTTAATTAAATAGAAACAGTCAAACCAAAATGTATTCAGATACCTTTTCTCACATTATCAGACAATATTTTTCACATTATCACATTATCATCAACTGTGTCCTGCACCCACTAGTAAAAAAAAAAAAAAAAAATCAAACATTAGGTGGTGTCTGAATAATTTTTGGTTTGACTATATATCCCTTAGTTATTTTTATTTTTACACTTAATTATGCCCATTAAAATGTGTTTTGTTTCTTTCACTGTTCAATTTTTTTATTTTTATTTTATTTTATTTTTTTGCTCTATGGTACATCTTTAATGTAATAGCATTAAACTGCTCCGCTGCAGCGGCTCAGTACTGCAATCACGCGTTTTGCTGTATGCAGGGAACCACTTGTCATGAATCTCATAACTCTGATATTTTCAGAAATATAAGTAGCGTTTTTTTCATCTGAAACTTGCTGCTATTGGGCTATAATCTAAAGAGACTCAAATGCAGAAACACTCACGAAGCAAGGAAAACAAGCGCGCTCAAGTACAGTACAGCGTAGCGCATTTCACACAGACTGCTAGTTTCACTTTCGCCGTACAGTCGTGTATGCTTAAGGGTTAACATAATCTTTTGTAGTGAATACCCCTATAAATTTTGTTTTATATTTACGAATTTGTTTTAATCCAAATGATGCGTGTGCTAAGTGAGCGAACATCAATAAAGATCACGCAACAAAAGTGCCTGCTCTCTCTCTTTCTCTTTGGCGCTCTCTCTCTCTCTCTCTCGTTAAATAACTTGTGCATTGCTTTACTCACTTGTTTTTACATATCCGACCGAACTACAAACTTTCCAGTGATGTCAAGGCGGGATCTTATCTCGACAAGCCCGCACATCTTCGCCTCCGCATGCTCAATCCACTCTGCGTGCATCAGCTCGTGCGCACCAGCTATACAGGCCTTAATACTTAATGTTTAACATTATATTACTTGCATATATATACTTTGTAGACATTCTTAATCTCTAATGACTCCATTCTGCTGTCTGTTGTTCTGTTGTCTGTGTTTCTTTGCCTGAATACGCACTTGTCACATGCTGTGTGGTATCGGCGTTTGGTATCGGGGCATTTTAACGAGTACGAGTACAGGAGCTCAGTATCGGCGCATCCCTAATTTTAACGATGTCCGTACTGCCTTTCTAGGCCTTGAACTTGTCAGTTGCGTTGCTGTCTATGCAAAGTCAGAAAGCTCTGAGATTTCATAAAAAAAAAAAATCTTAATTTGAGTTCTGAAAAAAAAAACTAAAACAAAGGTCTTACAGGTTTGGAATAACATGAGAGTGAGTAATTAATGACAGAATTTTCATTTTTGGTTAACTAAGGTTGCATACTTTCTAATGTTATGCTTTCACAGATTTCAGATCTACCCACAACTTTATACAGTACCATTCAAATACCATTTTTTAAAAATGAAATTGATAATTTATTCATCAAGGATGCAATAAATTGATCAGAAATGACTTTAAAAAACGTAATGTTGCCAAAGAATTCTATTTCAGTTAAATGCAGTTGTTTTGAATGTACAGTTTCCACAAAAATATTAGGCAGCGCAGCTGTTTTCAACATGTTTCTTGCACATAAAATGTTTCTTACATATCAAATACATTACGATATAAAAAATAATTATTCACATTATTACACGGCTACACGGAATGCTCGATTCTGATACTTCCGAGGTATGTCGTTCCCTGATTACATCCGGTAAAAACTATAACACAGGCTCACAGGCAGTCGGCGCTATTGGCTTGCTAAGAACATTTTTTCTTCGTGGACGCTTTGCATTTGGTTGACTAGTAAGATATTCCAACTCGCATTAATATTCTGTGTACAGTTGTTTAGTTATGTTATCCTGGTGTCGCGGACCCGCTCTCACTTGTTTCATACAAACGCAGCTGCTGCCATTTTGCGATGATTGTAATGGATTGTAAGATAGCCGACAAACTGGTAAGATTTTAAAACAGTTTCTTCTTAAATCAGTGTCTTTTATCGCCATAATTATTCATGTGGTGAAAAATGCCTTCTAGTTTGAACTTGCCACTTGCTAGCAACTGCTTTCTTCACGGAAGCTTTGCGTTCAAATATTTCGTGTCAAATTAGTATTTCGTGTCTAATTATTTAGTTCTGTGTAATAAGCGGAATAATGTACATCCAGCTGGTTGTTATTGCAAAATAAAGCCCTTACAACACAAGTCTTTTGGGCGTTTTCAGACGCCCCTACTTGGGATAGTGGCCGCACTGAACGTAAACAATGCCACTAAACCCAACGGAACTTGCAAATGTTGCTGATTATTGCTGCTGAAAATAGTCAATTATTGTCATGTTTTGGGCTGAACTACTCAGTCGGACCCGGAAAAACATTTGTAGTACTATAGACTGCCAAAAGTTATCAAATCAAGAAGAAGAGTGCAAAAACTGTCTGAGGAACAAAAGGCGTTTGTGGTTGGCCAAACTGAACCAGGATTTCCAGAACATTCGTGTTTGTTCTTATCATTTCCAGTCAGGTAGGTGACATATTAGTTTAATATCTTAATTAATACTGCTCATACATATGTATCTTTACCACCTATTAACTTTTAGTTTGTCAAACTATTGCGCCCTTTCCTGCTTGCTAAGTCCTTCTCTATATGATTTAGCAGCTTCCACACGTTTTTTTTTTTTTTCCCAGTGTTTAGACAGCATAAATTATCAGAACAACGTAGTACGTTAACCGTGCAATCAATGCTGTTGTTTACATCTGAGTATCTCCAATATGGCCGCTTATATGGGTAACTGACCAAACTGTGACGTAAGTGCAAACCCTCTATTCTGCGATAACAACCGGCTGGATGTACATTATCCCTTACTTATTACAGTTTTACTGTATTTTTCATAACAATCAGCTCTAAACTTTTAAATGGTAGTGTAAACTACCTTTAAACCTTTACATGTCACTCAAACAGCTACTTGCTGTTCTAGTGGGCGGTTCTACCAGAAAGACACAGCCCAAACTTTAAGTCAAAAGTCCTACTATGCACGACTAGCATGAGGGTTATTTTATTTAATTTATTCACAAGTTATTCACAAGCATACAAAGCAGGTTGGCTTGATTTTGAGTTTCCGCTTTTGGATCTAATGAATTCTAGGAGATAAAGCTGGGGTGCTGAAAGGATCCCATAAGAACGGTCACAAGAGTGAGGTAAGCAGCTCTTTATACAGTATATCTTTGAATGAGATGAAAATGCTCCTTGCATTTGAGAGTTTATGACAAAAGACATTCCTTTAAATGCTATAAGAAATGCAAAACGTTTAAAGAGATCTCCATAACTAAGTCTCCAGTTACACTTAATTAAAACGGTCCACTTTGTCAGGTCACTTATTGTCAAAGCATTCATTTTGACAGCCATCTCAGGCCCAAAGTTCATCTCTCTTGTGCAATATTATAACAGCGACTCATTAGAAAACCACAAGCGACACGTTCAAGAGTAGATACACCAGTAGATGATGTTGAAGAGAAGATACGCCACTGGAAAGATGATTCTGGAGTACGAGTCAATCATGTAGCTGTTGCTCATTATGAATCTGATGTTTTTGCCGACTGAGCGTTTCCTCCAGAGTCTCGTGCCTTCGGTGGGGGGAGGCTCGGTGGAGGAGGCTCTGGGCGGGATGGTCCGTGTTGTGCTGGGTGTGGTAGGGAGCTCGGGGAAAGGCGATACATCCATGTCATCATGAAAACAGCCATCGTAGGCCATAGCCTGAGTTGCATCATAGGAAACTGGAAGCTTTGGTAGGAAAGGAAATGCAAAAAAATAAATATCTGTTATGGAGTACAAACAAAAGTGATTTAAAAAAATGAATTTATTTTAAAATTATACACAAAAATAAATTAATATGGGTTTTCCTTCAACCATTGCAAGAATTTGTTTTAAATTAATTTTGTTATTGTTTTATTTCAGCAGAAACCATGGTTACCAAGGTAAAGTTTTGTTGAGCCAAATAAATTATCTTTTTTTTTTTAATTTAATTGCCCTATTTATGAATTAATAATAATGATAATAATAATTATTATTATTATTATTTTTAACATGTTATAAAATATTATTTATGAATATAAATAAAATAACTATATTTTTTATAAATTAATTATCTTTGTTGTTGTTATAGTACTTTGGCAGAAACTATGATTAGCAACTTAAATTTTTGTTAGGCTAACGAATTTGTTTTGGCTTTAAATTTGATAATAAAGTGATCCAAATTATAATGAAAAATTATCCAAAACTAAACATTTTTATAATATTTTATTCATAAATTAATACTTGTATTGCTTTCAAAATCTGTTTTTTCCTAATAAAATAACATTAAAATTTTTATTTTAATTTTGTTAATACCATTATAATTAATAAATATATTATACTAATATATATATATATATATATATAATGTTATAAAATATTCTTAATGATTTAATAATTTCATTGCTTCCAAAATCTCTCTAAGTTGTTGTATTTTTAAAAAAATAACATTATAAATAAAATGCAAAGTTATCCAAATATAAACAACATATTTATAATATTTTATTTATAAATGAATACTTTTATTGCTTTCAAAATCTGTTTGTCTTTTATTTTATTTTAATTTTGGTAATACAATTATAATTAATAATGATATATTAATTATATTAATATATAATAATAGTAATCATAATAATAATAATAATAATAATTATTATTATTATTATTATTATTATTATTATTATTATTATTATTATTATAATGCTATTTTATTGCTTTCAAAATCTCTCTTGTATTTATAACGATATGTATATTAGTCATAAATTAATTATTATTGTTGTATAGTATTTTGGCAGAAACTATGGTTAGCAAGGCACCTGTAAATATTTGTTAGGCTTATGAATTTGTAAAATAACATTACAATTATTTTAATTTTGTTAAAAAAAGAATAATGATATATTATATGATATTAATAATTATATAATAATAATAACAATAATACTAATAACAATCTGTATTATTATTATTATTATTATTATTATTAGCATTATTATTATTAGTATTATTATATTTTGACAGAAACCATGAATTTGTGTTGTCTCAGAATAATCATAGGGGGTGATGTGTAGCTTAAAAGTGAATATTCGGTCTTGGTCATAGTTACCAGAGCAAATAAAAGTAAATAAAATATAGATGTATTCATAATATATTATTTCTGAATTAATATTTTTATTGCTTTCAAAATCTCTGTTTATTCTCAATTATTTATTTTTAAAGATATGTAGTTCTATTTTATATATATATATATATATATATATATATATATATATATATATATATATATATATATATATATTTATTTTTAATTAATCAATTAATTTTTTTCTTTCATTTTGACTATGGTTACCATTGTAAATTTTGTTAGAATTTTTGTTACCTTAAAATTACCATAGGGGGCGATGTTTAGCTTCAAAGTGAATATTCAGTCTTGGTTATAGTTACCAGAACAAATATGACCATATACAATCTCTGATTAATGCGTGACTCTGACCTTTCCTTTCTGAAGCTTTTTCATCTCTTCCACCGTGGTGAAGTAGTTCACGGCAGCATATTCAATGACCGACAAGAAAACAAAGAGGAAACTGGCCCAAAGGTAAATGTCCACCGCCTTCACATAAGACACCTGAGGCATTGATGCTGAGACTCCTGTTATTATAGTAGACATGGTCAACACGGTTGTGATTCCTGTAGCACATCGAAAGAAACAAAGAGAGAGGGCAGAGTAACAAATATGATGTGGGTTCATGGGAAACAAACACAACATGTTAAAAGGAAAGTTTAAAAGTTCAAGCAAATAATGTTTCCACCTAACAGATTATGGACAGTCAAATTGGGTGTGAAAGAAAATGTGTGGGAAACCCATGACATTCAGTCCAAATGTTCTATAAATTAGTCACTGTTTATTCCAAATTTGCACACCGTGTTCGTTGCATCACTTCTCTATAGTTCTTTTAAAGAAGACATACAGGAAGACATACATTGTGAATTCTTCTATTGTGGCTCTCACTTGGTTTGTGCTATGATGTCATCGACGTGTGTGAAAAGAGCAACTTCCTGGCTGGGCGTCTAACGCCTGCAGGCCTGACTATCAAGGTATTTTTGAAGTAATTTAATTCCGTACTCTCTAAACCAGTTTGTGCTTGTTCCTAGAAAGGGTAGTAACCTGAGAGGATAAAGTAAATGCTGTTACCAACCCACCTGAAACAATATTACAGAAACTTCCTGTTACAGGTGTTAGGTTAAAATCTAATAAGTTAAATAAAGCAAATAAATAGAATATAAATGTATTTATAGATTCTAAAATTAGGATGTTTCCTCAGAAGGTTTACCTAGAGAGACACGGGCCGGTACGGCTCTCCTGTCGATCCAGAAGGACACCCAGGAGAGCATGACCATTAGCATTGTAGGAAAGTATGTCTGTAGCATGAAGAAGAAAATGTGTCTCCTGAGGATGAAGTTTATGTACAGCCTGTTATACCAGCCTGAGAGAAACAGAGAGTATGGGACATTTATTGATGTCAGCATCTGTTGTAAAAGAAATAACAATATTAAACCTTATTACAAATGAAAAAAGGATCATTCTCAGTAGGGCTGTCGGGATTCCTCGATTCAATTCGAGTACTCGATTTTAAAAAAAGATCGTGTCGAGTAACCGGCAAAACACCGGAAGTGGCGCATTCCACAGATGATAACAGGAACTGTTATCACTTACATGTATGGTGCGTCTCAAACTCAATTTCTGCATATTGTTGTGAGTTTGTTTACTATAATGTTCATCTGGGAGCTCAGCGTGCACAGTTTCCTCAGATTTGTAAGGTAAATCATTTATAAACCCAAGCAAACACAGGAGAATACTTCTCCTCATTATGTTTCTCAATATGCTAACTGTTCATCGCGATTTCAAAATAAAAGCTCAAACCTTCACTCTGAATGTATACATTTTAATGTCCATGTCCACATATTTAAGAAGTTACAGTGGTGGTAGCATTTTGTGGCTTAAAGAAATGGGCAAATATTAAAGATTAAGTGGACATTTGAATGAAATGTTGTTCAGTCAATATTAAACATAGATTAGATCGCGCAGTAAAATGTAAAAACAATCGTCAGGCCGGTGGCGCCCTCTGCAGTCATTTGTTATAATGCGTAATGTACATTACTTTTATTGTTTACAATACTTTATGTATTTTAACAGCTTTATTTAATAAAATCATATGATTACTTGCTTTTAATACTTTGAACTAATTATTATTGCAGTTGAACTAATTATTATTGCATCATTGCTAGTATATATGTATTTTAAATCATTTTAAAGCCTATTGTTTGCTTAGGTCTATTTTTATTACCTCAAACTAATTACTTATAATTATCAGATTACTCGATTAATTGTCAGAATAACCGACAAATTACTAAAAAATTTTTTTTACCAAAATAATCGTTAGTGACAGCCCTAATTCTTTCTTTAGACTTTCTGTAGATATATTTAAAAGGATAATGAACTTGGACGCAATTGCATAGATATTAGATGATTTAGTTAAAAGAACTTAATTGCAGAAAGAAAATCTGTTATTGACACTTATCTTCAACCATAACATTCAACCCAAAACATTTTCATGGAAACCGAGAAATAGGTTTGTAGCCCATGTGTCGATAGACGATAGTTTTGTGTATCGACAATAGAGATATCACCTCTGCCTGATGCCTGTGATGACATCAAGAGGATTATTATTGTTATTATTAATATTATCAGGCTAGTATTATTATCTAATTAATATTAGGGGCTTAATTGTTCCATCATATTTCTTTTTCCGTGTTTTTACAATGTTACGCGTTATAAAAAATTCTCACGATTCAGTTGAGTTTATGAATGCAGTGGCCAATTAGAGGCATTTAGATGAGTCATTGCTGAAACACCATTTATTTTCTGAAAAATCCAGTAACAACAGTAATATTGCAAAGTATTGTTGCAATTTAAAAAGACTGTTTTCTACTTTAATATATTTTTTAAATATAATTTATTCCCGTGATGTCAAAGCTGAATTTACAGCATCATTACTTTAGTCGTCAGTGTCACATGATCCTTCAGAAATCATTCTAGTATGCTGATTTGCTGCTCAAAAAAAACATTTCTAAATATTAGTAATGTTGAAAACAGTTGTGGTGCTTAATATTTTCCTAAAAACCATTAGATTCGATTAATAAATAGATTTCTTTTAACAATGTAATTTTCTTTGTTGTCACTTTTGATCAATTTAATGCATGCTTGCTGAATGAAAGTAAAAGTAATAATTTATAAAAAAAATGTTAAAAAAAAAAAAAAAAAACCTTAGTGAACCCAAACTTTTAAAAAGTTGTGTGCTGTTTCTAGCAAGACAGACCAAAACTGAATTTACGTTTTAATTCTATCAAAATGTTAATTAGAATTAAAATGTAAACACTTAAAGCACAAACTTAGAAATAATTTTCCCACATGTAATGAAATATCAAAAATTTGGGGTAACAGCTTTCCTGAGACTGACCCAAGAAATTAAGGGAAAGAAAAACACTGCATATATCCAACCGTTTCAGCAAAGACTGCTTGGAAATCTGATTCTCTGGACTGTAGGTTCGCTGTGAGAAAGCACATGGTAGTACGGTAGTAAAAGCATGCAGGAGGAAGTGAGCCACACATACCGGTGCTGCTGTAGAAGGCAAGCCCGAAGGAAGGGTGGAATTCTTCAATAAAAAACTGCGAGAGTGCAATCTCGTCAGTCCTTAATGAATCGTTCCCATTCTTCCAATAGAGCATGAGGTCGTTCTCATTGTAAGCGTCTTCAAGAGAGCAAAAAATAAAACATGTGGGAAGGGGAGTGGGGAGGTGTGAGACAGCAAACTCTCTTTGAAGATACATGAACGGCACTCCTCAGAGGAGAGAACACTGAGCATCCATAACCAGCTCCGTCATCTCTCCTCTAAAGCTGAGGCCCATGTAATTCTGTGTCATGTGTAAAAGAAAAGAGATATGCAACTTTGAACCAGTTCATCTGTGCAATTATTTCAGAATCAGATTAAATATGACTGTTAGTAGTTGTTGGTGAAAACTACCAAAACTAAAAAAGGTTTATATGATCAGAGCTGGGTAGATTATTTTCAAATTGTAGTCTGTTGCTGATTACAGATTACATAATGAAAATAGTATGTTTTTTTGAGAAAGACATTTCAGGATTTTTCCTCATATAATGGACTTCAATGGTGCCCCGAGTTTGAACTTCCAAAATGCAGTTTGAATGAATTTCACACGAATGCGGTTGTAAATGATCCCAGCCGAGGAAGAAGGGTCTTATCTGGCGAAATGATCTGTTATTTTCCTTTAAAAAAAAAAAAATACAATTTATATACTTTTTAATGTCAAACACTCGTCTGTTTAAGGTTAAAAAGCATTTAAATTGTATTTTTTTAATGAAAATAACAGATCGTTTCGCTAGATAAGATCCTTCTTCTACGGCTGGGATCGATTACAACTGCATTTGGGATCGTTTTGAAGCCGCATTTAAACTGCATTTTGGAAGTTCAAACTCGGGCCACCATATCATATTATCGTCAAAAAAACCCATAAATTCTTTACGACTGAAGAAAGAAAGACATGAACATCTTGGATGACAAGGGGGTTGAGTACATTATCTGTAATTTTTTGTTCTGGAAGTTAACTTCTTTAAATGTACCATCAAACATAGCATATTGATATAAAAAAATGAGAAATATCAACATATCAACATCATAAAATGGATTAAACATTACATTAAACCAGGGTTTCCCAAACTGGGCATAATGCACAAAATGCAGTGGGTTTATTAATTGCTAAAAAGCTAATAATTAATTAAATCATAACAATGTGAAATATAAATTATTCAAACCCTTGAATACTAATTTCTTTATTATTTCTTTACCTTCATGTCATGTTATTAGCAAATGTGTTGCTAAATTATTTAAATATTAACTTCCTCAGAGATATTCCAAGTAAAAAAAAAGAATTTGGGAATCCTTGCATTATATGAAGAAACATTAAACATGAAAACAATGACATTACATGGCTAAAGTCTTCCAGATTTGAAATATTATTGTCCAGACTACAGTATTTGTTTTATACTTGGTCTAATTGCTTGAGATGTTATTTTCCATCAAATTCATGAGCATGGGTTGCAAATTTATTTATATGACATTTGTGAATATAGTCAAAGCTAAATGGTATGACACAGTAGGATTTTCAGAAAGGAAAATTTAAAAGAAGAATTATAGAGAATCAGGGAATTATGAATGATTTACTGCCATTGTGTGAATAATATGTAATCATGTAATCCATTATAAAGTAACTGTATTCTGATTATGAGCATTTTAAAATGTTATATACTCTTTAAGTACTTAATTTTTGGAATCTGATTACGTAACCTAGATTACATGTTGTCAGTTACTACCCAGCACTGTATACTGTATGAAACACTGCTAGAAAGCCTAAAACATTAAATATTAAAGGAATAGTTCGCCCAAAAATGAAGATTATGTCATTACAATCATACAGAATGTTCTTTTGTCTATTTCACACATTAGGAAGTGTTCTGAAGAATGTTCATGCTGCTCTATAAAACTAGTCCATACAACTTGTGCTAGTGTTTTTTTAGTATTATTATAATATTTGTTAATATTATTTGAATTAGCTTTTACTTTAATATATTGAGTTTTTATTTTTAGTTTAAGTTGACTATTTTTGTTATGTGCTTTTATTATTATTATTATTATTATTTTTTTAAATGTTTCTATATAAGATTAATTCATTTTTAATTTTACTATTTTAACTTTAACTTATTTATATTAGTTATGTGCCAAGATAACATTTTTCATTTTTGTTTACATTTTTAAAGTTTAGGTTTTTATTCTAATATTTAGTTATCAGTTACCAAAAACTATTTTTACTAGTTTTATTTACCTGACATATGCCCAATATTCCAAGTCTTGTAAAGAAACAATAGCTTTGTTTAGGAAACAGGCCATTGTTATAATATTTGAACATATGTACACATAAGTTTAGTCAGGTTTGACGCCAGTAACACTAAATGCCAAGATCGAATGTTTTTACTGTAAATTTTGGTATGTTGACAATGCTATCAATCATATGGCTACAGAAGACTTTGAATATAGTGCACAAGTGATATGAACCACTTTTTAAAGTTGACAACCCCTGGGTATACACTACCATTAAACGTTTGGGGTTGGGCTTCAGATTCACATGATCCTTCAGAAATCACTCTAGTATGCTGATGTGGTGTTTAAGAAATATTCAGACACTTTAGCTGCTTTGTATTTTTGTGTAAGCCGTGATACATTTTTTCAGGACTTTAAAAAAAAAAAAAAAGAGCATTTATTTAAAAATATAAATCTTCTGACAAAGCTTTACTAATTAAATTTTTTATTTATGCTCCAAAGAGGAAATGAGGTCAAATAAACAATGACAGAATTTGTCATTTTTGGGTGAACTATCCCTTAAACACAACATTAGGCTACATTTAGGATATGTTTACAGGTATACTGAGAGCTCTGTGCTTTGACTAATCATTTCCTTGTTCTCTGTTGATAGTACTTACTGTTAAGTGTACATGCACACACAGACGGTCATACTCACAACTCTCCAGCTCTAGAGAGCAGTTCTGTGTGTCTAGAGGAAACCTGCTGAAGTCCATAGAGCAGAGAGCCGTCACTGTGATTCTGCAATTCACAATTTAGGAAAGCCTTAACAAATCGCTTACAATGAGGCTGAAAAAGTCCATTTAAAATCGTGACATGTGATATTGTGCTTAACAAAACATCAAATCGAGGAAACAATTCAGACAAACTGAAAACTGATCCTGCTCATGAACTGGCTCAGGCACACCTGACCATGCACACAAGCCTGCACTTGCAGTGCACACAGTCAATTCTTAGAAAAAATTCTTGTCGAAGTATAGTTCCAAAGTATTTAAACGAAAACCACACCACATTTGTCAGTTAACAAAGTAAACACAGGGAATTTGGCCACACATAACTTAGCCTAACCCCCAAGAAACTGAAAAATAAAATTCTGATCAGTGCTGTTATCATTAACTAAATTAAAAATATGGAAACATTTTAAGTAAAATAAAGCTAAAATAACATGAATATTAACAAATAAATAAATGAATAAACTAAACAATGTTTAAAATTTAAGTTGCAGTACTAAAATTAGGAACTGAAATATAAAAATAAATAAAAACTACTTTTTAAATTAAAAATAAATAAATAAAAATAAAGATGTCTAAAGCACATAACAAAATGATTAACAGTTTAACTAAAACTAAAATAAAAGCTGAAAATACAAAAATAAAAGCCCATTTAAAATGATAATAAAAACACTAATAGTGTATAAATAATATATGTTAATGTTATAAAAATTTCAAATTATATAAAACCTTCACACAGATTTTTCCATATAATGACGGTTTACAGTTATGATGTCAATTATTATTATTAAGAACAAAACATAAAAGTAGTCCACAAAACTTGTAGGCCATATTTCAAATCTTTTGAAGCCTGTGTCTTAGGTTTATTAAAAGAACCTTTTAAATGCTACCTTACTATGAACTGTTGTGGTATGGAAAAAAAACCTAAGGGAATGTTTTTAAAAACATCAAATTGTGTGTTCCTAAGTCATACAGATTTGGAATGGCATGAGGGTGTGTAAATGATGACAGAATTTGTAGATTTGGGTGAACTTTCCTTTTATGACAAATTTGACTTCAAAGTAAAGAGCTGAAAACATCTTATTTCCTTTCCTGTGAAATCTTAAAACACAGCAAAATGCCTCGGGGAAATTGCTAGTTTCACAGCTCTCGTCAAAACATCTGGTTTCAGGAATGTGGCTTCATGTGGTACCTGACGCTGTAGAGAATGTTTCCATCTGGATAGACTCTGAGCATGATGTTTTCCATGGTGGTGTCGTGAATGAAGGAACGCTTGGAGTGAACAAAAAAGACGTCTGGCACCCAGATCTTTTTCACCAGTCGAGCGTCAAACGTTCGACTTTTGTTATTGCTGGAGGGGAACGCCAGTCTGTCGTCCTGCCAGTAATGCCTAAGGTACAATGTCATGGTAAAGTCCTATGCCCACAAAAGACATGAAAAACACTTTGTCAGTTTGCATAAGCCACTCCTTTAAACTTTAAATGTCACTGCGTGTATATACACTGACCAAAATTATAAATGCAACACTTTTGTTTTTGCCCCCATTTTTCATGAGCTGAACTCAAAGATTTAAGACTTTTTCTATGTACACAAAAGGCCTATTTCTCTCAAATGTTGTTCACAAATCTGTCTAAATCTGTGTTACTGAGCACTTCTCCTTTGTCAAGATAATCCATCCACCTTTGCTGAGATAATCCATCCACAGGTGTGGCATATCAAGATGCTGATTAGACAGCATGATTATTGCACAGGTGTGCCTTAGGCTGGCCACAATAAAAGGCCACTCTAAAATGTGCAGTTTTACTGTATTGGGGGGGTCCGAAAACCAGTCAGTATCTGGTGTGACCACCATTTGTCTCACGCAGTGCAACACATCTCCTTCAGTTGTTGATCAGGTTGTTGATTGTGGCCTGTGGAATGTTGGTCCACTCCTCTTCAATAGATGTGCGAAGCTGCTGGATATTGGCAGGAACTGGAACACGCTGTCGTATACGCCAAGCCATGCCAGAGCATCCCAAACATGCTCAATGGGTGACATGTCCGGTGAGTATGCTGGCCATGCAAGAACTGGGATGATTTCAGCTTCCAGGAATTGTGTACAGATCCTTGCAACATGGGGCCGTGCATTATCATGCTGCAACATGAGGTGATGGTTGTGGATGAATGGCACAACAGTTGGGCTCAGGATCTCGTCACGGTATCTCTGTGCATTCAAAATGCCATCAATAAAATGCACCCCTGTGTTCATTGTCCATAACATATGCCTGCCCATACCATAACCCCGCCGCCACCATGGGCCACTCGATACACTACGCTGACATCAGCAAACCGTTCACCCACACAACACCATACACGCTGTCTGCCATCTGCCCTGTACAGTGAAAACCAGGATTCATCCGTGAAGAGAACACCTCTCCAAAGTGCCAGATTCTCTGAAACGCCTTTGGAGATGGCTTATGGTAGAGAAATTAACATTCAATTCACAGGCAACAGCTCTGGTGAACATTCCTGCAGTCAGCATGCCAATTGCACGCTCCCTCAAAACTTGCAACATCTGTGGCATTGTGCTGTGTGATAAAAATGCACATTTTAGAGTGGCCTTTTATTGTGGCCAGCCTAAGGCACACCTGTGCAATAATCATGCTGTCTAATCAGCATCTTGATATGCCACACCTATGAGGTGGATGGATTATCTCGGCAAAGAAGAAGTGCTCACTAACACAGATTTAGACAGATTTGTGAACAATATTTGAGAGAAATAGGCCTTTTGTGTACATAGAAAAAGTCTTAGATTTTTGAGTTAAGCTCATGAAAAATGGGGGCAAAAACAAAAGTGTTGTATTTATAATTTTGGTCAGTGTATGATTATAACTGGTGCCAAACATTTGTTTTCACTACATAATTCTCATACTTCCATTTGCAATTTAGGAACAACTTAGGAAAATAAAATAAAATCAATTCATGTATGCCAAATGAACATGCCTATGGATTTGGCGCACATTTCTGCACACATTCATAGTCTTTGTTGTTTTAAACTTTGCCCTCTGCCTCAGTTGTGAATCCAATCTGTTTAAATGGTTGAGGATTTAGGCTTGATGTATGACTAGCACTGGGAGTTGAGGGTGTGCAGATCTCACTGACAGGTTAAAGGTTAAAAGTAATTTATAAAAGAGCTGACACTTACCATATTGACCTCTGAAATGCTATCAATGCTCTCCACCTGCACATCGATGCCCACTGGAATAGCCGAACCTGGACTCAGTATCGCAGATAGAAAAGAAAAAAAATTGGTTGAAAATTACACATAAAATTAAAAAAACAAATAGATCACTTCAATATCTCTAATTGTTTTTCATCGATTGTAATTCTTCCGATTTAAAGGAAAAGTTCACTTCCAGAACAAAAATTTACTCACCCCCTTATCATCCAAGATGTTCATGTCTTTCTTTTTTCAGTCGTAAAGAAATTGTTTTTTCAGGAAAACATTTCAGGATTCCTCTACATATAATGGACTTCTATGGTGCCCCGAGTTTGAACTTCCAAAATGTAGTTTAAATGCAGCTTCAAAGGGCTCTAAACGATCCCAGCCGAGAAAGATGGGTCTTATCTAGCGAAACGATTGGTTAAAAAAAAGTTTCACTAGATAAGACACTTCTTCTTCGGCTGGGATTGTTAATAGCCATTTGAAGCTGCATTTAAACTGCATTTTGAAAGTTCAAACTCAGGGACACTATAGAAGTCCACAATATGGAGATAAATCCTGAAATGTTTTCCTCAAAAAACTTTCAAAAAAAACTTTCTTTACGACTGAAGAAAGAAAGACATGCAGACTAGGGGGTGAGTAAATTATCTGTAAATTTTTGTTCTGGAAGTGAACTTCTTCTCTGGAAGTGAATCGTCTCAGCACGAGATTCAGTCAGTTTCTCTCAAAACTGTGCGCATGTATACTAAAGTCTGTTTAAACTCAGACATTTCTCTTCAAACTCATCAAACATCAAATGATTTGAGCTTTGCTGTTCAGATTAACCTTTTAGCTCTATAGGTTTGGAACCTGTTTCTTATTCAGAATCGGATCCCTAAAACATACCACAAACTTCTGATTTTCATGAAATTCAGTTTTGTTAACAGTTCTTGTGCATCCCTCTGCTGATAGTGTACAGGACACCTTACTAAAACACTCTGAAAGTGTTGCATGCTATACAGCATGAAGCATACAATGCGACGAGTGATGTCTAATTCACATCACAAGCTCTTATGAGCTTGTTTTTTTAGTGAATCAAAAACAGCACAAACCAGTTAAATCTGATTTACGATTGAAATGTTCTCTGATTCCTGTCCATCCTAGTGAATCATTTATGACTCATTTGGAAAAAGCTTCTCAATTAATCTGACTCATTTACTGAGCTGTGTCATTATTTGTCATGTCCACCAAGCTTTATGTTAAAGGGATAGTTCACCCAAAAATGAAAATTCTGAACTTTTGAGTAAGGTCGTTATTTTTGTTTTCTTTGTGCACAAAAAATATTTTCGAAGCTTTGTAACATTAAGGTTGAACCGCAAATGTCACATGGACTATTTTAAATAATGTCCTTACTACCTTCCTGGGCCTTGAACGTGGTAGTTGCATTGCTGTCTATGCAGAGTCAGAAAGCTCTCGGATTTCATCAAAAATATTTTAATTTGTGTTCCAAAGATGAACGAAGGTCTTATGGGTTTGGAACGACATGAGGGTGAGTAATTATTGACAGAATTTACACTTTTAGGTGCACTATCCCTTTAAGGCTTGAACGACCTAAATCAGTGTAGCTATAGACTTGTTCAAATGACAATATATAGTTAAAGACACGCATTATGAGTTTTGGCAGTGTTTTTTAATGCATTATGGAAATGATCCCACATGCCAACGCAATTACATTTCTGTTTCTAAATATTTCTTCCTCTAGTTTGAAAGAATCATTAATGTAAGAAATAATACATTCTTTACAATGTAGCCTATGCATGTAATGCTAAATTATCAAACTATCAAATCACCAACTATTTACTTCTGCGATTCATCGGTAGAATCAGCAATCAAATCAAATGAATAAATATTTGTGAGAGAAGGACTTTATGCAATTTGCATTGTCATAACATAATGACATGACAAACATATGTTTAACGATCATAATTGTGTCTATCTGCATTAGGCACTCTGCTGTGAATCCTTGTGTCAGCTATTTTTCTTCAAGGGAATCGTATACATATCAGTCTCTCAACTCACAGCTGCATCACGTTAAACATACACATTGAGAACAGCTGCAATCCTTGAAGTAGAACAGAAGAAAAACATCTGCTAAAACATCTAAAAATCAGATTTCACCACAGAACCTTAAGGCCATGTGTCCACCAAAGCATTTTTTCCAGAGACTAGCGTATTTTTGCAGTTGTTCTTAATGGGAGCGCCACGTTTTCTAAAATGCCAGGAGCATGACAAGTGCTGAACACTTGGGCGTTTTTCTTTCTCTGCACTAAGAGTTGAAAAAAGTTTAACTTTGGGTAAAATGCTGCGCTTGTCACTTTTTAGTCAGCTGACCAATCACAGTAGAGGAGGGGCGGGGCAACATACAACTCCGGCCAACTGTCACATCCTCCTTGTACTGCGGCTCAACAACAATGGAGAAAAAGTTAATGTTGCTCGTCTCTGAGTATTCATGTTTATACCAGATGGGATTCCCGGACTACTATTAATTAGTGATATGAAAAATAATGCTTGCAATATTATATTCACAATGCATCTGCCACATTACTTCTGCCGATATTCAGTATTATAGCAGTAAAAGTGTCTCAACTGAAAAAAATACTGTGCTGCAGAAGCTCTCTGTTGTAGAAGTTCGCTTCCAGAATAAAAATTACCTGATAATTTACCTCGCCGCCGTGTAATCCAAGATGTTCATGTCTTTTTTTTTTCTTCAGTCTCAAAGAAAGTTTTTTTGAGGAAAATAGTCCAGGATTTTTCTCCATATAGTGGACTTCAATCGTGGCCAACAGGTTGAAGGTCCAAATTGCAGTTTCAATGCAGCTTTACACGATCCCAGCCAAGAAATAAGGGTCTTACCTAGCGAAACGATTATTTTTTTAAAAAAAGAAAAAAAAACTTAATATACTTTTTAACCACAAATGCTCATCTCGCACTAGCTCTGCGATGCGCATGCACGTCTTCATGCATTACGTAATCACATTGGAAAAGTCACACGTGGTTAGTTCTTCATCTGTGTACTTCGGTTCCAAAAGATAGGGTAGATAAAAGAAATCTCCATCTCATTTTCTCCTCCAACTTCAAAATAATCCGATGTTGTTGTTTTAAATTTAAAGGCCGTTTGACTTTTTTTGCATGCTCGCTTTGTAAATGGTACTTTGGGTTGGTACTTCTGCCTACATCATGTGTGCGTGACTACGTAATGTGTAAGGTGAGCTGTTGCAAGACAAGCATTTGTGGGTAAAAAGTATATCAATTATTATTTATTTTTTTTTTTAGAAAATGATTGGTTGTTTTGCTAGATAAGACCCTTATTCTTTGGCTGGGATTGTGTAGAGCCATTTGAAGCTGCATTGAAACTGCAATTTTGACCTTTAAACCGTTGGCTCCGATTGAAGTCCACTATATTGAGAAAAATCCTGGAATGTTTTTCTTGAAAACCTTCATTTCTTTTCGACTGAAGAAAGAAAGACACGAACATCCTGGATGACATGGGGGTGAGTTATATATCAGGAAATTTTCATTCTGAAAGTGAACTAATCCTTTAAGCGCTCACAGCTGGGCGTTGTCAGCTATAGCTAAAAATGCTTTAGTGGACACGCAGCCTAAAACAGCTAAGAAAATTTCCAGAGAGTAATTATTTTTCATAATGCAAACTAAACTCTCTATTACTGTAATATTTGAAAAATTGTGTGTAAAACAGAACATTTCAATGACTATCACTGACTAACATTAAGAAATTACATATAAAGTGTCAGTTGTGTCAGATAGTTGTATCACAACTGCATCATCACATAAAATCTAAAAAGCGATGTTAAGCTTCCTACAAACAGACTTAGCTCAGTGCACATGACTCGGTGTGATTATCAGCCTCTCACTGTTTTCAGAGAACCACTGCCACAAATCATGTTCCTCTAATCTGGACTGAAATAAAACTCAATCTCAGTGTTCACATGTAGGGATTAGCAGACAAAATAACAAAAAAGTACTATGGTACTACCCCCTTTTTTGGACATATACTATAACTATCTATCTATCTATATATCTATCTATCTATACCACTACAAAAAGCTTTTTGTGAGCATATGACCATTCTAATGTTTTCACATAGTCGTTGCTTCATAAATGCATTCACCTAAATGGACCCGAAATCGCTTTTAGAACAGAAAGTCTTGGACAAGAAGATTATTTGATTGAAAAAACAGCATACCACTCTATGTTCTTATTTTAAAAACACTGACCTTTGACTAGCCTGTAAGATTTAGCTACATTCTCAGGCGGTCCCAGAAAGCCACTGGGATTATAATGCAGATTACTGTGCATAAAAAACACATCTGTCCTCAGTGTATTGTCTGCTTGGCACTACTACCAATCTGGGTCAGAGTGTTTTTTTTTCTGATTTGGACACATCGCATATGACATTCTAACCTACATTTTTGACAATCTCAGCGACAGAGTCACATTCTGGTCATTTGGCCCACACTGACTTTTAAAGCTCTTGATCTTGAGTTCAGCCAGTGTAACAGAACACAGTGCTTAACCCCGTTCTGTGAGTTCTCTCAATGGACATATACTAGGAAATAACAGCAGCAAGTATGGATAAAAAAAAAAAAAGTATGGATATCTCAATCAGCACAGTATGTTTCATACAAAGTAAGCAGCTTATAAAGCATGCGAGAATATTTTCAGAGAATATAGTGTTGTATATAATATCATTTTACAGAAAAGATCTATATTTTCATCTAACATTTATGGTAATTTCCTGCTGCTTACATAATAGTGATCATTAAAATTGCCGTCGTAGTGTGAAAGTGTGTGATTTCCATCAGAAAAAAAACGCATCACGATTCCCATCAGCAGATTTTTGGGTAATCACATCATTGTTTCTCTTTTTTTTTTTTCTCTCTTTATCTCCTGAAATTATCCCAGCTGTCCTTGCAGTGCCTCTCTGTGCTGTATTAGTGCTGTTTTTGTATGTCACACCATATATTCATGCCAACTATGCGGAATGAGTTCACATTCCCAGGCAATATCATTTAAATCAACCATCCAGACACCAAGATAACACATGACTGTTGTTACAGTCTTTGCAAAGCTGAAAGTAATTCATATTGTAATAATAATTCAAGTGGCTTTTGAAAGGAAAATTCTCTCACCTCCAAAACCAGGCCTCATGGCGAAGTCGTGATCTTCGATTCGCAAGAGCTGCTCTGATTTAATCAGCAGAGATTTGGTGCTGTCAGACTTCTTTGTTTTAAAGTCTATTCGTCTGTGTGAAAAGAGATAAAATAGGATTTTTTAAAATTAATGTAACGGACCTACGCAATAACACACAAAATGTTTGGATTAAAAAACAGCACTGACCACAGCTAGAAATGTGAAATTAATTGACTTGACTTGATTTAAAGCCTTTATACACAATGCATCATAAAAGTATTTTGGTAATATTTTTACATTTTAAAGGTATTCACAATGTACGCTGTAATGTATTATAACTTTTCATATACAGTTATAACCAAAGTTGAAATGCATTCGAATATTTGATGATAAATAAATAAGTATAATAATGAGATCATACAATGCATTACAAGGTGCATTACATAGCTTTATTAATGCATTAAAATTACATTTATAATGCATTATATATAAGGTTTTAAGGTTTCCATTAAATATGCTTTGTAATGCACCTTATAATTTCATGAATAATTAATAATAATCACAGTTATAATACATTATAATACTACTTTTTTGTTAATTGTTACACTTTTAGAAAGTATCTTTTAAATTATTTACACTTTTAGATTATCAATTATACATTAAAACACATGCCAAATAGCCAATATCTGATGTTAAAAATATTATAATGCATTTTAACTTGGGTCACAGTTATGAAGAGTTATGATGCATTTTAGCATACATTAAAAATATCTTTATAATGCATTATACATAAAGTGTTAAACAGTTTACTGTGACAGCTCATTTAATGCACAATAACAGAAATATCTCTCTTGAGACAATCCCTACAATCAAACTTTGAGTAAATATGCCTATTATTAAAATATATCGCTTCCTATTTTGATTTGACCTAGTTCATTTCCAGGTGACATTTCTGTACTACATTAGTCCCACTGACTTACTAATATATTTAATAAGATAAACATTCACATTATTCGATATAATTAACTCTGTTTAGCGTTTTTAACTTTTTTGACATCATATTTCAGGTACTGTTAGTTTCTCTTTGTCAGTATTTTAATATGTTTTTGTTGTTATATTATGTTCACACCAGTCAAAAGTTTTTGAACAGTAAGATTTTTAATATTTTTTTAAAGAAGTCTCTTCTGCTCACCAAGCCTGCATTTATTTGATGAAAAGTGCAACAACAAAACAGTAACATTTTGAAATATATTTTAAAATGTAATTTATTCCTGTGATCAAAGCTGAAATGAAATCATTCTAATATTCTGATTTTCTGCTCAAGACACATTTATTATTATTATTATTATTATTATCATCAGTATTTAAAACAGTTGAGTACATTTTTCCAGGATTCTTTGATGAATAGAAAGATCCAAAGATCAGTATTTATCTGAAATAAAACTTTTGTAACATTATACACTATACCATTCAAAAGCTTGGAGTCAGTATAATTTTTTTATAACTTTTATTTAGCAAGGATGCTTCAAATTGAACAAAAGAGACGGTAAAGACATTTTTAATGTTACAAAGGATTTCTATTTCAGATAAATGCTGTTCTTCTGAACTTTCTATTCATCAAAGAAACCTGAAAAAATGCTCAGCTGTTTTCAACATAATAGTAATATTAATAATTAGTTTTTGAGCAGCAAATCAGAATATTATAATGATTTCTGAAGGATCATGTGACTGGAGTAATGATGGTAAAAATTCAGCTTTGAAATCACAGAAATAAATTATATATTAAAATATGTTCAAATAAAAATTAGTTCTTTTAAATATTAAAAATATTTCAAAATATATACTACTAATATACGGTTTAAATAATGCACTTTAAGACTAAGTTTAGGTGTAAGGGTTTTTTATTTATTTAATTAAATGAAATGTTATAGGTTATATATACACTGTAAAAAAAAAAAAATTATAATAAAAATAAGCCAGGTTGATTAATATGAAGGAATTTTCCATATTAAAATTTTTCGTATGCATTAAATAAATGAAAAAATATATATTTATGTTTTTATTTAACCAATTAAAAAAAAAAACAAATCTGAAACTCTCTGCTTCAAATGGCAGTGTTACCTGAGGATGACCTCCTTCTGGATCAGTACTAAATGACTAAATTGCTACCCAGTGCTGTTTTTGTTGTTTACCTCACATACCCAGCTCAACCCTGAGCTCTAATTACAGAGTTCCTTTATCCACAATTAATTATACCTTCAAACACGCACACAATCCAACAACCCCAAAGTGCGGCTCAAAGCACAGCGCAGAACTTCAAATAAACCCCTACACATGAATCCACAGGGATGAGACCACAATAAATACGACCAAGAGTGTAAACAAGCTGACATGGGTATTTAAATTAAACAGAATAGAGCTGATTGATTATACACAAAGCGGAGTTCCAACTACCAGAGCATTCTGCAAATGCATTTAGGAGCAGGCAAAAGCATCCTCACCCTCCATGTTTGTGCCTTGTGTTTTCGCCCAGGTAGACGTCCTTGTGCCTGCGCTGGTTTTGCGTGTTGCTTCCTTTGAGCAGGGCGACGGGCCAAAGCCAGGCCAGGCACATCAGCCTCAGTACAAAGAGAGCAAAGTTCATGACCGAGTCCTGAGCTCCAGGATCTGATGCGGGGAGAAATAGAGACACGACGTGGGATCAGTCTAATGCTCTTGAGTTCCTTACCCAGCATCCTTTCCATCTCGTAGTGCCATCCATTCCGACACAGTAAGGGCCCTTAGATCCAAACCGGGCAGCAAAAGTTAAACGTTCCCATTTGAAATCCTTTCAGCTCCACTTATGTGTGTTAGTGTGTATACGGCGGGCGGTCTGCGTTTTCCACCCTGTCTGCTCTTCTGACCATGTTGCTCTCCCACGATCTCCGATTAAAACCAAATATCAATTTATTTCTATAATGACAAAGGAATGACGTTAATTCCTCCCTAATCTTCTTACATGCAGCTGCTGAAATCTTTCAGTAACCTATAAACTCCACGGGGAAGGGGAGGTGCATCACAACCAGAGCTAACTCTAACATCAGGTTGGCTAAAAAAAGCAACTAGCCCTCTTTTTTTGCGAATAGCACACGGGAATATTTCCTTAAAAATCAAACACATAAAGTTAGACCAACTGACTTTGTATCTTTGACAGAATAAATCTATGCTAATATGCTAACATGCATGCTGATTTGGTGCTCAAACACGCTTAATATTGTTATGGAAACCCTGACATACTACCATTCAAAAGTCTAAAGCAAATAAGATGTTATGGAATAATTCTACTGATGTTCACATGTCAGTCAATGCAAAGTTAGAGCATTGTTGGTAGTCGTATGTGTTTGCTTGTCGTACTGAGTCTGAATAAGCTCTAGTTGTAAATTAAACATAACGTAGCAGTGGATTTTCTGTAATTGTATGTGTCTGTACAGCGAAATGGGTGTCATGCGGCTATCAGCTATTGATGTGTAGATCCAGCATCAGGCTAATCTGTGAGACAGATCTTAACTCGCTTCATGGAGGATTACAGTCATGGAGAACATCAAGAGATGATGGACAGATGAAAAGAGAGGGATAGAGGGAAACAAAACAGGGATGAGAGAGGAAGAGAGAGGTTTACTTTAAAGGACATCCAATTGTGTAAATGCATGTATGACAGCTTTGAGAAGCATTAATTAAATTGAAGTGTAAATGATAGGGCTGGGTATTGACACAAAATTCACAATTAAATTTGATTTCTATTCAAAAGTTTAGGATTTGATTTGATTAAAAATCAGACTTTCACAAGGAAAAAAAACTCAAATAATGCTGTAAAATATACATTAGAGTCAGCTGGTACTATATTATAATATTGGGAGTTAAAGTTAACTGATTTGTATACAAATATATAAATTGCACTCAAGTTTTTAGAATAAAGTTATAATATTAACTTTAATTATAGAATTATATTTCTACTTCGTTTTCGAAATGTAAACATTTGAATGGTAGCAGCTGTCATAAAAACATAACAGATTTATTCAAGTGTAAATTAAATAGTGAAGTACAGTAAAATAATGAATAGCCTATGTTAAATGGTGCATACATTTAGCAAAATTATCCTCTCTAGTGTTCATTTTTCTGACTAACCAATCACTGAATATGTTTTGTTCTGAGGTAAATGTGACCTTACGTGACATATTGTTTACAAGCTGTTATATTGACGTCTTTCTGCAGATAAAACACTGATTTAGCGATTACATAAGGCAGATACGGATTTCGGTAAGTTGTGCTCTTTCTTTTAACATACCTTTGGATGCTTATTTATGTTTAGCTAATCCTGAAACTGGTATTAAAGCGAGGAGATGATCAGTTCACGTCTCCGCCGCTTCTCTTGAACCAAGACGCTAGCGATCTCTCACGCCACATTAAACAGCGCCAAAACGGCATTTATTGTTTGAATGGTGTAATAAAATGGACAGAATTTGAAATCTAAGACTTTATTTCATAACCAAAGAAACAAAACACAAAGCTCATCGTGATTTATTGGATGGGAGATGCGCTATAATATTCAGTTCATTAACTGAAAACAGGCTAGACTAATCGATTCTAGGAATTCAATAATCGATATCATTGCGTTAAAATAAGAATCGATTAAAATCGAGAAACTGATATTTTGACCC